>JACVEC010000226.1:207500-261142 GCA_025215565.1 Flaveria ramosissima | reverse complement strand
TCGTCTTTCTCCTGTTGTGCGCTTTTTGCCCGTGCCCACTTCCACTTGAAAAAAAGACAAAGAAAGAAAAAAATATCGGTTCAACTCCGATTTAGAGTTACTTCCTTCCTTTTTTTATTATTATTTCTAATTCACCATAACCATATATATATATACTACTATATAATATGTATTAGAATAATAAAACGGTAATTTCATTTAAAGTGTAACACACCTATACAACATTTTAAGAATGGAGTACAAGTGATTTATGCAATAGTTGTCCACTTTTGCCCCCATTTAATTAGTTCTTTTCTAATTAGTATATTATTTAATACATATTATTAATACATTATTTAATAAAGTGTTATTATTTAGTTCACTCTATTAATTTTATTTTATTTATAAAAATAAATTGACATTTAAATTTATAGTTACTAATCATATTGTTATAACTAATACTATTTAAATTAAATATTATTTTATTTGAATACTTATATCTACACTACTATATAATATTTTTGGATAGAGATGTAATTTTATCAGGATACAAGTTTTGAAACAACATATACAAAGTAATACGAGACATTTAAGAGAGGTAGATTAGGTAATTGATTAAGATTTTAAAACACTTTAGGAGCAATAAGGTAAATTTATTCATTAAATTTTATATACCTTCATATTTTTACCTTTGTCTCTTTTATTTATTTAATAAACATTATTAATTTATTATTTAATATATGATATTATTTAATTCACTTTATTAAATTTTATTTTATTTATGATACTATAAATTAACATTTATATTTACATTTACTAATTATATTTTTATAACTAAATACTATTTGGATTAAGTATTATTTTATTTAAATATTTAAGTATATAACTTATAAATATTTTTATATTTATAATAACTATAATACATATTTTTCTAAGGGCATATTATGAGTTTAATAATTTCAATATTTATCTATATATTTTATAATAAAAGTGAAAGGAAGATAGAATGATAATTTTACATATGGATTAAGACACACACATGAAAAGTCATGTTTAAATTTAAAAAAAATTAACCATTTTATTTTATGTCTGTCCTTACAATAAAGTATAAGATATGATTTTTTATAATACAAATGCTAAAGCATATACACGTGGCCAAACAAAACCGCCAGTTACTTTTAATGACATTCATTCATTGTGATTAAGCACTAATTCTTCTTCCAATTTTCCTTATTGGTTGTTAACAACTCAATCATAATTAAGATGGTAATTTGTGGTATAATTTCTCCCATTAACTTTTTCCGGTCCATGCAAATCACTACCAAAAGTTTCATCCGATGATCATAAAACTCTAACCTACATTCATAAGACGAACCCCCCTAAAATCTAGGAAATAATTGATTTTCGACCACAAATACCACCCATGATTTCACTAATCTTGTTGGGATTATATAGATGTCTTAAAGACTTTTGTAATATACGTAATTGTTTTCATTTATTCAAATTTTTCAATAATTATCTTTTGATTTTTTAATTTACGTTTAACGCACCCAACCGATACTGACTAAAATTGAATTCTCAAAAGCACACAACGGTCGTACCGCCGCAATATGTGGGCATTTCCACTATATATATACATATATATATATATATATATATATATATATATATATATATATATATATATATATACATTGTAACACCCGCTTATTTAATTATTTTGAAGCCGACGAAGGAAGAAAAGAACATAAAATCCAAAGTCGAGGGACCAAACTCGCCAACGAAAGAAAGTCGGGTTAGTGGGAGTATATAAGGGAGAGGGCAGCCCTTACCCTCTCCCCCACACTCATATCTCAGCCATATTGAGAGGAGAAGAGAGAAAGAAGAAGAAAAGAGGAAAAAGGGTCGGTTCGGGTGATTCGGGTGGCCAAACTCGTTGTGTAGCAAGCCAAATCGAAGCCCTTGACGTTGTGCTCATTTGTGTGAGTTCTAGGACCCCACTTTTACTTGTTTTCAACTGATTTTGGGGTTAGAAAGCATCAAAAACCTGTTTTTGTGTGAGTATGTGTTTGACCCATTTGGGTGTGATGTGTGTGATGTGTTTCGTGTATGTTTTCGGGCTTGTGTGTGCTTGTATGGTGTTGTGGTATTCATTTCTAAGGTCTAGGATGGTTGATTTAGTCTTAGAATGGGTTTGGATGAGCTTGGAGGCCGAAAATGGCGGATTGGGTTCGGGATGAACTCCATTCTGCATCAGCTAGGGCTATGCGACCGAATGAAGGCCATACGGCCGATTGAGAGGCGATTGAAGGTCATTCACACGATTGGGATTCATTCGCACGATTGAGGGTTCAATCGCACGACTAAGGTTTCAGTCGCACGACTGGGAGTCCAGTCGCATGGGGAGTCATACGACTGAGGTCCAGTCGCATAGGTGCTTAGTCGCATTAGACCATTCGCATGATGTTAGTCATATAGGTGCCCGTTTGCATTAGTTCCATCCGCATGAGGTCCAAACGCACGATTGAATGTTCATTCGCATAGATGTTCATCCGCAGGAGTCCAATCACATGATGTTCAGTCGCATGGAGGCCATGCGACTGAAGGGTGTCCATACGCCTGAATAGGGCTGTTTCACTCGAAGGAAAGTGTAGTTCGACTTTTGGCTTTCGGGGGAAGTACCGATGTAAGTTTTGACGTAAAGTTTCCCGTAAGAGCATGTAAGATGACTGTTATGGCATTAGAGAGTATGTAGGGCATGATGATGATGATGTTGCATGTTTATGCATATTATGTATGTATGATGTTGCCCTGTATGATGATAATGAATGTGTATGGTATGTTCCTTATTATGATGTATGCTTATCTTTCTTGTGGCTTTACATGTCATGGTAATGAATGAATGAAGTATTATGTAATGTAAAGTGAAAGATAATAAA
This sequence comes from Flaveria ramosissima, assembly GCA_025215565.1. Lineage (NCBI taxonomy): Eukaryota > Viridiplantae > Streptophyta > Magnoliopsida > Asterales > Asteraceae > Flaveria > Flaveria ramosissima. The sequence continues at coordinate 258,224 of JACVEC010000226.1, read as the reverse complement.
AGAGGAACATGAAGTAAGAATGCATGCATTAATGAATGATGAATGAACGAAGGAAAGGCTTGCAAGCACATATATGGGGTGAGTGACTTTGTGTTGCAAGAGACTCGGATGACGTGCAATCATTGAGATTGCCCATGGGGTGAGCAACCTTGTTGTTGCAAGAGACTCGAGTAACGTGCTATCGTGATATTGCCATGAGGTGAGCAACCTTGTTGTTGCAAGAGACTCGGATAGCTTGCTATCATTAAGATTGGCAATGAGGTGAGCAACCCTATGGTTGTAACAGACTCGGATAGCGTGCAATCGTTGAGATTGCTATTGAGGTGAGCGACTCTGTAGTCGCAACAGACTCGAAAGAATGAACGTATGAAAAGAACGAAAGATAACAAATGTGATGAAAGATAATAATGACATTATCTGTGTATACGTATGTTGAATGATCGCATGAGAAAAGGAATAGTTTTAATGAAAGTAAAGTATGTGATTGCTGAGGATAGCACAGCAAGGCTACTTGGCTCTTTTGGGATGGCATCCATTTATAAAGCTTTTGTGATGTAATGCAAACATGTGTTTTGTAATTGGATAATGATGTATTATTTGGCAAAAGTGTTTATAATGAAATAAGATGTCATTTTTGAATGTTTCCGCTGCAATATTTTCATGAGACAAATGTAATTAGATGTTTTATGCGCGATGAATGACCAACTGTGAGTGTCCCGGGAACGGGGCCTTACAAGTTGGTATCAGAGCCAAAGTTTAAGTGAAATGGGTAAAATTTTCAAATAAACCTTAACATAAACTGAGAATGGGACGAAAGGGGAATAGGATGCCAATCTGAGTAGCTGCGTGCCATCAGGTATTTTCTTAAAGTTTATCGGTTTTATGTGCGCATGGTATGTGGTTATGTGTTGTATGTAGATTTAAATACTGATATAGTCAGGACAGGTAATACTTGGGGTATGAAGAGTAAAGTATGTGGCTAATCACAACTGGCCACTGTAATTAGGGACTTACTATACTTGACATAAACTGAGTTGTTTCCTTGAATGACCGTGTTGGTGTTTGAATCTTTCAGTGTGATAGAGAATGGCTGGTGGTAGATCTTCTAGAGCTTCTAGGGGTGGAGGCTGTGGTGGCCCTGATGCGGAACCGCGACCTAAAAGAGGAAGGCCAAGAGCTGAGAAGGAGGTTCCTGAAGAACCTGAGACCCCTCATCCGGAGGCAGGGGATGAGAGTGCAAACCTGAGGGCCTCGGTAAAGGAGGCTGTTGTTGAGGAAGTACATCAGGTCATGCAGACAATCTTACCGTCTGTGGTGACTGAAGTCATCAAGGCTGTGAAAGAGGGAGAAAGAAAGGAGAGAAATAGGGCCTCGGGGGAGCGGGAGCAACCGGAGCCTGAAACGATTTTCTCCGATAATGAGGAAGAGGAAGAAGATGAGCCCGTGCAAGCGGTAGTACGAGGTTGTAACTATGGGGCATTTATGAGATGCAAGCCCCCAAGTTCCGATGGAAACGGCACTGCTGCTGCTGCTCACCGGTGGGTGAGAGAAATGGAGGCTGTACTTGATATTAGCGAATGCCGTGAAGACCAGAAGGTGAAGTTCCCTACCCACTCTTTTGTGGATTCGGCTCTATGTTGGTGGGACAATATTGTCCAAGCCGAGGGTAGCAGGGCCATTGGGAGGATAAGATGGTCTGAGCTGAAAAAGTTGGTGATTGAGGAGTTTTGTCCTCATCGGGAAATGGACAAGGTCGAAAGGGAGTTTCTGCAACTGGAGGCAGGAACCATGACACACCAACAGTACACCACGAAATTCAACAAGATGGCACGTCTGGTGCCGGATCAGGTGACACCTCTGTCCCGAAAGATCAAGAGGTATATTCAGGGCTTGCCAGCGGATATTCGCAGGCACATGATCGCTGCCCGGCCGAGCACGTTTAGGTCGGCGGTGGATTTGGCGGGAAGATTGTATGATGAGAGGACGGTGGTGGTGACTGAAGGTGGCAAGAAGAGCGGTGGTGATCAAAACTGGCAGAGGAAGAGGTTTGGTCGGGGTGATGCCTCGACGGGTAATAAGAGGGCACGGGTGGACGACCGCCGTGTGGTCACGTCAAGTGCGGGGTCGAGAAGGTGTGGCAAGTGTGGACGGGAGCATAGTGGGGAGTGCAGGTTTGGGTCGAACTTGTGCTTCAAGTGTGGAAAGGCGGGGCACATGGCTAATGACTGTCGTACGGTCTGGTGCTTTAACTGTGGTGAAGAGGCTCACATGAGCAAAGATTGTAAGAGGCAGAGGGCTGAGAGCTCTGGGGCGAAGAAGACAGGAGGTGAAGGACCAAGGGCGAGTGCCAGGGCATTTACCATGACACAGGAGGAAGCTAGAACGGACCCTGATGTTGTGTCCGGTACGTTTCTGGTGAACCAAACTTTAGCTTCTGTGTTATTTGATTCTGGTGCTAGTAAGAGTTTTATTTCTGCTGCTTTCTATGCTAAGCTGCCTGTTAGTAATAGACGAGTTGATACGCCCTTTGATGTAGAAACTGCCATAGGTAAGTCTACCAGGATTTCTGAGATGATAGAGAACTGTGATGTGGAACTCGAGGGTCATAAGTTTCCTGTTAGACCGTTTGTGATGACCTTAGGTGGTTTTGATTTGGTTCTTGGGATGGATTGGTTAGCGGACTTCGAGGCGAACATTGTGTGTCGCAAGAAGATGATTCAGTTGTCGGCGCCTGACGGTAGTTCAGTGACGGTTTATGGTGATCAGGTTACTACGATTCCGAAAGTGATCTCTATGGCTGTGGCGGGAAAGTGTATGAGGCGTGGATGTAGTGCTTACTTGGCCTATGTAAAGGATGTGGAAACGCCAACACAACAACTAGCCGATGTACCAGTTGTGTGTGACTTTCCAGATGTGTTCCCAGAAGATTTATCAGGAGTGCCACCTGACAGAGAGATCGAGTTTCAGATTGATCTGATACCGGGTGCCAACCTGTCGCCAAAGCACCGTATCGGTTGGCTCCGACCGAGATGAAGGAGTTGATGGAGCAGTTGCAAGAGCTGCTTGATAAGGGGTTCATTAGACCGAGTACCTCTCCTTGGGGTGCTCCGGTCCTGTTTGTAAAGAAGAAGGACGGTAGTATGAGGATGTGCATCGACTACCGCGAGCTGAACAAGTTGGCGGTGAAGAACCGATACCCCTTACCGAGGATAGATGATTCGTTCGATCAGATTCAGGGTGCCAGTTGGTTTTCAAGGATAGATCTTCAATCTGGTTATCATCAGTTGAAGGTGAAGGAACAAGATATCCCTAAAACAGCTTTCCGCACGCGCTATGGTCACTATGAGTTCCTCGTCATGTCTTTTGGTTTGACCAACGCGCCAGCTGCTTTCATGGATCTGATGAATCGAGTGTGTCAGCCGATGTTGGATAAATCAATGATCGTATTTATTGATGATATCTTGATTTACTCGAGGAGCGAAGCAGAGCACGCCGGTCACATTCGGGAGGTTCTAGAGACGTTTAGAAGGGTGAAGTTGTATGCTAAATTCTCCAAGTGCGTGTTTTGGTTGCGCGAAGTTCAGTTTTTGGGTCATGTGGTGAATCCCGACGGGATTATGGTGGACCTGGCAAAAGTGGAGGCGGTTATGCAGTGGAAGTCACCAAAGACGCCATCCGAGATTCGTAGCTTCTTGGGTTTGGCGGGCTACTACAGAAGATTCATCCAAGACTTTTCCAAAATCGCTTCTCCACTCACTAAGTTGACCCGAAAAGATGTGAAGTTTGATGGGGTCAAGCTCAAGAGAAGGCGTTCGAGGAACTGAAGGCGAGGTTGACTGAAGCTCCAGTTCTGTCCTTACCCGATGGAAGTGAAGATCTGGTGGTTTATTCTGATGCTTCCTACTCGGGGTTAGGTGCGTGTTAATGCAAAGAGGAAAGGTTATAGCCTATGCATCCCGACAATTGAAGGTTCATGAGGTCAATTATCCTACTCATGACTTGGAACTGGCAGTCGTGGTCTTTGCGTTAAAGATTTGGAGGCACTATCTTTACGGGACGAAGTGCACCATATTCACTGACCACAAGAGTCTGAAGTACTTTTTTGAGCAGAAGGATCTGAACATGAGGCAGAGACGATATGCGAGATCCATTACCATCCGGGCAAAGCCAACGTGGTGGCGGATGCCCTTAGCCGAAAAGAGAGACCCGAGCCGATTCGGGTGAAAGCTTATCAATTGGTCATGACCTCTAATGTAATGACGCAAGTTAAGGAGTTTCAAGATGAGGCATTGAAGGAAGATCATCTTAACTCTGAAAGAATGAGAGGTCTGGTTGGGGAATTGGGTGAAAACACGCTCGGTGTTAGAACCCGATTCGGTCGTGTGTGGATTCCTCGTTTTGGGGATCTACGGGTGAAGATAATGGATGAAGCTCACAAGAATCGGTACTCCATTCATCCTGGTGCCACGAAAATGTACCATGATATGATGAAAGATTATTGGTGGTCGGGTATGAAGCGCGATGTGGTGGAGTATGTGAGTAAGTGTCTTACTTGCTAACAGGTGAAGGCCGAGCACCAAAAGCCGTATGGGAAGATACAAACTTTGGATATACCGGAATTGAAGTGGGAGCACATCACTATGGATTTCATTACAAAGCTGCCGCGTACCCTGAAAGGGTACGATGCCATATGGGTGATAGTTGACCGGTTGACGAAGAGTGCTCACTTTCTACCGATCCGCGAGACATATTCATCAGAGAGGTTGGCTGACCTGTTCATCAAGGAAATTGTAACTCGTCATGGTGTGCCGGTGTCTATTGTGTCGGATCGCGACACCCGGTTTACATCTAAATTTTGGAAGAAATTCCACGACGCTATGGGGACGAGGTTACATATCAGCACGGCTTATCATCCCCAGACTGATGGTCAGTCCGAAAGGACCATTCAGACACTGGAAGACATGCTTTGGGCATGTGTGATTGATTTTGGTGGAAGTTGGGATGACCACCTACCGTTAGCCGAATTCTCATACAACAACAGCTATCATGCCAGCATTGGCATGCCTCCATATGAGATGCTATACGGTAGGAGTTGCAGAACACCCGTTTGTTGGGGTGATATTGGTCAGAAGGAATTGGGGAGCGTCGAGGTAATCGAGGCTACGACTGAGAAGCTTGAGAAGATTAAAGCCTTCATGAAGGCAGCCAAAGATAGACAGAAGTTGTATGCTGATAAACGACGCAGGCCGATTGAGTTTCAGGTGGGTGACCGGGTTATGTTGAAGGTCTCACCTTGGAAGGGTATCATTCTCTTCCGAAAGCGGGGCAAATTGAGCCCAAGGTATATAGGCCATTTCCGAATCATTGCTCGAGTAGGAGAGGTGGCCTATAGACTAGAGTTACCGGATGAGTTAAGTGGAATTCACCCGACATTCCATGTATCTCATCTAAGAAAGTGCTTAGCTGTATGATTGTTCCACTGGAGGATATCGAAGTAGACGAACGACTCAACTATGTGGAGCAACCAGTGGCAATCATCGATCGGAAGGAGAAAAGGCTGAGAAATAAAGTGGTTCCTCTTGTGCGTGTACAGTGGAAGCACGGGAAGGGATCCGAGTCAACGTGGGAGACTGAGGAAGATATGAGACAACATTATCCACGTTTGTTCGAAGAATAACAGGTTTCGGGGACGAAACCTATTTAAGGGCGGTGGACTTGTAACACCCGCTTATTTATTATTTTGAAGCCGACGAAGGAAGAAAAAGAAATAAAGTCCAAAGTCGAGGGACTAAATTCGCCAACGAGAGAAAGTCGGGTGAGTGGTAGTATATAAGGGAGAGGGCAGCCCTTACCCTCTCCCCCACACTCATATCTCAGCCATATTGAGAGGAGAAGAGAGAAAGAAGAAGAAAAGAGTAAAAAGGGTCGGTTCGGGTGATTCGGGTGGCCAAACTCGTTGTGTAGCAAGCCAAATCGAATCCCTTGACGTTGTGCTCGTTTGTGTGACTTCTAGGACCCCACTTTTACTTGTTTTAAACTGATTTTGGGGCTGGAAAGCATCAAAAACCCGTTTTTGTGTGAGTATGTGTTTGACCCATTTGGGTGTGATGTGTGTGATGTGTTTCGTGTATGTTTCCGGGCTTGTGTGTGCTTGTATGGTGTTGTGGTATGCATTCCTAAGGTGTAGGATGGTTGATTTAGGCTAAGAATGGGTTTGGATGAGCTTGGAGGCCGAAAATGGCGGATTGGGTTCGGGATGAACTATATTCTGCATCAGCTAGGGCTATGCGATCGAATGAAGGCCATACGGCCGATTGAGAGGCGATTGAAGGTCATTCGCACGATTGGGATTCATTCGCACGATTGAGGGTTCAATCGCACGACTAAGGTTTCACTCGCACGACTGGGAATCCAGTCGCATGGGGAGTCATACGACTGAGGTCCAGTCTTATAGGTGCTTAGTCGCATGAGACCATTCGCATGATGTTAGTCGCATAGGTGCCCGTTTGCATTAGTTCCATCCGCATGAGGTCCATACGCACGATTAAATGTTCATTAGCATAGATGTTCATCCGCAGGAGTCCAATCGCATGATGTTCAGTCACATGGAGGCCATGCGACTGAAGGGTGTCCATACGCCTGAATAGGGCTGTTGCACTCGAAGGAAAGTGTAGTTCGACTTCTGGCTTTCGGGGGAAAGTACAAATGTAAGTTTTGACGTAAAGTTTCCCGTAAGAGCATGTAAGATGACTGTTATGGCATTAGAGAGTATGTAGGGCATGATGATGATGATGTTACATGTTTATGCATATTATGTATGTATGATGTTGCCCTGTATGATGATAATGAATGTGTATGGTATGTTCCTTATTATGATGTATGCTTATCTTTCTTGTGGCTTTACATGTCATGGTAATGAATGAATGAAGTATTATGTAATGTAAAGTGAAAGATAATGAGAGAGGAACATGAAGTAAGAATGCATGCATTAATGATTGATGAATGAACGAAGGAAAGGCTTGCAAGCACATATATGGGGTGAGCGACTTTGTGTTGCAAGAGACTCGGATGACGTGCAATCATTAAGATTGCCCATGGGGTGAGCAACCTTGTTGTTGCAAGAGACTCGAGTAACGTGTTATCGTGATGTTGCCATGAGGTGAGCAACCTTGGTGTTGCAAGAGACTCGGATAGCTTGCTATCATTAAGATTGGCAATGAGGTGAGCAACCCTATGGTTGTAACAGACTCGGATAGCGTGCAATCGTTGAGATTGCTATTGAGGTGAGCGACTCTGTAGTCGCAACAGACTCAGAAGAATGAACGTATGAAAAGAATGAAAGATAACGAATGTGATGAAAGATAATAATGACATTATCTGTGTAAACGTATGTTGAATGATCGCATGAGAAAAGGAATTGTTTTAATGAAAGTAAAGTATGTTTTATTATAAAACTAGAATTCACTAAGCAACGCTGACTTCTTATATGTTTTCCAGTTGGCAGGTAATGATTGCTGAGGATGGCACGGCAAGGCTACTCGGCTCTTTTGGGATGGCATCCATTTATAAAGCTTTTGTGATGTAATGCAAACATGTATTTTGTAATTGGATAATGATGTATTATTTGGCAAAAGTGTTTATAATGAAATAAGATGTCATTTTTGTATGTTTCCGCTGCAATATTTTCATGAGACAAATGTAATTATATGTTTTATGCGCGATGAATGACCAACTGTGAGCGTCCCGGGAACGGGGCCTTACATACATATATATATATGTAAACATATATATATACATATACATATATACATATACATATATATACACACATATATATACATATATATACATACATATATATATATATATATATATATATATATATATATATATATATATATATATATACATATATATATATATATATATATATAAATATATATATATATATATATATATATATATGTGTGTGTGTGTGTGTGTGTGTGTGTGTCTGTGTGTGTGTGTGTGTGTGTGTGTGTATGTATGTATGTACATTTACATCTTTCATTATAAGAGTGAAAAGATTTACCGAAACTTATGGAATGAGTATGCTTAACAAATATCTAACTATATTTCACACAACTTTGATGAAGTTCGTATTATAATCACTCTTCAGTTTGTGAAGATGGAGTTTTCTAATGGTTTTCTCCTTACTTAATATTTGATATTTTAAATAGATAATCCGTATGTTTCAAATTCATACAGTGCGAGTAGGTTGTTTATCAATACTAAGATTGATGAAATCATGACTTTCAAAAAAAGATGTTTTCATTATACATATTGTTTTATCTCTTCCTTCCTTTATTTATACTTAGTTATTTAAAATACTACGATTTAAAATAATTTTTATGTGATTAACTTATTGGATAACGACATTGCTGGTATATTATTAAATTATCATTCCTTAAGTTCTGTAATCACGTATTCTCTACATGATGATTTTCTTGTCAACAATGATTTAAACACTATCGCAGAGATCCATGAAATATCTACGCTAAATTTGTTTTCTAACTTTCTTGAAAATATTTTTTAATGAACATATGCAAATGTGTATGTTTTATATAATTACTTTATAATAGTTTTAAAGCCGAAGTCAATTATCATACTTGGCACAATTAAACTTGTATGTGATGATGTGGAATAATAAAATGCAGGATCGAGTTTTGTCACTTAACACTTGGATTTCTCTCAAAAACACTTATATTACACTCAAATCAGATGAAGTAGAATCTCTTTTAAGAGTTGATAATAATATAATAAGTAGCAAAGAACACAAGGAAATAATTTTCAAGGCATTGTATATATTACTTCTCAACTCAAAGTATTACAAGACTCTTACAACCATGAAACATGAGTTACAATGAGAAACTATATATACTAGACCCTACAGTCGTATATACTTTGATACCAGCTGGAAACCTAAGACTAAAGCATATACTACAATGCTAAAGTTAAGGTATCTTAGATAAAGTATTATCTAAGATATGGTATTCATGACATGTCCATGACTTACCTTTTGTCACCAACTAAAGTTGGCAACTGTACTAACTGATAAAGGTAAACAGTGGAATAAAGTATGGTCAACTAAATGGCTTTTAAGAAAACGCCATGCAGTATCTCAGAGGTCTGCAGCGGAGTGTCAGGGAGACCATACTTATGTCCACTGGATAATAGTAGTGTCTTCCGAAGGTAAGTTGGCTTCAGAAGAGCAAGTTCTTCCAAAGCCACCTATACTTCGGAAGAGGCTTCTATACTTTCGAGGCTTGAAGACTTCTTTCATAATTCGGAAGTTGACTTCTGATCTTTCACTTTAAGCCTTGATCTTCGGAAGTGAATACGTTGTCTTTGGAAGTTGGAGTTTTCCTTCGGAAGTTGATCTTTCACTTTGTCTTTGGAAGAGCTCCTTTTCCTTCGAAAGTTCCACACTTAGCTTCGGAAGTCCTTTATTAGTTGCACCAAAATAGTCTAAGTGATTTGGTTTTGGTTGCACCAACCTTTCTAGTTCCAACAAACTCCCCCTAGGCTGATGCTACCAAAAGCTCACTTGTTTCTGCTTGTCAAAGCTTTCAACACCAGGGACAGAAGATATTTGTCTGTTTCCTTGTTCTTCCCTGAAGTGGTGCTGAGAAGCTTGTACAAATCATTAGTTGATAGGAGATCCAGTCTATCACTCTGAATGACATGTACCCTTTGTTGTGCCCCCTGAAAAGAGTTAGTTGATGGGAGTTATAGTCATACTCCCATCTAACTATGGATTCAAGTTCAGGACCCTCAACCATTTGTAGAAAGCCTTTGCCTTTGGTTGTTGATCCCTTCCTTTTCTCCTTCTCTCTCAGTTGTGAGAAGAGTCTTCGAACCTTTACTGGATGATCTTTTTCCTAGGCACAAGGGGTTGTCTTGGCACCCGGTCACCTTTCTTGGTATCGAGCAGAGTCACCAGCCTTCTCCTTAGCTTCTTTTCTTCCTTATTCAAAGTATCTAAATTGAGGCCAAGGAGATTTGCAGCTTGGTCCAATGTTCCTCTGGGCAGATCAAGAAATTGATCTCTAGTGAGGGAACATGAGGATCCATCAACATAAGTCAATTTGATTGAATCCTCCTCACAGGAGATGTCATTCAGAGTTGTGCAGTTTATGAACTTTGTCTTGATTACCTTGAACTCCTCTAAGGGGAGATGTTTAGAAGGCTGAGGGGATGGTTTCAGAGGTTGTTGGGTAGGTTGTGGTGTTTGGGTTCTGGCTATTGTTTTGGGTCGGAGGATAGGTAGTTTAGGTGGTTGAGGTGAAGAGGTTGATAAGGGTGATGGTGTAGGTTCAGGGGTGTAAGGTTCAGTGGTTGGTTTAGTTTTGATGGGGAATGAAAAAGGAATTGGTTCAAGTTGTGGTTGGGTTGAGGTTGGGGTTGAGTAGTTGATTTGAATATCATCCCCTGTCCCCTTCTGTACATCTCCTTCCTCTTCCCTGAGTGAATGTCAGCTTTTATGTCACTGACATGTCGCTGGAGGGTCTTTTCAGACATATGACCCACCTGCCTACACCGGAGAGAGTTTTTCATCCAGGCCTTTTCACCTATCTTCTTGGCAGCAGCTAGTCCTGCTTCCTCTCCCTTCTTCCTCTTCAACATCAGCTTTTCCTTGGCAGCTTTCTTTCTCTCTTTCTCCATTTGATCTTGCTCTTTGTTGAAGAGCCATAAGATCGTATCATTGTTGTTTGGAGATAGTTATTCTAGAGAGAAACCCCTGGAGGTTAGGAAAGTTATCATTTCCCTCCTGAGCTGCTGATAAGCTTCTCTTTCTTTCCTCTCCCTTTCTTCCTCTAAGGCCAACCTTGCTGCTTCTTCTTTTTGTTGTGTTTGCAGCAAAGTTGCCTTTTCCAACTCAACTAACTCCTCTAGTGGTAGCAGGAGTACATCTTCACTCACAGCTCCTAGATTGACAAGTCTGTCAATGATTTCCACCCTTTTTTTATTGTTGACAGCCTTCTGGTTGGTTGCAGCTACTTTGCTACTGGCAGCTAGCAGATTTCCAGTTGGAAGTCTACCTTTTCTTTTGTGCTTTTCTAACCTTTCTTCCTCCTGAAGCTCTTCCTTAGTCATCTTCCTCTTTCCTTTGATGTCTTCGGAAGTGCTAGACTTTGGGGGTTCTTGAATGGAAGGTTCAGGTTGAGTGGTGGAAATGGGAGCTGGAGTTAATGCTGATGTTTGAGCTAGGGGTTGGGTGAGAAAATCCTCCCTATTAACCTCAGATGCAAGTTCTAGGATTGCATCTGTGACTATTAGATCATCGGATAAGGAGAATAGTCCTTCTGCAGCTGCAATCTCAGCTTCGAAAGATTGAAATTGTTCTTCCCAACTGTCTCAGTTGCCAGGCCATCAGTCCTTGTTTCCCCTTTGAAATTAATCTCAGGTTCCACTTGGACCATAGGTTGACCAACTTCCTCAATAGTGGTAGAAGGTGCATTTAACCTCTGAAGCTCTTGAGCTCCGAAGTAAATAACAGATATGTCAGGACTTGGCTGTTCAATGAGAGATTCTAACAGGAACTTGTTGAAGAACCTGTGGAGATCTTGGAGCATCCTTTGATCCACTTGAATTACAACTGGAGGAGGCTCAGGAAAAACTGAAGCTTGTTGCATAGGGTATCTTGAACTTAAGGAAGTAAGAGCTTGACTTTGTGGTTCCTCTTGTCTTTGACTTTGTCCCTGAACACTCTCCCCCTTTTTGGTAGCATCATCTTGAGAGCTTGATGAGCTGGAGGAAGAGGTCAATAAGACCTGAATTGGTACGTGCCTAACATACCTCTCAATCTGTTTCTCAGCTAGTTTGGCCTTGAGATTTTCAATCTCAAGTTGCTGAGTGGCGGACCTATCCTCTAAAGTCCTAACCTTAGATTCATGATTTGAGACTTTAGAAAGTAGGTCTTCAATGGTGAGTTGCAGTCTTCCCTCATCTTATTTTGAAGAATCACAGGGAGATGAGGTAACATACCTAGTATGTTCATCCTCACCACCAGATGTGGTTTCTTGGCGCCCTGGTTTTCCTTGCTCAATGATGTCTCTTTCAGAGTCATCAAAGGGCATGGTTGCCGTAGATTCAGTCTCAGTAATGTTACCACTGTCCTGAGGGTCCATTGAGGCTCCTTCAGTAGTGGCAGCTGAATCTACATGAGTCCCCTCCACATCAGTGGGACTCACCTCAGTAATGGCTTGCTGATCGGGGCTAGAGATAAGAGATCTCTCTGAGCTCTGTTGATCCTTGAGAGGGTGTTGTGGATCAACTTCATTGCTCTGAAGAGACATAATCTCTTCATCAGCTCCTATTAGTAGGTCAGTAAAGGATATAAAGGTGAAGCCTAATGACTCGGGACTTTGATCAATGTCTAAACGCATTGAGCCTATGGTGGGGCTGTCCTTTTTTGGCTACTCAGGGGAGTATAAAGACTCTCCCTGGGGGTTTTCAGCTTGGGTTTCAGGCTCATGGGTCTGAGACTGAGGAGACTCAAAACATATTGAGGTCAATTGTGAAGGATGGTTGGACCTCAGACTGAGTGGGAGCCCAATGTTCCACTCTAGTCTTTTTGGATTAAAAGGAGGAGCTTGTTCAATCAGAGAAGATTGAACAAGGGTTCGTTTGGGGCGTCTTTGATAGGTGATAGTGATGGGGTGAGAAGGTAGATTTGACAGTGTGAGGGTAGTTGCTGGTGTGGGTTTATCACCTGTGGGGTTAACAAGGATGTCACCAGGAGCCATTGGCTCAGTCATACCTAGAAGAAGTTGTCACACCCTCAAAATCCACGTGCAGAGTTTTACCGCAAGGCGTGTGAACAAACCAGGATCACAGTCAATAGTTACTCAGAACGACTCTATATGCCACAATTAATATAAAATCAACCAAAGTTAAAACTTTAAAACTGTGCGGAAGCGTTTTGTAAAACAACCTAAAGAACATAAATGCATACTATGGCAAAACATGCGCCAAACCAAATGAGTAAACATTAACCATTAAAAACAATAACAATGTCTTGAAGACCAAATCTTAGAATGCAAGGTGAATCCGTGTGGTGCTCCTAAAGGCAAGCAAGTTAATGACCTGAGAATAGCATACTAAAATGTCAACACAATGGTTGGTGAGTTCAAGAGTTGATATTCAAACATAAACAGTTTAATAGTAGAGATATAAAAGTAGTGCAATGTAACAGATAGCTAGTCCATTAAAAATAAATATTAATTCATAGTGATTTCGCAATTGAAGCTGACTGTGTTACGTTGTTGCCTCCTGTCACGACTCAACAGGTCGTGACAATGTTCAATAGGACAAATTGCACCCGGTTGACCTCGAGTCACACAGGTGGGGCTCGTCAGACCCAGTAGTACTACCCAAATTTCCCCGCTATTCAATATTAACAATTCGAAAGTGTGAGGACTTTTCCATGATAAACATCACTATATTAATATTATGCACAACTGAAATATATATAAAGCGTTTGTAGTTTACCAGTATGCTATCTCCCCCAAAGAGATTAAATAAAGAGTGGGGCATGAACTCACCTGATATGCGTAATAGATACTTAGAGTTTATTTGACAGACAGAGTGGACAGACAACCTTCAGAGGTTACCTAGATCATATAAATATATGAGTACGTGCAACAGAGAACATGTGAAACCCTAAGCACACTACAACCAAAGACTCAAGGTTTTAGAAAATAAATACGATTGACTCATGTGACCCGTTTGACCCGTTGGTGACTTTATGTGTTGCAAACCATTCAAGCAATCATACACATATATCATACATGTTTAACATTCAAATGGTTCATATGTATGCTACATTATCCAGATGTATCACTTAGATCATCATACAACCAAGTATCATACAAGTCATGCGTATCTAGAACATTAACATGTCCACTAGTTATAACATAATTAACATGCCACACAAAGATCAATTCACGCACCACATGCCATGTGAATCCACTCACGACTTCACACCCTAAACCCTGCCAATCCTACTAAGTAGGGGCCTCAGATTCGCACGCGTGTATGATGATCACATTCACATTCATTAACCATGTTCATTGCATTCAACATACATCACAACAATCAATTTCCAGTCCCAAACATGATGTCTTAACTACTAACCAACATCAATATCATACATGATCATCAAAGTCCAAACATTACCCATGATTATCCAAACATCTCATACAACTAAATTAACATGTTCTAACACATTAGAATTCATCCATGAACATACTAACATGCTCCTAATATCCCAAACATGTTCAAACTATCATCTTTCAAACTTTGTGCAAATAAAGTTTCCCTTTTAGGAAAGTATATTCCAACATCTATCAAACACTCAATGTATTCATGAATTCATCACAATTATACCATCTCAAGCTCACAACAACATCTAGACATGATCAACAATACCTAATCATCATAATCTACTAATCATCATGAACAAAAGTTTCCACTTTCGACAAGATATGAACAACAACATCTATTCCAAGGTTTCTAGCATTCATATCAACAATCTAACACCTAAACATCATCATAAACACATCAACAACATCAATCCATCATCAACTCATCATGTCATGAAAATAAAGTTACTATTATTAGTAACCTATGAACACCAACTTCAATTCATCAATTTCTTGCAAGATCAATGTATCCTAGCATTCATACAACCTACTAATCATCATACATTCATCAAACAATCATCAATCATCCATAATATCAACAATTTCGAATTAGGGTTTGCCTCAAATCAAAGTTCATGATCAATCCATTAAAAACATACAATTCATGCATAATCAATGTTAAACAACATGTATTCAATCCAAATAACATACTAACATCATCAATTAACATCAATTTCGACCACATGAAGATCCATAAACGAATTAGGGTTCTGCCCTAACAAGAAATCCATGAAAACTTGTAAAATCTAACCCTCTAAACGTGTAGTTGCTTGCAATTGATGATTCCAACGTGTTGTAATCCTTAAAATCGAACAAAACTCGAGTTTTCTTGGTTTTTCTAGGCTGAAATCGCAAGGGATGGGGTGTGTGTGTGTGCTTGCGGCCAAATGGGGGTGGGGATTAGGGTTTGGGTTGTTTTGCTTAATTTAGTTTGCATATTTACCCTTTAACCGTTGTAATTTGGTATTTTATAAAAACTAGGCTTTAAACTCTTTGTAAAGTGTTTTTAACTTATTAATATAAAGATAATAACTAATGATAATCATTATGTATTTTATCTTTATAAAAACACAAGACATACGAATAAATAGGCACGTTTCCACTTTACGCGATTAATTTCCTAATAAACATTTAAAACATGCAAACACATAAACATAACAACATAATCACATTGTCAATTAGATTATCATTAATTTAACATTATTAATTATTATTAGGTCACCAACATTAAACGACAACTAGTGTGTGCTTACGATATGTGTATGCAAGACCTAACGGAACTAACGGAGTTTGGTAACGGAAATTTACCGGATGTCACAGAAGTGCACTATATCTTCCGGTGAAGTTGGTGGACACTCTCTTCAAAGTCTTGAAGATGGTCGGCCTCATTTGAGGAACAATCAGAGCAGCTGCACAGACAAGCTTACTCTGGTCCAGCTCACAATTGATTATGTGCTGAAAAAACCTGGGATACATGAAGAATGTGTCCTGTTGAAGGTTTCCCATAAGATTGTTCAACACAAATCTTGAGTAGTTAAAGCGGAGGCTTCTCACTAAACCATGAACTAGGCACCCTAGTTCATATGGGATTTGATCCCATCCCCCACATTTGTTGGACAAGCAATGAAGAACAACATGCAGCACGAACTTCCAGTTGTAAGAGAAGTTAAACTTGTAAATGGTTGACTTGCTAACATCTCCACCATATCCCATTTGGATATAGGTATTGTCCAAATCTGCCTTGGGGAACTCTGTAGGAGCGCCCTCATCATGAAGCTCGAGATGCTCCCTAATGAGTTGTTCAGAAATGACCAACTCCTGGCCACAGATGCTCGATCTTAGTACACGAACCCCATTTAGGGTTTCAATCTGACCATTTGCCTAAAATTCAGCCATATGGTTTGAGTAAACCGTGGGGTTAACAGTCAGGGCAGTGTAATAAGAGGATTGGGTAAGAAAGGAGATGATATCTGAGAAGTAGGCATCCCTTGAAGAATCAAGAAATGCAACTTGGTTATGGTGAGGGTTTAGTGCCATTTTAGAAAGTTGCAGGAAGATAGTTCGAAATTAGGTGAATTGGGGATGAAGAAAGCTTTTAGGGCAGTAAATTTGGTAAAAAGATGAAAGTGATTAGCCGGAGTTATTTAAATGGGTGAAATGGTGGTTTAAGGGGTTTGGATAAGATGATGGGACGTTTCAGTGGAGGATGTGACAGGGGCGGTAAGGTTTAGTCCATTTAAATAATCTGACATCATTAACAAAATCTTTACTTTTTATACAGTGGGGCTATCACACCCCAACCTTGACGACGGAATCGTCGAGATGTGAGGGTTAAGATTGTTCACAACCACATAACGCTATTATTTAATCCAAATATTATAATCATAAGTTTCAAATGTAACATTACAAGCATAAGTCTCGAATATGAAAATAACATAACATAAGATGTAAAATTATTCAAGGAAATCTATTTATTTAACTAGGTCCAATCCTAGATGTGAATAATCTTCAAATGTAGCATCAAACTTGGGCGTTTCCTGAAACATGTTAAAAATAAAAGGTCAACATAAAGTTGGTGAGATTTCCATAGTTTTCAATACATAAGTATATAAAAGATGGCAATTCATGTTATAAATTAGTGAACAAAGTAACTAGGGATGTAAGACCGAATGCACAATCAAACCTTGACAGTTTACAAGTTCTCACGTTTACAAGTTTATACGATTAGCTAAGTGTACTTGGATTAACCAAGCAGGCTTGTCAAGCCCATAAATCTATGATGTCGCCAGGCTAGCAATAGTTAATGATTGCACATATGATCGTCTTTACATGGTAATTACAAAGATCAACTAATCACAACATGTAAGTGAATTGCCAAGAGTTTACAAGAGTCAAACAAATTTACAAATGCAATGATTATAACGTAACATGTTTCACCCCAAAGTGTGAAAATATGAAAAAGGAGTATAGAAATACTCACATGGCAAATAAGTATAGGAATGATGATTAATAAGAAATATTAAATAATGCTCCAACGCAAAAACCTTCACAATTCACCTAAGAATATAAATATATTTACAAGGTTTAAGTTTATTTATAACAAGCTTAACGTTTTAAAAAGAACTAGGGTTTTAGGTGGAATTTGGTATTTTAGGGGTTTTATTGACTATATTAAATAAGAATAAAATATACAAGTTAAAAATTTTAGTATAAGAAAATGTAGGAAAACCATTTATAATAAAGTTTAGCTACAAGGTTCAATAACATTTATAACTTTCAAAATAACCCTCATTTTAGACATTAACATATATATAGTTAATGTTTGAACAAATAATAACAGTTTTTTTTTAAAATCTATTTTATAAGAAAATAAACTAACTATATCATTTGTTTAAAAATAATTAATAAAATATTAAGATACTTTAAGAAATAAATTTCCAGAAAATAGTTAGGTGGCTTTAAAAATTAACGAGATTCACAACTGATTTTTTTTATAATTTTTATAAATTTTCTATATTTTTATTAAAGACCAAAAAGCCTTAAAAAATATTTGAGGTTCCCCGGATTCGAACCGGTGACCTCCTGTTTGAGGGGGCGGGTAAGTAACCAGTGAACCAAGGGTCGTGGCCGTGTTAGGATGTGGCTTTTAAAAATTAAGAACACAATACCAAGAAAAACCCCTAATGGGCTAAGAACCCTAGTTTCATCTTCTTCAAATTGAGGTATAATTTAATGTTGTCCGTATGAGAAATCATGGGGCTTTTGTTCCCCATGTACAAACGAGTTTGTATTCGTGATTAATTTACCTGAATCGAGCTGGATTTGAGGATGCGTGTTCAAGGTTCAACGCGACAGAAATGAACGGGTAGCGATGAGTAATCGCTTGTGTATGTGTGTTGTTGGTACAATTGATGTTACAGAGAGTAAAAAGAGTCCTTTTTGAGCGATTTGCATTGATTATATAGCTTCCATTTGTTCGATTATACCACCAACGAATTCAAGTTCTCTTGCGAACGTTATGACTTCAATTAGACTGATTAACGGTTGCCTTGGATGAAATTAATCGTATCATTGAATTCTAAGTGATTAATTGTACGTTTCTATTCAATTAATTTTATTTTGAACATGATTTGGGAGTTGAACGAATGGAATTTGATTGTGGGTTCAGTTTCACGTTCAATTGTCATTATACCCGCGTTTAACACCTTATTAAAGAATGCATTCAAGTTCGAATCTGGTTCGCGGATCGGTTGGTGTGATTCGGGGGTCGAAACCAAGGCTTAAAACCCGGTTTTTTGGCCTTGCCGGAGCCGCGGCCGGCGATGGCCGGAGGGCCGGCCGGAAAATTCGGGGCTAAGGGGGGAAAAAGGGGACAAGTTTCAATTAATTACAACTTTGGTCCCTGTAGTTTTTGTTTTTATTATTTTATGCACAATACTTTCATTTAAAGTTTTAGAAATGACAAACTAACCCCTAACTTAACTATTTTAAGTTTTAAACATTTCTAAGGTTAGTAATTTTTTATAAATCAATTAATATTATTATTAGTATTAATACTATTATTATAGTTATTATCATTAGTATTATTATTATTATTAGGACTTATCAATATTATTATTATTATTATTATTATTATTATTATTATTATTATTATTATTATTATTATTATTATTATTATTATTATTATTATTTATTTTCAATTCAATAGTTAAATTATTAACTTTCGAATTAAAGATTTAAAGAAAACAATTTTGAATAACCCTCATAGTTACATTAATGACAACACTGGCCCTTACAAGATTATAACAATGCAACCCATTAATTAACCAAAAATACACAAATGTTACAGTCTTCCCAACTTAAAAGAATTTCGTCCCGAAATTAAGAATGAACTAAGTGAACAAATAAGGGTATCTCTCTTTCATATGATCCTCACGCTCCCAAGTGAACTCAGTTCCACACTTATTCCCCTAACAAACCTTGACAATTGGAGTAATTGTGGTTCTAGTTTTCTTCATGATGCGATCCATAATTTCAACAGGTTTCTCAACCAAGTGCAATGACTCACCGATCTGGATGCCTTCCAGTGGAACATGCGGATTCTCGTTGGCCAAACACTTTCTCAAATTTGAGACATGGAACACAAGATGAACTCCACTAAGGTCAAAAGGTAGTTCCAGTCTATAAGCCACTTTCCCAATCCTTTTCAGGATTTTGAAAGGTCCTACAAACCTTGGAGCCAGTTTACCCTTCTTTCCAAAGCGAACAACACCTTTCCATGGTGAAACCTTAAGAAGAACCATGTCGCCGACTTGAAACTCCAACGGCTTACCACGCTTATCGACATAACTCTTTTGTCGACTTCTTGCCACTTCAAGGTTCTTACGGATTGTGGAGACTTTATCGGTCGTTTCTTGTATAAGTTCAGGACCAATGATGAAGATTTCACCAATGTCAGTCCAGCAGATCGGTGATCGGCACTTACGACCATAAAGTGCTTCGAATGGTGCCATCTTGATACTCGAGTGATAACTATTGTTATACGAAAATTCCACGAGCGGTAGATGCGTATCCTAATCACCACCATAGCCAAGGACACAAAGATGTAGCAAGTCCTCGAGGATTTGAATTGTTCGTCCGGTTTGACCGTCCGTTTAAGGATGGTAAGCCGTACTTAAATCCAATTGACTACCCAAGGTTCTTGCATAGACAACCAAAAGTGCGAAGTGAAACAAGCGTCTCGGTCGGATATGATGTGCAACGACACCCCATGACGACTCACAATTTCATCAATGTAGATACGAGCCAGTCTTGAAACTTTGTATGTGTCTCGTATTGGTATGAAATGTGCCGTCTTGGTCAAACGATCAACAATTACCCATATACTATCATGACCACGAGGAGTACGAGGTAACTTGGTTATGAAATCCATGGATATATGTTCCCATTTCCACATAGGGATTTCAGGTTGTTCAAGTAAACCACTTGGTCATTGGTGCTCGGCTTTGACTCTTGCACATGTGAGACACCTCGAAACATAAGACGCAATAACTTTCTTCATTCCGGGCCACCAATATTGACCACGCAGGTCCATGTACATCTTATCGGAGCCAGGATGAATGGAATATCGAGTTTGATGAGCTTTGTTCATAATGAAAGGTCGAAGATTATTTCGATTCGGGATCCAAAGTCGATTCAAAAAGTACCACATGCCGTTCGATTTTGACTCCAGTTGTGACCGAACATTAAACACCAAATCTTTATCTTTCCCTTTGTCGGTTAACACCGCTTGTTGAGCCTCGCGAATGCATAACTCGAGATCACTATCAATCCTTATGTTTTGAAGCTGTAAGGCCCCGTTTCCTAGGATGCCTACAGTTGGTCATTCATCGCCCATAAAACATATATTTACATTAATATTTTATAAGCATCGCAGCGGAACATTAAAATTAGCTTTCATTTCTATATAAATGCTTTTGCAAGTTAATACAACATTCATTACAAAATAGTTTGTTCGCATTACAATGCAAAAACATTAATCAAAAGAATGACATCCCAAAAGAGCCGAGTAGCCTCGCAGTGCCATCCTCACCAATCATTACCTACCAACTGGAAAACATATAAAAAGTCAGCGTTGCTGAGTGAGTTCTAGTTTTATAATAAAACATACTTTACTTTCATTAAAAAAAATATTCCTTTTCTCATGCGATCACTCATCATACGTATACACAGATAATATCATTATTATCTTTCATTACATCCGTTAACTTTCGATCATTTCATACATTCGTTCTTCCGAGTCTGTTGCGATAACAAAGTCGCTCACCTCAATAGCAATCTCAACGATTGCACGCTATCCGAGTCTGTTGTAACCATAAGGTCGCTCACCTCGTTGCCGATCTCAACGATAGCACGCTATCCGAGTCTCTTGTAACAACAAGGTTGCTCACCTCATGGCAACATCAACAATAGCACGCTATTCGAGTCTCTTGCAACAACAAGGTTGCTCACCTCATGGGAAATCTCAATGATTGCATGCTACCCGAGTCTCTTGCAACACAGAGTTGCTCACCTTATATATGTGCTTGCAAGCCTTTCCTTCGTTCATTCATCATTCATTAATGCATGCATTCTCACTTCATGTTCTTCTTTCGTTATCTTTCACTTTACATTACATAATACTTCATTCATTCATTAACACGACACGTAAAGCCACAAGAAAGATAACCGTACATCATAATAAGGAACATATCATACACAGGCATTAACATCATACAGGGCAACATCATACATACATAACATGCATAAACATGCAACATCATCATCATCATGCCCAACATACTCTCCAAGGTCATAATAGTCATCTTACATGCTCTTATGGGAAACTTTACGTCAAAACTTACATCTGCACCTTTCCCCAAAAGTCAGAAGTCAAAGTACACTTTCCTTCGAGTGCAACAGCCCTATTCGGGCGTATGGACACCCTTTAGTCGCATGGCCTCCATGCGACTGAACATCATGCGATTGAACTCATGCGGATGAACATCTAAGCGAATGGACACCCAGTCGTATGTATGGACCTCATGCGGATGCAACTAATGCGAATGAGCACCTATGCGACTGAACTCATGCGAATGGACTCATGCGACTAAGCACCTATGCGACTGGACCCTCAGTCGTATGACTCCCCATGCGACTGGACTCCCAATCGCGCGAATGAAACCTTAGTCGTGCGAATGAACCCTCAATCGTGCGAATGAATCCCAATCATGCGAATGAACCTTAATCGCCTCTCAATCGGCCGTATGGCCTCCATTCGATCGCATAGCCCTAGTTGATGCAGAATGGAGTTCATCCCGAACCCAATCTGCCATTTTCGGCCTCCAAGCTCATCCAAACCCATTCTAAGCCTAAATCAACCATCTTAGACCTTAGGAATGCATACCACAACACCATACGAGCACACACAAGCCCGAAAACAAACTCTAAACGCATCACACACAACCACACCCAAATGGGTCAAACACACACATATATAAAAAACGGGTTTTTGATGCTTTCAAGCCCCAAAATCGATTGAAAACAAGTAAAAGTGGGGTCCTAGAACTCACACAAACGAGCACAAGGCCAAGGGCTTCGATTTGTGCAGGATCGGGTTTGTCACTTATACACTTGTATTTCTCTCAAACTCACTTATGGAAACACTCAAATCAGATGAAGTAATGTCTTTTACAAGAGTTGATAATAATATAATAAGTAGCAAAGGAACAATCAGAAATATATTTTCAAGGCACTTGTATATATTACTTCTCAACTCAAGATATTACAAGACTCTTACAAGCATGAAACAAGAGTTACAATGAGAAACTATATATACTAGATCCTACAGCCGGATATACTTTGATACCAGCTGGAAACCTAAGATTAAAGCATATACTACAATGCTAAAGTTAAGGTATCTTAGATAAAGTATTATCTAAGATATGGTAGTCATGACATGTCCATGACTTACCTTTTGTTACCAACTAAAGATGGCAACTGTACTAACATAAAAAGGTAAACAGTGGATTAAAGTATGGTCAACTACATGGCTTTTGAGAAAACGCCATGCAGTATCTCAGAGATTTGCAGCGGAGTGTCAAAGAGGCCATACTTATGTCCATTGGATAATAGGAGTGTCTTCCGAAGGTTAATTGTCTTCGGAAGAACAAGTTCTTCCGAAGTCACTTATACTTCGGAAGAGGCTTCTATGCTTCCGAGGCTTTGAGGACTTTTGTACTTCGGAAGTTAACTTCAGATCTTTCTCTCTAAGTCTTGATCTTCGGAAGTAGGTTCTTTGTCTTCGGAAGTTGGAGTTTTCTTTCGGAAGTGTGTTTTACACTTTGTCATCGGAAGAGATCCTTCTTCCTTCAGAAGTTCCATACTTAGCTTCGGAAGTCCTTTGTTTGTTGTACCAAAATCTTCTAAGTGACTTGGTTTTGGTTGCAACAGCCTTTCTAGATCCAACAAACTCCCCCTAGGCTGATGCTACCAAAACTTCCTTTTTTTCTGCTTCTCAAAGCCTTCAGCACCAGGGATAAAAGGTATTTGTCTGTCTCTTTGTTCTTCCCTGAAGTAGTGCTGAGAAGCTTGTACAAGTCATTGGTGGATAGGAGATCCAGTCTATCGCTTTGAATGACATGTACCCTCTGTTGTGTCCCCCTGAAGAGAGTTAGTTGACGGGAGTTATAGTCATACTCCCATCTAACTATGGACTCAAGTTTAGGACCTTCAACCATTTGTAGAAAGGCTTTGCCTTAGGTTGCTGATCCCTTCCTTTCCTCCTCCTCTCTCAGTTTCAACTCCTCTTCAACCTTGCTTCTAGCAGTAAGCTCGGCCATATGAAGGCTGCCTAGATGATTTCTGATGTGGGCAGCTACATCAGAGTTTCTAGGGTTGGAGAATGGCTTCTCTGCTAACTCAGCAATGTCAAACCTGCTCAAGTGTAGCAGAGATGAGGCACTCAGCCTGTTGTGCTCTCCATTGTCTCTTTCAACAACAAAGTTGTGAGAAGAGTCTTCGAAACTCCACTGGATGATCTTCTTTCTGGGTGCAAGAGGTTGTCTTGGTACCCTGTCTCCTTTCTTGGTATCCAGTAGAGTCACCAGCTTTCTCCTTAACTTCTTTTCTTCCTTATTCAAAGTGTCTGAATTGAGGCCAAGGAGGTTTGCAGCTTGGTCCAAAGTTCCTCTGGGCAGATCAAGAAAATGATCTCTGGCGAGGGAACTTGAGGATCCGTCAACATAGGTCAAATTGACTGAATCCTCCTCACAGGAGATGTCGCTCGGTGTTGTGCAGTTTATGAGCTTTGTCTTGACTGCTTTGAATTCTTCCATGGAGAGATGTTTAGAAGGCTGAGGGGATGGTTTGATGGGTTGATGGGTAGGTTGAGGTGTTTGGGTTCTGGCTAAGGTTTTGGGTTGAAGGATAGGTAGTTTAGGTGGTTGAGGTGAAGAGGTTGGTAGGTGTGATGGTGTAGGTTCAAGGGTGAATGGTTCACAAGTTGGTTCGGTTTTGATTGGGAAGGAAAAGGGTATAGGTTTAGGTTGAGGTGTGGGTTTGGAGTTTGAGTTGAGTGGTTGCTTTGAAGGTCATCCCCTGTCCCCTTCTATACATCTCCTTCCTCTTCCCCGCGTGAATGTCAGCCTTAATGTCACTGACATGTCGCTGGAGAGTCTTTTCTGACATGGGAACCACCTACCTGCCAGAGAAGCCATGAGCTTTGAGATAACTCTTCATCCAGGCCTTCTCACCTATCTTCTTGGCAGCAGTCAGTCCTGCTTCCTCTTCCTTCTTCTTCTTTTGCAAAAGCTTTTCCCTTGGAGCTCTCTTTCTCTCTTTCTCCATTTGATCTTGCTCTTTGTTGAAGAGCCATAAGAACGTATCATTGTTATGTGGAGACAACTCTTCTTGAGAAAAACCTCTGGAGAGTAGGAAGGTTATCATTTCCCTCCTGAGCTACAGATCAGCTTCTCTTTCCTTTCTCTCCCTTTCTTCTTCTAAGGCCAACCTTGCAGCTTCTTTTTTTTGTTGTTTTAGCAGCAAGGTTGCCTTTTCCAGCTCTATTAACTCCTCTAATGGTAGCAGGAGTACATCTTCAGTTGCAGCCCCTAGACCAACAAGTCCATCTATAACCTCTACTCTTTTTCGGTTGTTGACTGCCTCCTGGTTGGCTGCAGCTGCTTTGGTACTTGCAGCTAACAGTTTCCCAGTTGGAAGCCTACCTTTTCTTTTAAGCTTCTCCAACCTTTCTTTTTCCTGAAGCTCTTCCGAAGTCATCTTCCTCTTTCCTTTGATGTCTGTTGGATCTAGAAAGGCTGCTGCAACCAAAACTAAGTCACTTAGAAGATTTTGAGTACAACATACAAAGGACTTCCGAAGCTAAGTATGGAACTTCCGAAGGAAGAAGGAGCTCTTCCGAAGACTAAGTGTAAAACACACTTCCGAAGGAAAACTCCAACTTATCAAGACTTAGAGATAAAGATCTGAAGTCAACTTCCGAAGTACAAGAAGTCCTCAAAGCCTCGGAAGCATAGAAGCATCTTCCGAAGTATAAGTGGCTTCGGAAGAACTTCTTCTTCCGAAGCCAGTTAACCTTCGGAAGACACTCCTATTATCCAGTGGACATAAGTATGGCCTGTCTGACACTCCGCTGCAAATCTCTGAGATACTGCATGGCGTTTTCTCAAAAGCCATGTAGTTGACCATACTTTAATTCACTATTTACCTTTTTATGTTAAGTACAGTTGCCATCTTTAGTTGGTAACAAAAGGTAAGTCATGGACATGTCATGACTACCATATCTTAGATAATACTTTATCTAAGATACCTTAACTATAGCATTGTAGTATATGCTTTAGTCTTAGGTTTCCAGCTGGTATCAAGTATAACCGGCTGTAGGATCTAGTATATATAGTTTCTCATTGTAACTCTTGTTTTATGCTTGTAAGTGTCTTGTAATCTTGAGTTGAGAAGTAATATATACAAGTACCTTGAAAATATATTTCTGCTTGTTCTTTTGATTACTTATTATATTATTATCAACTCTTGTTAAAGGCATTGCTTCATCTGATTTGAGTGTTATTATAAGCGAGTTTGAGAGAATCACAAGTGTTTAAGTGACAAAACCCGATCCTGCAATTGGTGTCAGAGGTTTTTAGGCTCTTGATTGTGAGATCTTACCATCCTAATCAACCAGTTTTTAACTCCTCCTTATACCTCACTCAAAATGGCCCTCAACAAATCTGAAGTTGAGATGGGAACGATGACCAAAGCTCCCATCATCGCCCCTGAAAACTTCAGGTCTTGGAGCAGAAGAATGGAAGGCTTCATCAGGTACCAGGATAGCAAGATGTGGCAATCCATCGTTAATGGCCCGTATAAGCCAAAAGTAGCTGGTGGAAACGGTGCCATGATCGAGAAAGCCGTTGAAGATTATTCTGATGAAGACAGGAAGAAGCTTGACATAGACAGCAATGCTATGACTGTTCTTATGACTGCAATCCCAAACTCCATCATGGTGGGGTTTGAGCATTGTAAGTCTGCCAAAGAACTCTTTGATGCTCTTGCTCAAATGTACTCAAGCTCGAATGATTCAAAAAGGACTCACTGAAGCAGCAGTTTGAGAACTTCACCTATGTTACTGGAGAGACTCTTAGCCAGCAATATTTCAGGTACATGGATCTCATCTCTTCCCCTCAATCTGTGGGAATCACTCATGAACTCAGAGACCTTACTAGAAAGTTTATGAGTGCTCTACCCAATGAGTGGACATTCTACTGTGTCTCCATCAAGAGAACAGAGAATTTGAATACACTCACCATGACCGAACTCTATGGGATCCTTGATGGATACCGTTTGGAAATGGAAAGCAAGAGGGGTCACCAGACAAGCAGACCCTTGAGTCTTCCTGCTAGCAACGCTTTAATGGTTGCTGAAGGCTCAGGCATCTCCCAGTCTCAGCAGTACCTGACCTACACCCAGCAGCCATCTTGTTCCTCTGGGCCTTACATCACATTTCCTGAGACTCCAAGGTCTCAACAAGCTCAGCAAAGCTCCTTTCAGGAGGGCTGTGCATTTGTCTCAGGGAGTGGGCACTCAAATGACTATCAATACTGCTTTGATGATCTAGAGTGTTTTAGCTCGGATGACATAGAGTATGTGGACATAGTCCAACAAATGGCTCTTCTAACCTACAGAGCGAAGAAGTTCTTTAAAAGAACTGGAAGGCAATTCCCTCAAAACCCAATCACCAGCAAGTTTGGGTTTGACAAAAGCAAGGCCAAATGTTACAACTGTAACCAACTTGGTCATTTTGCAAGGGAATGCAAGGCTCCCAAGTCCAACCCGGGAACCTCATAGGCCTCCACACATCCTTCTACACCAAAGCCCACTGGAAAGTCAACTGAGACTGCAGCAATGGCTCAAGAAGTTGACTGGAGCTTCATGGTTCAAGATGTGACTCCTGCTCAAGCACTCATGGCAGGAACAGATGAAAACAAGGTATATGAACATCTCTGTACCCCTGCTTGTATTGCTAAGGTTAAACTGTATCAGGACTACAATATGGAAATTAAATCTGATATTGAGTCTTTAAATGTTTTAAAATCTGACTTTAAAAGGGCTGAATCTGACTATCAAAGAAAAATTGAGGTGTTAGAGAAAACTGTGTCCCTCTTAAAACATGAACATACAAACTACAAGACTCAAATCAAGGATTTAATATCCAAATTGACTGAGGCTCAAGCCCAGCTTGTCACTGCTGAGGCTCAAGCCAGGAAGTATGCTATTTCCGAGCAAAACTTCCAAGCCATTCTTGCATCATCCTCTCACTCAAAGCTTTGTTATCAAAACAAAGGTGGGTTGGGAACCAATGAAATTGCTCCACCACACTCTTATGAGTCTGTAAGACAACCAAGGTGTGGTACTGAAGAGCAAGAGGTTCCATCTGTTGACCCACCTTCTCAAGAGTCAAAGAGTGATGCAACTATGGAGACCATGACCATCACAGGGAAGGAACAGGTAATCAAGCCCTCCCCAGCCAATGATGATCAAACCCTGACCACCAAAGCCAGAAGAAGCAGAGCTAAGGCAGCAAGAAAAACTGCCAAGAAGGTGGCTGAATCCAAGCTAAAGATAGACCCAAAGCAAAAGGGTGTATTCATATCAGCTGGATTCCAGGTGGTTGGACCTTCTGATTCAGGAAAAGAGTACAGTACCAGTACTCCTATCCTACCAAAGGATCAGAAGTTAAAGGGAAAGGTTGCTGATAAGGAGAAAAAGAACAAGAAACAACAATCCTCTCATTCCCAGAAAGTTAACATTGCATGCATAATGTGTGGTCTGCAAAACCACATGGCTAAAGATTGTTACTACAATCCTGCTAGCACACATTATGCAAATAATGTTAAAAGAGAAGGAGTCAGGGAAGGTTTCACATTTGGACCATATCAAATGGTTCAAGTGATGAAAAAGGGAAAGCTTGTTTCCGAAGCAAGGCTTCTCTCAGAAGAAAACTCTTCTTCCGAAAGGAAAAAGGCTTCGGAAGTTAAAGCTGCAAAGACTCAGAAAACCAAAAGAGTCCCCTTGAAACCATCCCAGAAGAAGACTGCTTCGGAAGAAAAGGTGGTGAAGGTCTCTTCCGAAAAGAAAGAAGCTTCGGAAGAATGCCAAGCTACAAAAGCTTCAACAAGCTCATCTTCTATGATCAACCAAGGGATGGAATGGAAGATCAAGGAAGATGCTGTAGCCCAAACCTCTTCTTCAAAGACATCAATTGAACCCCCATGCATAAACTTTGGTTCAATTATGTCACTATCATTGGAAGAACCCAAGACCAATAAGGCTTGGGTTTCCAATCAAAACTAATTATCTCACCTTATGTGCAGGGACATCCATATGACAAGAATAACAACATTTGGATTGTAGATAGTGGATGCTCCAGGCACATGACAGGGAACAGATCTCTCCTTCAACAATTTCAACATTATGATGGAGGTCCTGTCCAGTTTGGAGGTGAGGCCGGAGGATATATTTCTGGCAGAGGAAGTATATCCAATGGAAAGTTAAAAGTTGACAAAGTTAATTTTGTCAAACAGCTTGAACACAATCTGTTAAGTGTTTCTCAATTCTGTGATCAAAAGCATCAAATGCTTTTCACAGAACATGAGTGCATTATCCTCAAACCTGGGATGACAATTCCTCAGGAATTGGTGCTTCTTAGATCTCCCAGGAAAGGGGATATGTACAAGCTTGATATGAACAATGCTTCCCCAATGGGAGAAGTATCATGCTTTCTTTCCAAAGCTGATGGTGATGAGTCAACACTATGGCATAAACGAATGTGTCATGTCAATTTTAAGACAATGAATAAATTGGCTAAAAATAACTTGGTACATGGTTTGCCTAAAAAGGAATTTTTCTGCAAAGATAACTGTGTTGCTTGCCTGAAAGGGAAACAACACAGGTCTTCTCATAAATCCAAAGTTGTTAACTCTATCACCACTCCATTACACTTATTGCACATGGATCTATTTGGTCCCACAAGTATAATGAGCATTGGAAGGAAATCATATTGCCTTGTGGTAGTTGATGATTTTACTAGATTTACATGGGTATTCTTTTTAAGAACTAAAGATGAAACTGCTGAAACTTTAAAATCTTTTATTCTTAAAATAGAAAATCAAGTTGATCACAAGGTTAAAATAATTAGAAGTGATCAAGGGACTGAGTTTAAGAACTTTGTTCTTGACTCATTTTGTAACTCAAAAGGGATTGCCAGACAATACAGTGCTCCTAGAACTCCTCAACAAAATGGTGTTGCTGAGAGGAGAAATAGGACACTTATTGAGGCTGCTCGGACTATGTTAGCTGATTCAAAGCTGCCTCTAACATTCTGGGCAGAGGCAGTCAGCACTGCATGCTATGTGCAGAACAGAGTTCTTGTAGTAAAGCCACATGGAAAGACCCCTTATGAGTTATGGAACAAGAGGCCACCGTTCATTGGCTTTCTAAGGTCCTTTGGCAGCAGGTGTACCATACTTAACACAAAAGACAATTTGGCAAAATTTGCTGAAAAGTCAGATGATGCTATCTTTGTTGGATATTCCTCCTATTCTAAAGCATACAGAGTTTATAATATTAAAAACCAACAATTTGAGGAATCTTCCAACATTGTAGTTAATGAGCACACTCCTTGTGTTAGGGGGAATGGCCCTGATCATATCTTTGATTTAGAATTGTTTCCAAACTATTCTAAACCATCTTGTGAGAATGTTTCAGCTGGAACAGGTGCTCAAAGTAATTCTGATGAAGATCAACTGTTTGAGCTTCCCAGACCTATTCCAAGTTCTCCAAGAGCTGCAACAAATCAAGTTCCCACTATTGAAAGATCTGACAGCATAACCATTTCAAGAGATAGTGGAACTTCAACAAGGGATTCACCTGCTGATTTTCAAATCTCTTCAGGTGATCCTGCACAACACCAAGCTGATGGAAGCAGCATTTTGAAGGAACAGGCAACTGTTAATGATGCTTCACAGCAAAGAATGATGATGTTTCTCTTTCATTCAATCAGTCCTCATTGAATGAGCTTGAAACAACAGCTGGACCAAGTATTCAAGCTCCTGAGCAAAATATGTCCAACTTGGACTTATCTTTGCAACTGGAGGTGATTCCAAGACTCAGAATTCACAATACTCATCCAGCTGAAAACATCATAGGGGAAGTCTCTGAGGGTGTGAGAACAAGAGGACAAACTCATAATGGGAATGTCTGCTTGTACTCATGCTTCTTATCCCAAATGGAACCCAAGAAGGTGGAAGATGCCTTGAAAGATAGTAGCTGGGTTGAATCAATGCAAGAGGAGCTGCTTCAATTCAAAAGACAAAAGGTTTGGAACCTATGTCCGCTACCATCTGGTCAAGTACCTATAGGCACCAAATGGGTATTCAGGAACAAAAGAGATGATAGAGGCTTGATTATCAAGAACAAGGCAAGACTGGTGGTTCAAGGATACACTCAAGAGGAAGGAATCGATTATACTGATGTCTTTGCACCTGTTGCAAGACTTGAGGCAGTTAGGATCTTCCTTGCTTATGCTGCATCCAAGAATTTCACTGTCTACCAGCTTGATGTCAAGTGTGCCTTTCTATATGGGGATATAGATAGGGAAGTCTATGTATGCCAGCCTCCAGGATTTGAAGACCCACAACATCCAAACTATGTGTGCAAGTTGGATAAAGCTCTATATGGGCTGCACCAAGCACCTAGGCTGTGGTATGAGACATTGTCTCAATTTCTCCTGAAGAATGGTTATACTAGAGGTACCATTGATAAGACTCTCTTCATTAGAAAGTCTGGGAAAGACATTTTGCTTGTTCAAGTCTATGTTGATGACATCATATTTGGTTCCTCAAATGACCAAATGTGCAAAGACTTTGAGAGCATTATGAAGAAGAAGTTCGAGATGAGTTCCATGGGAAAAATGGACTTTTTCCTTGGAATTCAGGTAAAGCAATTGAAGGAAGGGTTCTTCATCAATCAATCTAAGTATGTCAATGATATCTTAGAGCGATTTGATATGAAGGATTGTAAAGCAGCAAAGACACCTATACCCAGAAACCATGATCTCTGCCCTGATTCTGAGGGGAGGATACTGATCAACATCAGTATAGAGCAATCATTGGTTCTCTGATGTATCTCACAGCAAGTAGACCTGATATCATGTTTGCAACTTGCATCTGTGCAAGATATCAGGCTGCTCCAAAGGTGTCTCACCTAATTGCTGCCAAGAGAATCCTCAGATACCTCAAAGGAGCACCTAAATTAGGTCTCTGGTATCCAAGAAATAGTGATTTTAATCTCTATGGTTACTCTGACAGCGATTATGGTGGCTGCAACATCAACAAGAAATCAACATCAGGTGGATGTCAATTTCTTGGTGGAAGGATCATCTCATGGCAATGCAAAAAGCAATCCTGTGTCTCTACATCAACTGCTGAAGCTGAATACATTGCTGCTGCTAGTTGCTGTGCTCAGCTGCTGTGGATTCAAAACCAGATGATAGACTATGGATTCAACTTCATGAGCACTCCTATCCACATTGACAACAACAGTGCTATATCCATTACTGAAAATCCAGTGAAGCACTCCAAGACAAAGCACATTGATATCAGGTATCATTTCATTAGAGATATTCATGAGAAAAATCTTATCAAACTAATCAAAGTTGATTCAAATGAACAATATGCTGATTTGTTCACCAAAGCATTTGATGAACAGAGATTTAAATATCTCATTACAGCTATTGGGATGATAAACATTGATTAGTTAATCTCAATTGAAAACCTTTTAATGTGTAAAGTCTTATGTCAAAACAATCTAAGCCCTGTTACAAAAGATCTTTTCTTAAATTTATCTAAGTATAAGTTCTTCCGAAGAGAAATTAACCCTCGGAAGATATCTTGCATATCTTCCGAAGCAAATTTCTCACAGGATAATTTTCTTCTCGGAAGAGTGTTAAGTCTCGGAAGAAGCGATTGAGTTCACCTCAGATCTACTTCCGAAGCACTTAACACACTCCATCTGAAAGCAACATATACTCTCGGAAGTAAGCAATTTACCTTCGGAAGTAATTTGCCTTCGGAAGAACTTTACCTTCGGAAATGCTTTATACTCGGAAGAAAGATTTTACTGTGTAACGGAAATCTTTTGGGCCCCACACTGTAAAAAGTAAAGATTTTGTTAATGATGTCGGATTATTTAAATGGTCTAACCTTACCGCCCATGTCACATCATCCACTGAACCCTCACATCATCTTATCCAAACCACCCTTTAAACCGCCATTTCACCCATTTAAATACTTCCGGTTAATCACTTACACTCTTTTTACCCAAATTACTGCCCTAAAAGCTTTCTTCTTCTCCAATTTACCTTACTCCAAACTATTCTTCTGTCATCTTCTTCAATGGCCTTAAACCCTCAGCACAACCAGGTCGCACTCCTTGACTCTTCAAGGGATGCTGACTTCTCAGATATCATTTCTTTTTGGCCCAATCTTCATACTACACTGCTTTGACTGTAAACCCTACAATCTACTCAAACCAAATGTCCGAATTTTGGGCAAATGGTCGGATTGAAACCCTAAACGGGGTTCGTGTTATAAGGTCAAGCATTTGTGGCCAAGAGTTGGTCATCTCTGAACAGATCATCAGGGAGCATCTCGAGCTCCATGATGAGGGCGCTCCGACGGAATTCCCCAAATCAGATTTAGATAGTTCTTATCTCCAAATGGGATACGGTGGAGATGTTAGCAGGTCAACGGTCTACAAATTCAACTTCTCCTACAAGTGGAAGTTCCTGCTGCATGTGGTTCTTCACTGTCTATCTAACAAATCTGGGGGATGGGATCAAATCCCGTATGAACTTGGGTGCTTAGTTCACGGGTTGGTACAAAGCCTCCGCTTCAACTATTCAAGGTTTGTGCTGACTAACCTTATGGGAAATCTTCAAAGGGACACATTCTTTATGTATCCCAGGTTTCTCCAGCACATCATCAACTGTGAGCTGGATCAGGGTAAGCTTGTCTGTGCAGCTGCTCTGTCTGCTCCCCAAATGAGGCCGACCATCTTCAAGATCTTGAAGAGAGTGTCTACCAACTACACTGGAAGAGATACCGCACTACTTCCAGGTATGATTGAGCCAATGGCTCCTGGTGACATCCCTGTTCACCCCACAGGTGATGAACCCACACCAGCAACTACCCTCACCATCCCAAATCTACCTTCTCCACCCATTACTGTTACATACCAGAGACGTCCCAAACGAACCCTTGTTCAATCTACTCTGATTGAACAAGCCCCTCCTCTTCAATCCAAAAAGGCTAGAGTGGAACAAAGGGCTCCCACTCAGCCAGAGGTCCACCCATCCTTCACTATTGACCTCAATATGGGTCTTGAGTCTCCTCAGTCTCAGACCCATGAGCCCAAAACCCAGCTGATAGCCCTCAGGGTGAGTCTCTATACTCCCCTGAGCAGCCACAAAGGGACAGCTCAATGCCTTTTGACATTGATCAAAGTCCCGGGTCATTAGGTCTTCACTTCCTTTTCTTTTACTGACCTTTTGACCGGAGCTGGTGAAGAGATTATGTCTCTTAAAGGCGATGAAGTTGATCCACAACACCCTCTCAAGGATCAACAGAGCCTAGAGAGACCCCTTATCTCTAGCCCACACCAGCAAAGCCTTACTGAGGTGAGTCCCACTGATGTGGAGGGGACTCATGTAGATTCAGCTGCCACTACTGAAGGAGCCTCAATGGATCCTCAGGACAGTGGTAACGACAGTGAGACTGAATCTACGGCAACCATGCCCTTTGATGCCTCTGAAAGAGACATCATTGTGCAAGGGAAACCAGGGTGCCAAGAAACCACATCTGGTGGTGAGGATGAACATACCAGGTATGTTACCTCATCTCCCCGTGATTCTTCAAAAGAAGATGAGGGAAGTATGCAACTCACCATTCAAGACCTACTTTCTAAAGTCTCAAACCTTGAATCAAAGGTTAAGACTTTAGAGGATAGGTCTGCCACTCAGCAACTTGAGATTGAAACTCTCAAGGCCAAACTAGCTGAGAAACAGATTGAGAGATCTGTTAGGCATGTACCAGTTCAGGTCTCCTTGACCTCTTCCTCTAGCTCATCTAGCTCTCAGGATGATGCTACCAAAAAGGGGGAGAGTGTTGAGAGACAAAGCCAAAGACAGGAAACCCAAAGTCAAGCTCTTACTTCTTTGAGCTCAAAGTATCCAATGCAACAAGCTGCTGCCATCTTCCCTGAGCCTCCTCCAGTTGTCTTTCAAGTGGATCAAAGGATGCTCCAGGATCTCAATAGGTTCTTCAACAAGTTCCTTTTGGAATCCCTCATAGAACAGCCCAGCCCAGATATGTCTGTGATTTACTTGGAGCTCAAGAGCTTCAGAGGTTGAATGCACCTCCTACCACTGTTGAGGAAGTTGGTCAACCTAAGGTCCAAGTGGAACCTGAGATTAACTTCGAAGGGGAAACTAGGACTGATGGCCCAGCAACTGAAACAGTTGGGACAGAAAGTGTATTTTCACAGACTTCCGAAGCACAATTCAAAGCCTCGGAAGAACAAGCTCAAACTTCCGAAGCTGAGATTGCTGCTGCGGAAGGACTATTTTCTCTTTCCGATGATCTAATAGTCACAGATGCAATTCTGGAACTTGCATCTGAGGTTAATAGGGAGGACTTTCTCAGCCAACCATTGGCTCTAACATCTGCATTGACTCCAGCTCCCACCTCTACTACCCAACCTGGATCTTCTATCCAAGAACCCCCAAAGTCTAGCACTTCCGAAGACATAAAAGGCAAGAGGAAGATGACTTCGGAAGAGCTTCAGGAGGAAGAAAGGTTGGAGAAGCTCAAAAGGAAAGGTAGACTACCAACTGGGAAACTGTTAGCTGCAAGTACCAAAGCAGCTGCAGCCAACCAGGAGGCAGTCAACAATCGAAGAAGGGTAGAGGTTATAGACAGACTTGTCAGTCTAGGGGCTGCAACTGAAGATGTACTCCTGCTACCATTAGAGGAGTTGATAGAGCTGGAAAAGGCAACCTTGCTGCTAAAACAGCAAAAAGAAGAGGCTGCAAGGTTGGCCTTAGAAGAGGAAAGGCAGAGAAAGGAAAGGGAAGCTGATCTGCAGCTCAGGAGAGAAAGGATCACTTTCCTACTCTCCAGAGGATTCTCTCAAGAGGAGTTGTCTCCACATAACAGTGATACGATCTTATGGCTCTTCAACAAAGAGCAAGATCAAATGGAGAAGGAGAGAAAGAGAGCTGCAAGGGAGAAGCTTGTGGAAAAGAAGAAGAAAGAAGAAGAAGCTGGACTGTCTGCTGCCAAGAAGATAGGTGAGAAAGCCTGGATGAAGAGTTATCTCAAAGCTCACGGCTTCTCTGGCAGGCAGGGGGTCCCATGTCTGAGAAGACTCTCCAGCGACATGTCAGTGACATCAAGGCTGACATTCGCGCGGGGAGAAGGAAAGAGATGTATAGAAGGGGACAGGGGATGACCTTCAAAGCAACCTCTCAACCCAAAATCCAAACCCAACCTCAACCTGAACCTATACCCTTTCCCTTCCCAATCAAAACCGAACCCACTTCTGAACCATTCACCCCTGAACCTACACCATCACACCTACCAACCTCTTCACCTCAACCACCTAAACTACCCATCATCCAACCCAAAACCTTAGCCAGAACCCAAACTCCTCAACCTACCCAACAACCAATCAAACCATCCCCTCAGCCTTCCAAACATCTCTCTATGGAGGAATTCAAGGCGGTCAAGACTAAGCTCATCAACTGTACAACTCTGAGCGACATCTCCTGTGAGGAGGATTCAGTCAACTTGACTTATGTTGATGGATCCTCAAGTTCCCTCACAAGAGATCAATTTCTTGATCTGCCCAGAGGAACTTTGGACCAAGCTGCAAAACTCCTTGGCCTCAATTCAGATACATTGAATGAGGAAGAAAAGAAGCTGAGGAGAAAGCTGGTGACTCTACTGGATACAAAGAAAGGAGACAGGGTACCAAGACAACCTCTTGCACCCAGAAAGAAGATCATCCAGTGGAGGTTCGAAGACTCTTCTCACAACTTTGTTGTTGAGAGAGAGAATGGAGAGCTCAACAGGCTGAGTGCCTCATCTCTGCTACACTTAAGCAGGTTTGACATTGCTGAGTTAGCAGAGAAACCATTCTCCAACCCTTCAAACTCCGATGTAGCTGCCCACATCAGAAATCATCTAGGCAGCCTTCATATGGCCGAGCTTACTGCTAGAAGCAAGGTTGAAGAGGAGTTGAAACTGAGAGAGGAGGAGGAAAGGAAAGGATCAGCAACCAAAGGCAAAGCCTTTCTTCAAATGGTTGAAGGTCCTGAACTTGAGACCATAGTTAGATGGGAGTATGACTATAACTCCCGTCAACTAACTCTCTTCAGGGGATCACAACAGAGGGTACATGTCATTCAAAGTGATAGACTAGATCTCCTATCCACGAATGACTTGTACAAGCTTCTCAGCACTACTTTCGGGAAGAACAGAGAGACAGACAAATATCTTTTGTCCCTGGTGCTGAAAGCTTTGAGAAGCAGAAATAAGTGAAGTTTTGGTAGCATCAGCCTAGGGGGAGTTTGTTGGATCTAGAAAGGCTGTTGCAACCAAAACTAAGTCACTTAGAAAATTTTGAGTACAACATACAAAGGACTTCCGAAGCTAAGTATGGAACTTCCGAAGGAAGAAGGAGCTCTTCCGAAGACTAAGTGTAAACACACTTCCGAAGGAAAACTCCAACTTCCGAAGACAAAGAACCTACTTCCGAAGATCAAGACTTAGAGATAAAGATCTGAAGTCAACTTCCGAAGTACAAGAAGTCCTCAAAGCCTCGGAAGCATAGAAGCATCTTCCGAAGTATAAGTGGCTTCGGAAGAAAACTAGTTAACCTTCGGAAGACACTCCTATTATCCAGTGGACATAAGTATGGCCTGTCTGACACTCCGCTGCAAATCTCTGAGATACTGCATGGCGTTTTCTCAAAAGCCATGTAGTTGACCATACTTTAATCACTGTTTACCTTTTATGTTAAGTACAGTTGCCATCTTTAGTTGGTGACAAAAGGTAAGTCATGGACATGTCATGACTACCATATCTTAGATAATACTTTATCTAAGATACCTTAACTATAGCATTGTAGTATATGCTTTAGTCTTAGGTTTCCAGCTGGTATCAAGTATAACCGGCTGTAGGATCTAGTATATATAGTTTCTCATTGTAACTCTTGTTTTATGCTTGTAAGTGTCTTGTAATCTTGAGTTGAGAAGTAATATATACAAGTACCTTGAAAATATATTTCTGCTTGTTCTTTGATTACTTATTATATTATTATCAACTCTTGTTAAAGGCATTGCTTCATCTGATTTGAGTGTTATTATAAGCGAGTTTGAGAGAATCACAAGTGTTTAAGTGACAAAACCCGATCCTGCATTATGGATCGCATTATGAAGAAGACAGAATCACAACTACTCCAATTGTCAAGGTTCGTTAGGAGAATAAGTGTGGAGCTGAGTTCACTTGGGAGCGTGAGAACCATATGAAGGAAAAATACCCGCATTTGTTTGCTTAGTTCATTCTTAATTTCGGGACGAAATTCTTTTAAGTTGGGGAGACTGTAACATCTTGTATTTTTTGTTTAATTAATAGTTAGCTTTGTTAAATTCTTGTAAGGACCTTTGTTGTCAAATACGAAATTTATGGATTGCTTATGCTTATAGCTCTAATTTGTCTTTAATTCTTCAATCTGAAAGTTAATAATGTTACTTATTACATAATTAATAATAAAATAACAATAATAACAAAAATAATAAAACTAATAATAACAATGATAATAATATTGATGATAATATTGATAATAGTAGTAATAATAATAAAATTATAACAATAATAATAATAACTAAGAATAATAGCAAAAATAATAATATTGTTATCAATAATAACAATTTATAAGAGTTACTAAACTTAAAAATTATTTAAACTTAAATTAAGAAAGTTAAGGGGGTTGATTTGTCAATTTAATAAACTTTAAATTAAAGTTTTAAACATGAATTTAAAGTTGAGGGACCATTTGTGTAATTAACCAAAACCCGAAACCCCTCCCCTTTCTCTCACCCTGATTTTCCGGCCAGGACTCCGGCCACCCTCCGGCCGAAGTCCGGCGGCCCTAGAACCCCATAAATTCATTAAAATTCATTGAAATTACAACCTCAAACCGTTTCAAATTGCTTCGTGAACCTATTTCGAACTTAAGCACATACTTTAATTGTGATTAAACACTGGTTACGAGCCTATTCGATCATATAACCGAAACCCCTTAAAGTCCATAGTCGTTCGAACCTTAAACGCTAATTATAACTCAATAATCCAACATAAACTGTAAGGCCCCATTCCCGGGCACCTCACAGTTGGTCATTCATCGCACATAAAACATTTTAAAACGTATATTTATTTTGCAGCGGAATTTAAAACTTCCATTAATAACTAAAAACATGTCATTTCATTCATTTACAACATTCGTTTTCATCTCAAAATACAATGACATGTCAAAATATGGAAAACGCTCCCAGTAGCTTATGCCTCCATGCCTGCAACTCCTCAGCATCAACAAAATACCTGCCAACTATCATGCATACAAAAGTCAGCGACGCTGAGTGAGTTCTAGTTTTTATAATAAAATACTTTACTTTCGTTAAAACCGTTCTTTACTTTATTTCAAATCATACTATACTTTCGTACATGCTCACACATCATACGTACATACTAATAATAATTATTATTATCTTCATCATCTTTCGTTCATTCATTCATTTCTTCGTTCATTACTCTTCATTACTCGAATCTTGTCTCATGCAATATCCCCAACTCATGCTCAAAAACTGATGTTGTGTTGGGGCCTGTACACAAACCCCCGACTCATGTCCGAAGACTGACACAGCACCAGGACACGCGACAAAGATCCCATTCGAGTCAATCACAGGGATTGAACTCTATCCAAGTCTGTTGCAACACAAAGTCGCTCACCTCATTATCTCGTCTCATGCAATACCCCCGACTCATGTCCGAAGACTGATAATATGTCGGGGCCTGATAAACAAACCCCCGACTCATGTCCGAAGACTGACACAGTACCGGGGTACGCGACACGGATCTCATCATCCGTTTTTGTCTCATGCAATACCCCCGACTCATGTCCGAAGACTGATACTGTGTCGGGGCCTGATAAACAAACCCCCGACTCATGTCCGAAGATTGACACAGTACCTGGGTACGTGACACGGATCTCATCATCCGTCACTTTCATGTTCACCATTTGTTATCTCATGTTCTCATTTCGTACTCTATCGTATTCGTTTGTTTCGTACTTTATCCTTATCTTTCACTTTGTTACATAATACTTTACGTTCGTTAATTTATTCGTTCATACATCACACCACGTAAAGTCATACATAATGTATTATAAAACATAATACGTACGTTTTGAAAACTCTTTGATGAAGAAAGATAACACATCACTCACACATATACACATCATAATTTCATCACATCACCATGCACGCATCAAGCATAAGTCATCATATCATAACAAGGCCTGTCTCCCTATTTTACCCCTTAAAACCACTTAGAAAATCCTAAGTCCAAAATGGGTGCATGGGACTTTTTAGGCGCATGAGCATAAAAATTGTGTAAAACAGTCTGGGCGCATGGGCGCATGGGCACTGTTTAGGCGCATGGCCCACTCTTGGGCGCATGGCCAACACTTAGGCGCATGACCAACACTTAGGTGCATGGCCAACATACTGGGCGCATGGGAACACTATTTAGGTGCATGGCCCACTCTTAGGCGCATGGCCAACACTTAGGCGCATGGCCAACATGCTGGGCGCATGGGCCACTGTTTAGGCGCCTGGCCCACTCTTGGGCGCATGGCCAACACTTAGGCGCATGGCCAACATGCTGGGCACATGGGCCACTGTTTAGGCGTATCAGAACATTCTGAAATGTTTTCTATGCTACTAACATCACCCGATTATTATTCTAATAATACCCAAGCACAGATCTAACATATTAAGGGCACCTAAACATGCTAAACATCAACACTAACCCATAAACCAACTCTAAAACATACATACGCAGAACATCATCGAACAATAGGCTGAAACTCACGGTTTTACTTGAAAACATTTTCTTGGTACGCATAATAGCCCCAAACAAGTTGAAAATCAGTAAAGAGGGGTTCTAGAAACTCACCTTGAGCAGCCTTTGAGCAACACACTTTAAGTTCGAGACCCACCTTCAATTCAGCTCTTAAATCCCGAAAACAAACACTAAACACCAAGAACTTTGGTCAAGAACTCGAAACCCAGCTGAAACCAAGCTCATATAAGAGAAAACTCACCTTTGCAGTTGCTTCTTCCTCTTTCTCTCTCTAGAACCGAGAGTTTTCTTCTTCTTCTTCTTCCTCCGAAAGTAAAAGCAGTTTTCTGCTTTTAATATGGGCGGCCATACCCATTCATAATATAAAATATCATACTTTTGTACTTTGTAGACTTTATCCACCTCCACTTGCGCCCATTATCTATTCTTTTTATTTACTTTTCTTTTCCTTTCCTTTAAATAAAAATTTGAGGTGTTACAAGTCTACCCCCCTTAAAGAGGTTTCGTCCCCGAAACATGTCGCTTACAGTTATGGGTAACACTGTCTCACCTCTTCCTTGATCTTGCACTTAAACTTAGATCCCTTTAGGCTTCACTGCACCCGCACAAGTGATGCCATCATCCTCCTTAGCCAATTCTCTTCTCCTTATCAGTAATGGCTACCAGTTGCTTCTCGTAGTTGAATACTTTGTCCATCTCAGTGTTCTCTAGTGGCATGATCATATTCTCATCGATCGAATACCTTCTTAGACGAGATGCATGGAACATCAGATGAATTCCACTTAACTCATCGGGTAGCTCCAGTCGATGTGTCACTTCTCCTACCTGAGCAACAACTGGGAATGAACCTCTATACTTTAGTATTAGCTTTACTCGATTTCCAAATCAAACAATCGGCTTTCCTGGTCGAAGCCTTCATCATAATCCATTGTCGTAGGTCGACATCGAACTCTGGCCGTGCACGGTTGATCAATCCATCTTCTTGCAACACTTGGGGTTTGAGTCGTAGATTACTGATCAATTCACCCGGAGATGCATGTCTATCCACCTACGTCTATCTTGAACAGTCTAGCAGGAACAAGCGCTCTCTCTCAATTCTATTGTGCAATCCTCTAGGTCATTAGGTAACCTGGTGGACTTACTAATAGCAACTTCCTACTCCTAACGTGCAACATCACAGACGATAGCAGCAACAAAACTACTACTAGCGCCACAATTAATGTATAGATGCATAAATCTAAATTACCAAAAATGTACCTGACGTTACCTCAGAGTCTGATCTAACCTCATCCCGGTCATAGCAAAGGCTCTAGCCTTCACCCTCTGTTCTCCTTCCTCATACCTGAGCTTCCTGTCCTCGACTTCTTGCAGTCTCTGCTCATGTGTCCTGTCTTGCCACAGTCGTAGCATTTAGCCATTTGGCAGTCCCTCGCTCTGTGGCCTTCCTTTCCACACTGAAAACAAATATTCAGTCCCCACTTGCACTCCCTTTCGTGGCCTCTACCACACTTCTTGCATACCTCGTCCTCCCTCGTTATCCTCTTCCGATCATCAACCCTACATGTCTCAGCTCCAGAAACAAATCCACCATCATTGACTCGCCTTCCATCCCCATTGTTAACATGGTCCCGCTCCTCCTCTTCGTCCGTTATCGTCATCACCTCTCGCTCATCGTACAATCTCCCGGCTAAGTCAACCACTGATCTGAATGTACTTGGTTGGGCAGCAATCAAATGTCAGCGGATGTCTGTCGGCAGTCCTTGAATGTATCTCTTAATCTTTCGTGACACAGGCGTCACCTGATCTGGCACCAGGCTTGCCATCTCGTTGAACTTAGTGGTATACTGCTGGTGTGTCATCGTTCCCGCCTCTAGCTGTAAGAACTCTCTCTCAATCTTGTCTAATTCCCGGTGAGGACAAAACTCTTCGATCACCAGCTGCTTCAGTTCACTCCACCTCATCCTTCCGATTGCCCTGGTACCCTCAGCCTGGACTATGTTGTCCCACCAGCATAAGGCCGATTCCACAAACGAATAGGTAGCGAACTTCACCTTTTGGTCCTCTCGGCACTCGTTGATCTCAATGACAGCCTCCATCTCTCTCACCCATCGGTAAGCAGCATCAGCAGTGCTATTACCATCAAAGGTAGGAGGCTTGCACCTTTGGAATGCCCCATAATTACAGCCTCGTGCTGCCTCAGGCACAGGCTCTTCTTCCTCCTCTTCCTTATCAATAAGGATAACCATCTCGGTCTCCGGTTGCTCTCTCCTCACGAGGACCTATCCCTCTCCTTCCTTTCGCCTTCCCTAACAGCTTTAATCACTTCGGTCACTACAGACGGTAGAATCGGCTGCATAACTTGATGGACCTCTTCTACTACTGCCCTTTCACCGAGGCCCTCACGTTCGCGCTCTCATCACCACTGTCGTGGTGTTGCATCTCGGGCTCCTCACGAGTCCTCTCAGTAGCCCTAGCCCTACTCCTTGTAACACGCGGTTCAGCACCACGTCCTCCTTGAGCTCCACCCTAGAGGCCTTAGATGATCTACCTCCAGCCATTCTCTAATCACTATAAGATTCAAACGCTAACATGGTCATTCAAGGTAATAACTCGGATTATGTCAAGTATAGTAAGTCCCTAATTACAGTGGCCAGTTGTGATTAGCCACTTACTTTACTCTTCATCTCCCAAGCATTCCCTATCCTAACTACACCAGTATCTAAATCTACACAAAAGCACACTAGCCACATAACATGCGCACATAATACTGGTTAACCGTTAGCTTACATAAAATGTTTACATAAAACCTTTACCTGCAGGCACGTAGCTACTAGGACTAGCATCCTTTTCCTTTTAGTCCCATTCTCAGTATAAGTTTAGGTTTCTTTTGAAAATATTTACCCATTTCACTTAAACTTTGGCTATGATACCAACTTGTAACGCCCCATTCCCGGGCACCTCATAGTTGGTCACTCATCGCACATAAAACATTTTAAAACGTACATTTATTTTGCAGCGGAATTTAAAACTTTCATTAATAACTAAAAACATGTCATTTTATTCATTTACAACATTCGTTTTCATCTCAAAATACAATGACATGTCAAAATATGGATGCCAGCCTCAAAACACTCCCAGTAGCTTATGCATCCATGCCTGCAACTCCTCAGCATCAACAAAATACTTGCCAACTATCATGCATACAAAAGTCAGCGACGCTAAGTGAGTTCTAGTTTTTATAATAAAATACTTTACTTTCCTTAAAACCGTTCTTTACTTTATTTCAAATCATACTATACTTTCGTATATGCTCACACATCATACGTACATACTGATAGTAATTACTATTATCTTTGTCATCTTTTTTCATTCATTCATTTCTTCGTTCATTACTCTTCATTACTCAAATCTTGTCTCATGCAATATCCCCGACTCATGCTCGAAAGCTGATGCTGTGCCGGGGCCTGTACACAAACCCCCGACTCATATCCGAAGACTGACACAGCACCGGGACACGCGACAAAGATCCCATTCGAGTTAATCACAGGGATTGAACTCTATCCGAGTGTGTTGCAACACAAAATTGCTCACGTCATTATCTCGTCTCATGCAATACCCCCGACTCATGTCCGAAGACTGATACTGTGCCGGTGCCTGATAAACAAATCCCCGACTCATGTCCGAAGACTGACACAGTACCGGGGTACGCGACATGGATCTCATCATCCGTGTTTGTCTCATGCAATACCCCCGATGTAACACCCCGGCCCCTCGTAATCACCAATATTGTCCGCTTTGCTCACTAAAAGCTCACGGATTTGTTTTTAGTTACCCAGGTGAAAACTTCCCAGGGGGTCACTAATCCTGGTACTACTCCCACCTGAGCACGCTTAACTGTGGAGTTGTTTAGGCTCCACAGCCAACTAAGCCCAAAACGCGTCGGTGATTTAAGAGGTAGATCATTACTTATGAGCCAGGAATCTCTCCTGTCCACGGACGATGTGGGAGGTACGCCTCTAGGTGTTGCAATCACCCCCCATAAG
Source organism: Flaveria ramosissima (assembly GCA_025215565.1). Taxonomy (NCBI): domain Eukaryota; kingdom Viridiplantae; phylum Streptophyta; class Magnoliopsida; order Asterales; family Asteraceae; genus Flaveria; species Flaveria ramosissima. The sequence goes on along the minus strand of JACVEC010000226.1, from coordinate 213,620 downwards.
GGACTAATCGCACTCGATGAGGTTTTGCCCCAACGTATATGTGGGAGGTTGCCATTAGGTGTTACAATCACCTCCCGTTAGGGACTCATCGTCCTCGATAAGTTTCTGCCCCACATCCCGAATAGCACAGGAGTGGCTCTGATACCACTCTGTAACACCCCGGCCCCTCTTAATCACCAATATTGTCCGCTTTGCTCACTAAGAGCTCACGGATTTGTTTTTGGTTACACAGGTGAAAACTTCCCAGGTGGTCACCCATCCTAGTACTACTCCCACCTGAGCACGCTTAACTGTGGAGTTGTTTAGGCTCCACAGCCAACTAAGCCCAAAACGCGTCGGTGATTTAAGAGGCAGATCATTACTTATGAGCCAGGAATCTCTCCTGTCCACGGACGATGTGGGAGGTACGCCTCTATGTGTTGCAATCACCCCCCCCCCCCCCCATAAGGGACTCATCGCACTCGATGAGGTTTTGCCCCAACGTATATGTGGGAGGTTGCCATTAGGTGTTACACCCGACTCATGTCCAAATACTGATATTGTGCCGGGGCCTGATAAAAAAACCTCCGACTCATGTCCGAAGACTGACACAGTACCGGGGTACGCAACACGGATCTCATCATCCGTCACTTTCATGTTCACCATTTGTTATCTCATGTTCTCATTTCGTACTCTATCGTATTCGTTCGTTTCGTACTTTATCGTTATCTTTCACTTTGTTACATAATACTTTACGTTCGTTAATTTATTCGTTCATACATCACACCACGTAAAGTCATACATAATGTATTATAAAACATAATGTGTACGTTTTGAAAACTCTTTGACGAAGAAAGATAACACATCACTCACACATATACACATCATAATTTCATCACATCACCATGCACGCATCAAGCATAAGTCATCACATCATAACAAGGCCTATCTCCCTATTTTACCCCTTAAAACCACTTAGAAAATCCTAAGTCCAAAATGGGTGCATGGTACTTTTTAGGCGCATGAGCATAAAATTTGTGTAAAACAGTCTGGGCGCATGGGCACTGTTTAGGCGCATGGCCCACTCTTGGGCGCATGGCCAACACTTAGGCGCATGACCAACACTTAGGCGCATGGCCAACATGCTGGGCGCATGGGAACACTGTTTAGGCGCATGGCCCACTCTTGGGCGCATGGCCAACACTTAGGCGCATGGCCAACATGCTGGGCGCATGGGCCACTGTTTAGGCGCATGGCCCACTCTTGGGCGCATGGCCAACACTTAGGCGCATGGCCAACATGCTGGGCGCATGGGCCACTGTTTAGGCACATCAGAACATTCTGAAATGTTTTCTATGCTACTAACATCACCCGATTATTATTCTAATAATACCCAAACACGGATCTAACATACTAAGGGCACCTAAACATGCTAAACATCAACACTAACCCATAAACCAACTCTAAAACATACATACACAGAACATCATCGAACAATAGGCTGAAACTCACGGTTTTACTTGAAAACATTTTCTTGGTACGCATAATAGCCCCAAACAAGTTGAAAATCAGTAAAGAGGGGTTCTAGAAACTCACCTTGAGCAGCCTTTGAGCAACACACTTCAAGTTCGAGACCCACCTTCAATTCAGCTCTTAAATCCCGAAAACAAACACTAAACACCAAGTACTTCGGTCAAGAACTCGAAACCCAGCTGAAACCGAGCACATATAAGAGAAAACTCACCTTTGCAGCTGCTTCTTCCTCTTTCTCTCTCTAGAACCAAGAGTTTTCTTCTTCTTCTTCTTCCTCCGAAAGTAAAAGCAGTTTTCTGCTTTTAATATGGGCGGTCATACCCATTCATAATATAAATATTAGACTTTTGTACTTTGTACACTTTATCCCCTTCACTTGTGCCCATTATCTATTCTTTCTATTTACTTTTCTTTTCCTTTCCTTTAAATAAAAATTCAGGGTGTTACATAAACAATCATATTTCTATCACTAATCGATTACAACCTCCAATTTCACCCGACAAACTCAATTTCAACATAATCGACACCCATCTTCATCGCAGACCTGTAACCAAGGAGTTCAACACCATTTTAAGTGTTCTGAACTTCAATTGATAAGGGGCTTTGGATCCAGAGCATCACTCGAAGTTGTCTACAAGTTCAATTTTGTTTTTGTGATCGTTAGCACACGAATAAAGTTCAACCTTTGTCGCGACCTGTTCATAGTTTGTTCCTCCTTCATCCACTTTCAAATCGGGTAATTAAACATATGAACCTACTCGAAAATACTTGGGATTCAAAGCCCTATGTTTATTTCTGTAATTGTTATCACATCAATGTTCAATTTGAATCTAAAGCGTTCTAGGGTTTATGTATTTGGGGGAACCTCTTAATTTGAGCTTATAACAATTTGGAAACCAATATAAACCATGGCTGAGGCCTTGGTTCAATGGTTAAGACACAGTACGTTTAACATGAGGTCCCGGGTTCGAACCCGGGCACCCTCATATAATTTTTCTAAGACTTTTTAGCCTAAAATAAATTACAGAAAATTTTTAATAAATATAAAAAATTATTTTTATAAACTTTAAATATTTTTAAGTGACACCAAATGTTTTCTGTAATTTTTTTTCCCAAATTTAAACAAATATAAATATTTTTTTAATAAAACATTTTAAAGGTTGCTTTGAATAATTTCTTATAAAATGGATTTTAAATAATAATTACCAAATTATTATTGGTCCAAATGCCTCTTCTCAATTAGTATTGTTTAAATCATGATTATTTCAAATAATTACTCAAATTTTTACTTAAAACTTTATTAATTATTATAAAAGATTCAATGTTATTTTTTTTAAAAATACATAAATAGCACATTACTTGTTTTTATTATTTAATGCACTTACAAGAATCCCCAAATACTAAATTAAACCCTAGTCCTCAATTAACTCGTTAAACTTACTATTTAGACGTTAAATCTTGTAAATAATTATATTTAGGTGTCTTGTGACGTTTTACGTTGGAACGACGCCTATTATATTTCTTATAAATCAGCATTCTTATACTTATTTACCATGTGAGTATTTCTATACCCCTTTTGCTTATTTTTACACTTTGGGTGAAACATGTTACCTTATAAATATTGCACTTGTAAACTCGTTTGATTCTTGTAAACACTTGGGCAATTCACTCGTTTGTTGCGTTAGTTGAACTTTAGTAATTACCATGTATTGACTATTATATGTGCAATCATTAACTATTGCTAGCCTGACGATGTCATAGATCTATGGGCCTGACAAGTCTGCTTGGTAAATCCAAGTACACTTAGCTAATCGTATAATCTTGTAAACGTGGAATCTTGTAAACCCTCAAGGTTTGATTGTTACATCTGTCATACATCCCTAGTTACTTTGCTGACTAACTTATGACATGAATTGCCATCTTTTACATATGTATATATGAAAACTATGGAAATCTCACCAACATTATGTTGACTTTTTTATTTTTACATGTTTCAGGAAACGCCCAAGTTTGATGTTATCTTTGAAGTATTTCCACATCTAGGATTGGACCTAGTTTAATAAACGAAATGTCTTGGATTATTTACATCTTATGTTATGTTTATTTTCATATTTGAGACTTATGTTTGTAATGTTACATTTGGAACTTATTGTTATAATATTTGGATTAAATAATAGCGTTATGTGGTTGTGAACAATCTTAACCCTCACACCTCGACGATTTCGCCGTCAAGGTTGGGGTGTGACAGTAACAATATAAGAATCAACCATTAAGCCACAATCAAACAAAGAGCAGTCAAACAAAGAATGATAAGCACACAATCACACACAAAAAATCAACGAGACCAGAGCTAGGTTTACACACCATTCAAGATGGCACATCAAGGACTAGTCCAGTCGATGATGCAAGAACACACAACCAAGAAGATTCACACAGGTGATACACACAGAGAACCAAAGAAACCAGGGGATGGCTCGCCGTGCAAGATCAGATGCCGGTACTCCTAACCTAGCCAAACATAACCTATATAGACAAAAATACAAGAATCAATGAGAAGATAACAGAGATGGAACGATCTCAGGATAGAGAAGACCATAGGAGAAGGCTTGATTAACACGAGCGGATGTCTTCCTTCGATCAACAGAGCATCTCTTCAAACAACGATCAACGAACACCAAGGATTTAGACATATAATCCATAAACAGACCCAAGATATCTAGATACACCTAGGATTTTAATTATAGAGAAACCCTAAGCCTCTAGAGAAATATAAATGGGAGCGGAAGAACCAGAATCGAGATCGACACTTCGATGAGAGCCTTTGTAGCTCTATACCATGTCAAAAATATAAAATCAACTCAAACTTTGAGAACTCGTAACAACATATGATAGTCAAGTCAAATATGATGAGATTACAAGAATCAAAGAAGACAAGTTCATAAGAATGATGACCTGTAATAAGAACTCTAGAAACAGAATCACAACGATCAAAGAACTAGAAACCCTAACTTTGGAAATACGAAACAATAGAGCTTTCTAGAGAGACTCAGAAAAAATATATGTGTTATCTTAGAAAACTCATATTCAACCAGAATATATAAAACCCAGACTGGAATATGGATATATCCAACTCACTACAACCCACGTGAAACTTAGAGACAAAACGGGTTGTAGTGGATCTTCAACAACCCGACAAGAAACCACTTAAAGCCCAATAGCACTAGCTCCAAGCCCAGCAACAACAACTCCAAGTCCAGCAGCAGCTCCAATCCCAACAACTCCAAGCCCAACAACAAAAGAGAGAGAAACCCATTAGATAAAAATAAAAAAGGAGAGTTTGGATAACTGAATTAAAGGATAACATTGAGAACATTACCAATTTTAACAAAAGAAGCTAGTGAAACTCTATCATATGCTGAATGGAAAGATGGTCCTTGTGGATTCAAATGCCGCATGATGGATTAGTTATAGTATGCTACAAACAATATGTGACTATTAAGCTATTTTGTAGTTGTCATTTGCAAGTTACCATATAGGATCCCTTCAAATACCTATTGTCTTTCTCCAACCTTGTCAAGTCGTTTTGGTAAGAAACAACAAAAATTACTAAAGTTATTTGTCAATTGACATATCTCCTTGTAATGTTTTAATGTCGTATCTTGTTGAATTTTGTGATCATATTTGTTGCAATATCTACTAGAAATCTTTTAACATGAACATGACCACGCTAGTATTCATCATCTCCTCGTGGCTAAATAATACATATTCTATTTAAATGTTTTTTTTAACTCCAACATACATGATCATAGACAAAATCAGTGAACTGATATTATGTAACATCCTATGCCATACTTGATCATAGACAAAATAGGTGAACTAATCTTATGTAACATCCTATGCCCAATCACTATCGTACTCCTTGTTGCAACATCATAATAATAATTCCATTACAATAATTATTGTTAGCATCTCATATAGAGATTTACCATAAATGGATGGTCTACAACTAATTAATAACGCTAGAAAAAAAGATAAGAATAATAAGAAACATAATGTATAAAGTCTAAAGTTTGTGATAAGAAACTTTTTTATTTCATTTAACAACAATTTCTAGAGTGTACAAGAAAAATACATCAAAATTTGCTCCCTTCATGATTTGAATTCACAAACTTTTGATCATGTATTGCACCACTTAAGCAATATAAATTCTTATTAAAAGGAGAAAAAATATGGGTTCTTTGAAGCCGTAATTTCATGTTTGATTGTATCACTAGCGAGTTTAGAGTGAATCACAGGTTCCTAAGCTCGATTTTACCCTTCTAAACAAGTAAAAAGTAATAATCTCTCATGTGTTTGCATAGGATTGAACTAAACATGAGGTTTGTGACCCTTGTTTTTGTCACACCCCAACCTTGACGGCAGAATCGTCGAGATGTGAGGGTTAAGATTGTTCACAATCACATAATGCTATCTTTAAATGAAAATATTATTATTATAAGTTTCAAAAGTAAATACAACCATAAGTCTTAACATGAACAAGTCAAAACATAACAAATAATTCAAGTTTTTATCCTTTAATCTATGTCCAAATCCTAGTTTTATGCCAAC
>JACVEC010000226.1:0-200000 GCA_025215565.1 Flaveria ramosissima | reverse complement strand
AACCATTCAGAGGCAAATGTCTAAACCATTCAGACATTTGCTCGCGAAACAAACAGTATAAACCATTAAGTGTTGAACCATTCAGACATTTAAACTATTAAGAGTCTGATTAATATATTGTCAAACGGCTCCTTAGTTAAACTTTAAACCTACTAAATTTAATACAAAAAGAAATCAAAACAAAACATTAACGTAAAATAAAAGTAAGAAAAGACATATAAAATATAATCTAATATGATGCCAATAATATTTTTGATTTATGTTTTATAATATTTATTATATATTTTACATATGAAAAATCTTTAGTATTATCTTTTATAAAATAATTAGTTTTTACTTTTTCAAATTGAAAAGTGATTGATTAGATGGGTGGAGTCTAAATTTTTTGATTTCGTGAATCAAGAAGCAAAAAAGTACAGTAATAAAATGTTAAAATTCAAAGCTTGGATTTGAAATCATTAAACATTTTCTGTGAAATAAATCAAACCCACCATCTCCCTTAAATCTCTGTCATCGCCCCTGTTTTTGTTGATGGTGCGACAGCGCTTCCATAAATTCATTCCAGCAATCCTTGATTCAAACTTCAGATCCGTCATGATGCAGCGACAGAGCTTCCAATGGTCACAAGCACAAGCCCCCCGGATTATAACATAATCGATTCAGGTTGAGACATATTCCGACTTTTTTCACGGTTGTTCACCAATCACCACCAAGTATGGTCTCTGGTCATGATGGCACCCACGGGTATAACCTTAGCGACGTGGTCCGCTTCGTAATATCAAAGCGCAGAGAATACATAGTATCGCTAGAGAGAGAAGAGGAGGATCAACGGAGGTGGCAAAGAGACAACGGACAGCTGGAGGCACGGTGAGTAGAGAAGTGAAGGCATTGTAAGACATGCACCAGTGACTGGTACAGTAAGCAATAACACTTGTACGGTGGCACTGTAGCCACCGACATAGTGTTTTAATAGTATATATAATTATCATGTTAAAGAAATTGTTTTAGTCAAAGAATGTAAGAAAAATAACTTAAATATTGTTATATTCTGAAATATTTTATGTACTTAATACTTTATTTAATTAGAAATGAAAAGATTAATAAGACAATAACCATCTTATCTTACTACTCTAACAAAAGAGTAACTTGAGGTGTCACGTGTCAGCACCACAATCGTACTTACCAAAATTTTTTCTGTCTCTCTCTCATCTTAAATAATTAAATTAATTACTAATAATATTATTTAACATTTTTTTACATTTAAAATTAAAAAAGAGATCTATTTATTAATGTTATTTTTAAATAAACAATTTTTTTATAAAATAGTACATTTTTCTAAGCCTAAAACTATTTTAAAAATACAAAATATTTTAAAAAGTTGTATTTTTAAAAATTCAATTTTTAAAAATCAGAAACTATTAATTTGGGAGTTATAATAAGAAAATTTTTAAAAATGATATTTTTATATGGTTTATTTTAGAACAAAATATTAATTTTTTTTGGAAAATATTTAAAGCAAAATTTTAAAAAGTTGATATAACTGTTTATTAATTATAGTCATTTCTCATACGTAATTTTAATCATATCATATTTTAGAATATCATTTTATAATTCATAAATTTTATTATATTAATATTTTATTTATTCAAACCGTATAATACACGAGTTTACTAAAATAATATATATATATTGTTGAATCGAAAAAAAAAAATATATATATATATATATATATATATATATATATATATATATATATATATATATATATATATATATATATATATATATATATATATATATATGGAGGATGTGGTTCATGTGAAAACCTTTAATAATTGTAAGAACTCTAAAACTCTACTATAGCCATTGATATATTATAAAATATTTAAGATTCCAAATAAATGGTGTTGATGAAATGAGGGGTAATAAGGTCATTTTGTTGTTTGTCCTTTCTCTGAATCTTGTCAGGTACCTTCATTTCTTTTTTTTTCTATGTTGATAAACATCACAAAATTCAAACTAAAGAAAATCATCTAGCAAACCATTCAATTTCACAAATCCTCTTCAAACCCCTTCTCCACAATTCTCAAATCTTCCTTTCAAACAATCTATTATTCTACACCATGAGCAAGTTTATGTTACCCCCCCTGATGCGATGCTAGGGTTAGAGTTCAATCGTTCATTTGTTGTTGTGTTTCGCTTGCAAGTAACTCTCACCGCCTACCACTAGTCATCTCCACCGCACCGGTAACCTTCATTTCCTCCACAATATATATTGCTAAAACCCTATCGTCCGCCACCGTCGATCTCCCATTCATGGATGCTTGTGGTGTTTCAACAATGGTGCTTTCTAATTCGCTAATAGAATCGACATAAGAAGCAAAACAAGATCGGAATCTCTTCTCCGACCGGTGTTTGTAAAAATACACTAACAGGTACATCCATTCACACTCCAAATAAAAACCCATCTACATCTTGACCTCCGTCGATCACAAACCCAAGTGAAATCATTTATATTGTTTCTAAACTTTGAAACCTGAAGTTTTTTTTTCATTATTATCTTTTTGTGTTCTTTTTGTATTTGCCGCAAAAACCCACTATCATTTTTTCATGATTTGTTTATTTGCATAAAATAAATCATCTAATTGAAGGATTTTTGTTTGATAAATTTTAGTTTTTTTAATGGATGATTTGAAATTGGGTTAAGATATTATTGAGGGGGTTCTGTAGTGATTTTAGGAAACAAGAAGTTCTTGTGGAGCAAATGGTCAAAATATTAACCCAATAGTGAATGGGTTTTTTTTCAAAGGTACATAAAAAATAAACAGCAGTACAATTGTTTGGAGGAGGAAAACGAGTTAGAGAAGAAGGTGTAAGAGTTGCATCAAGATCTGGGTATATTAATTTGTTTTATGTATCTAGGTTTGTTCATTTTTTTTTTGTTATTTTCAAAACTGGGTTTATTGATGCATATTTTTAATATTCTATGTTACACATTTTTACATTTATGTTAACCTTCTTACAGTGGTGCTACACTTATTTATATTAACGGATTAGTAAGTTGCATCAATTTATATTTGTTTTACAGAACAATGCATATTGTTTAATATCAGTTTTCATTGGTGTAATATTGGTTAATATTGGGTTTTTCATAGTGTAACTTGATGTTTTACACATACTTGTTTACTAATTGTTATATTGTTAGTGCATATGTTCTTAGCTTACTGAAGTTACATATTGGTTTACATTAGTTTACATTGGGTTACAATAGTTTACATTGATATAGTCTGGTTTTCGTGATAGTTTTGCTATAACTTACAGTAGTATAACAGTGTAACTTGATGTAACTGCGTACGAGTAATTTTTTTTTTTACAGTGGTTAATATTTTGGGTTATTTTGTTCCAGATGTAGTGCTAAATCATTAGGACATGGTGTAATGTCGTATGGTTTACATTTAAAAAAACGTTTGATTTACATTAGTTAATGATTCATTTGTGTTTACAGATCGTTTTACATTAATATTGGTTTACATTGGTTTATATTAATGTAATGTCATTTGGTTGTTGTAATGATTATGCTACTTTTAGTTGGAGTGGTGTAATATCATGTATTTAACAGTGTAACTAAATTTTTTTGTTACAACTTTGCTAAAGATTACATTAGTATAACATGATGTAATGTTGTTTGGTTGTTAGCCTGTCGTAATGAGGATGTTATTGTTAGTTGGAGTGGGGTGTAATATCGGGTGTAAAAGTTTGATATAGTAGTCCCCATTTTATAGATGTACTTTTGTAACATTATCACTTGTTCTTCGATGTAATTTGCAGTAAGGACTTGCGGTAGTGTAGTTGCATGTTCTTCGATGTAATATTGTTACCTGTTCTTCGATGGTTTAATTTCTTTACGGTAGTGTGGTTATATGGTTTAATTTTGGTTAAATTTCAGTGTTGAAGTTTTGTTACAGCGTACTGTTTGATGTAACTCAGTGTAAGTAATCAGAAACATGTTGTAATTTAGTGTAAGCATTAGAACTTTATACTCAAAATAAACATAATGAAATTTATTTGTAAGTTATTGTTTTTGTTACATGAACTTTGTTGTAACAAACTATTTTGTTTATGATGTGTATACATTTATGTGTATTTGTACGTTTATATATGTTTTTTGTTGTAATTTATTGCAAGAAATTACAATATGATGTAAGTCACTGTAACTATTAACGTTTGTAATCGAATGAACATTGTGTAATTTATTGTAACTAACTGTTGCACTATGTTGCATCACCATAGAAGACTACATCCATCATATTAGTGTAGTGTAACCCTTATGTTATATTAGTGTAACCGTGGTTGTTAAATCAATGTAATTTTTAAGAACTGTAGCATATTAGGATTTGAATTCATATAAACATTATGTAATTTATTGTAATATCTAACGTTCGAAAAAAAATTAAAAAAAATTTCAACACTATAGTAGAATTAAAGAGAAAAATAATACAAGTTTAATGGTGTAATTGTTTTAAAAAATTACAATGTATATAAAAGTTATAGAGGTTTTAAAAATATAAGGGTAAACTTTTTAAAAAAAAAATAAAAATTAAGGTGAATTAAAAGATAGTAGGTGGTGACACTTGTCACCACCATATTGATTCTGAATCTTTGACTTTTTACAAGGTATGCAAAATGTCTAAATTACCCTTTTCTATTTAAAAAAAAAGAAAGACACATGGCATGATCTTGATCTTCAATAATTGAATCAATTGATGAAAATTAGTTAAAGAGTTCTTACAATAAGGTAGGGTTCTCATTTGAACCTTACCCTCTATATATATATATATATATATATATATATATATATATATATATATATATATATATATATATATGTTTGGAGATTTGATCATGTGGGTAGTACACTTACCTACCATTCTTGTAAAGGTCACACTTGGCCACATGTAGGGGTGGAAAGGGAATTTGGTAAAGTTTTAAAATGTCCTCAAATTATTAAAGTATTATTATTCTTTTCATTTCTTCTTAATTTTTTTCCCACCACAAAATGTCATCTTTAGCATGACATTCGGATACTACGGTCGACAATCTATTTATGAAGCAAATGATATAATGTCATATTTTTCAATATTGTTGGAAATGATTGTGTATGACATGTCGGCGCATCTTTCGAAATTTTTAGTTTATATCATTGACGGTGTCGCCTACTTACATCCTCGTTACGATTGGCCAACTGTATTTTTGTTAATTTAAAAGAAACAAATTCAAATATTAATAGTGTCGTCTAACCATTTTTCTTTTACTTAAAGATAAAAACTAACACATTTAGTAAGGTTGTCCGCCTGCATAGTACGGTCATCCAGCCATATATTACAATCGTTCGCTAGCGTTTAATAAGAGGTGGTTCCGACGTAATTTTTTTTAAGTTTAACAACGTCGTTGGTTGTCTGTGACAGGATTGTAATACCGGTGGTGTCGCCCATGACATTAACCACACAAATACCACGGAGGCATCAAAGTTACTAAATATGTGATCGTTTTCATATTGTATTTATACATAACATAAGATCACTTTAAACTTAAAAACAACGATGGACTGTAATATATGGACACCTACACTCATGTTTGAAGGTACATTTTAGAACAAAAAAGAAGATCAAACAAATATTTTGCATATTTTTCCTTTTAAAACGTAACTTACACCATTAAATTTATATTAGGTTAAATTATTCTCCCACTTGCTTCACTTTTTTTAAACTCCACCACCTAGATACTTCTATTGAAATAACACAACCCACTCTTAGAACTTATACCTTTTTGGTTGATGGGTACCCCACTTATCACAAGGATGCACACCACTTACGCGTTTCGCTTGTTACAACCTTTTTCTTCAAACTGTCAAATCAATTATATTCATTTAAATTAAAAGACATGTAGTCTATGACATAAAAGTATTTGGATGATTTTCGTCTTAAATGGTTGAAATATAAGTCCTATTATAAACAAATAATGTAGATTATGAAGTAGATTTAGTGAATGTATGAGTTCGTCATTTAATATAAGGTTGTATTTTTTTTCTTTTTATATTGAATAACAAAATCTAAAATTTTTGAAAGAGGGAGTGGAATAACATATTTAGAAGTAATGAAAAGGAAGTGTTTTGATTGATCAATTAAATGAAGTCACCTATTACATACTTTTTTTTCTGATTTAGTCTATGATTTCATATAGCATAAATATCCTACAATTCCCCTTGAACCTTTTTCATATCTTTCGATCTCTTTCTCAAACAAATTATAGACCGAGATGGATGTAGGGTGCCATGCATGATCTTGTATATGTATCGCTAACTAAAGTCAATCTATAGCTAGGTGAGTTCTTTTTTGTTTAATCAGCCAATATCTTTTCTTTTTTGTCTCTTTGTAGCTAACAATGCCTTCGTTTATAGTGAAGTGTTTTATGTTGAACCGAGTTATATTGTTGTGATTGTTTCACTATTAAGTTTCTCCCGTTTAATAGTAGTCTTATCGACGTGAAGCAAAACATATAGCTTTCATATCTTCTGTTTGAGATCAAAATCTGCATAATTTTCACTGGAAACTAATGAAATGTGTGACTTGTGTATTTTTTTAATGCCTAAGGATGTGTACATTAGCAGTAATAATTGAAGTAATTTTACGTCTCTCTCTCTCTCTCTCTCTCTTTCTCTCTCTCTCTCTCTCTCTCTCTCTCTCCCTCCCTCCCTCCCTCCTCCCTCCCTCCCCCCAATACATAAAAAATCAATCTAGGTGAATATGAAAACCATCATACACACATAAGATCATAAAATGATCTAAACCCACCGATGACCTTCCACCACTACATCGATTTGGTGTTGAAGCAAAGGTTCGAGTATTTTAAAGGTTTAGGGGTGTTTGTTTTTTGGAAAAACCTCTTCCCCACCTCTTCATCTGCGCGCTCGCACACGCGGGAAGAGGTTTTTACTTCGCAGACTGTTTGTTTTCTGGAAGACGTTTCATTAAAAAACGTCTTCCTCACCTCTGCACGGAGAAGAGGTGGAACAATGTCTTCACACCTCTTCTAACCTCTTCTCTTCCATCTCATTCCCCACCCATCTTCACACAACCATCTTCATCTTCATCTTCACAAGCATCTTGCCCCCCCCCCCCCCTCCCAGGTCGCCACCGCCTCCCCGTCGCCACCCACCGCGCCTGCTCCCCTTCGTCCCCCTCCCCTTCGGCCCCCTCCCCATCTTCACAACCATCTTCATCTTCATCTTCACAAGCATCTCGGCCGCGCCCCCCACCAAATGGATTGATCGGAACCACAATCCGCCGCCGTCGACCACCATCTCCACCACCGTCTCTGCCGCCGTGACCTCCTACTTCCGTAAGTTCTATCAATTGCTTACTTTCTTCGGCCAATCGTACTGGCGTTTTGTTCATGAAATTCAGTTTGGATGGTGATGGTGCTACATAGTTAAACATCCAGAAGTGTTTCGTTTTGTCTAGTGAAGAGAATCAAAGATTGAGTTCATGTGTAGTATCACAATTGTTTGGTTTTAAGGTTTGAGTTCTATGAAATGGTTTTAGTTTGAATGTTTATGAACCTTGATTTCAACAGGTGTTCATAGTGGATGTTGTAGTTTAATGTTGTATCAATTACTTATATCAGTTTTAGGTATTTTTGCAATTTCGTTTGTTATAGTGTTTGTTTTGGCTGTATTTGAAGGTTTGTAGTGATCACTTGCGATGGAAGATACGGGTTCTGTTATAGTGTTTGTTTTGGCTGAATTTGGTTATTTTAATTTATTTCTATGACTTTTATTTATATATTAATGTATTAGTTGTTTTTAAAGTTTAAAAAATAAATTTAATTTAATTACAGAATATTTCAGCATTCTGCAGATGTTAAACAAAACAAACAGTCTTTTTCTTGCAGAGTGCAGACATTTGGTCCACCTCTTCTGCTGCAGATGTCTGCAGATGTGGTCCGCAGACTGCAGACGTTTTTCTGCAGAAAAAACAAACAGCACCTTAGTCATTATAAGTTTTGGTGTGTATGTATATGTTTCAAGTGTATATGGATATAATGCTACTGTTGTGTTAATGGATTATTTGAGGAATTATTTCAAGGATATAATGCTATCTTTAATTGTTAAAAAAAATCATTTATGATTTTGTGTTTTTTTGTTCTTTATGTTTAATGATGGACCTAATTTATCTTTTTTAACTTGTTCATGTGTTATTAGCTTCAAGTTACACGATATTCTATTGCTGGAAATGTAGGTTATACATTAATGTAACCTTCTTATGGTAATATAACACCATGTTACATTGATGTAATATCGCATGTTACATTAGTTAAATTCTTATATTTAGTAGATTAATACATTATTATATCAATATTTCATCTAGTTCATAAATGTTCTTGAATCACACTGATGTAAGTGTTTGTTACAGTAGTGTAGTTACAATGTAAGTGTTTGATATACTAGTCCTTACAAGACATGTGTACATCACATTGATGTAATTATTTATAAGTGTTCTTGATATACTAATGTAAGTGTTTGTTATAGTAATGTAGTTACAATGTAAGTATTTGCTACATTGGTGGTTACAACATATATGTTCATCATATTAATGTAATTTTTCATAAGTGTTCTTGAATTATACTGATGTAAGTGTTTGTTACAATATGTAGTTACAGTGTAAGTATTTGTTACACTGGTGGTTATAACATATGTTTTTATCACATTGATGTAATTGTTCGTTACATTGGTCGATATTAAGATTTTCGGCAAAATTATAATGGAATTAAAGAAAAAGTTTGATGAATTTTATGGTGTAATCTTTAAAAGAATAGAGTTATGAATGTACAAAATATAGTGGGTACAATTTTAAAATAAAAAATAAAATGTAAGTGGTGGACATTTGTCACCAGCATATTAAATCTGAATTTTTGAGTGATAGAAAAATATCCAAAATACCCTTCTTATATAAAATAAGGATATGAACACATGACAAGATCTTACAACTTGAAGATGATCAATGGTTATGATTGGGTTAACTGTTTATTATAATAAAGATGGTTAACGATTGTTCCTTCCCTTATATATTATACATTATCAGCAAGTCATTAAATAAGGATCAAATGTTTTGGTGTTCATTTGTTCAACTTTGAGCTTTGTTAATATGGGTTTTAGTGTATATTATAATAAGACATAAGGACATAGGCCTAATAGTTGTAATTTTCAAGCATGATGTGTATAACCACAAGTGCATAAAAGGTCATTAAGTCACTAATATGAATCAATTAGTGCTTAGGTCTATCTATTTATTTTTTGTTCAAGCTTAGTAAATAGTCTAAAAGTATCTTATAAATTTATATTTAAGAAATCATAAACATATATCACAAACTTACAATTAAGCTCGTACAAAAATCATAAATTGTGTTATTATATTTAAGAAATAAAAAACTATTTGTGAGTGTCACAATGCTACATGTAAGCTCGCATACAACAACTAGTTAATGATAATCTTTTTAAAGGTCGTTGAACAACACAAATTTGAATAGGTAAAAAGCATAATTGATGATATTGGTTGATGTGATACATAACGACTTTTGAATTATTTGTAGTTGCCAAATTTTGGATGGTTTTGCAATTCTTCTAGCAATGATTCTTAACCCAATTAATTGAGGTGAGATGAGGGTTTTATAATCTTATTAAAATAATAAAATATTTGGGTTCAAGTCTCACATGTGATAAAAAAATATATTTCTAGGTTATGCAAAGAGGTTTTCTCTTACATGTAATGAGTTTTCTCTTACCTGTGATGAGTTTTCTCTTGAATATGATTTCAGGTTACGTACTCAAATAATAAGATGATTCGGGTGGGTCAGTGATACAATTATCGTCAAAAGAGTTAGGTTACCTTTGGCTGATTTTTAAATTTATTTTAAGTTAAAAATATTTATTTTTTATAATAAAAAATTTATTTAAATTATATTGTAAAAATTGGTAAATTTTCTTATTTTAAGAGAGTCGTATTTTTGTTTTCTAGTTACATTGATTTTTTTTTCATACTAAACAATGCTAGGTAATGATTAATAATCATAATTTACTAATTATTAATTCTAATAGGATTACCAGATAATGATTGATTTCCTTCACTTATTCATCTCCTACTCTAGTGCATGTTACATATTTTTTATTCATTTCATTAACTCAAACTTGATTTAACTTATTTCCTCTGTTGCATCATGTTTTTAACGTGTAATATAGTAATATTTAATTTCTTAACTTTGACAAATTAGATATCTTTGTTTCAGGAGGGTACAAAATAGAAATATATTTTGTTTGGGTTGGGTGTTGGGTTTAAGGTAAAGCCATTAGAGTTAGTGATGATGTTTTTGTTTAGATTAAATGTTTGAGCAACGTTTATAATTGATTTGTGTAAATTAATCGTGGTTTAGATTTACGAGCAGATTTAGAGTATGTGTTAGTTTGTCATTAAAAAAATTATTTCTTTTAGTTTTTAAAAACAATTTTCTTACATTAATATTGTCTAATAATTGTCCTCGAGATATTTTAATGGTAAGATGCATCCCCTCCATACATGAGGTTGATAGTTCAAATCATACAAACTACAAACACGTTGTTCTAAAAAGATACCATCTAACTCTACACTTGTTAGGATTCGAATCACAATCGTGAAAGGTAATCACCAATACCATGTACTAAAGGTATACCATGTAATGAATGTACTTTTTTTCTAAGAAATATTGCTTTTTTCTAATGGTAAAAGAACCATTTAAGTTATGAATGACAACTCATATATTCATCTACTTTACTTTTAAACCACATCAATTCCTAATCTATAACATGTTAGGACTTGAACCCTAATCATTTTCATAAACTCTTTGACTCTTAATACTAGACTACTAACTTAAGTGCAAAAAAAACCCATTAAAAGTTTGTTTGGTATGAGCTAATTTAATGGATGAAGAAATTGAACATATAAATGTATAGAGTAGACAAAGTAATGAAGTAATCATCGGCAAACCTACGTTGGTCCAATGAGATTCGCACGCACCCCATGAAATTTGTGTTCTTAGTATATATACATTCGAAACCGACTGATCTTTAAAAGAATATTAACACCGACCCTCGTGAAATTTTGACACCGACCCCATGTAACTTTGACACCGACCCTCAACAAACTTTGATACCGTCCGTCAAGAAACATCAATTTAACAATTCAAAAATTTTACAAATTTAGACCTATTATAAACTAATTAATACATATTTTAAAATTTCTTATAAACTTAAATATCTAATAGTAATTTAAACAATTTACCCATGATCCATTTAATTCTTATAAACTCAATTACCAAACATTCATAATAACTATTAAATAGATTAATAGCATTCACATCAGAATTCTCTTCTCTATTTTTATATTTTAACTAAATATCATATTTTTGTACAATTATCTCTTAACTTTGTTTAACATCCTACATACCATTCTCTATCTTTATATCTATCTCACTTACAAACATTTATTTTACTATTGTTTCTCTCTCTTATACACTCACAAAAAAATATAAAGATTGATGAATAGTGAATCTTTATCTTTAAAGAATCACTATTCATAAAACTTTAAAGTTTGGAATTAGAGAATGAGATTGAGATGCTAATGGAGATGTAAAATACAAAAAATCTCTAAACAATAGAGATGGAAATAGAAATAGAGAATGCTCTAAGCGTGTTACTCCATTAGTTCAATATTTAAGAATCAACCTAATAAAACATTGATGAAATGATTGCTTGACGAAAATTTGCCAGAACCACTACCGTCAATCGCCCCTCTGTTCACGATTACACACCTCCATCTCTCAAACACGATTCTAAACAACCTTAAAATCCTTAATTTATGAAATTGATTTTATACTTTTTATCTAAAATTTATTTTATTATTTGATTATTTGCTAGATTAATAATAAATAAATAATTTATGTGTAATATATCTGATTTATTGCTTTAATGTTTAATTATTTGACGAAAATTATGTAACCCAGGCGGACCCAAACTGAAAATTTACCGATAGACAACCAACCCTTAATAATTTCCAACTTCCATGAAAAAAATTGTCAGAGTCCGTCACTAAAAGTAAAATTATCATAATTTCATTCTCATATTTGGTTACTATATAAGAATATAATGAATCATTAGTCTGTGTAGTTTGAAAGGCAAAAAAAACACGAAGGAACGAAATACAGTCCCATGATTGATGGTGGTGGGCGGCGAAGGTTGACGGCGATTGCGGGGTAGGTGGTGGGAAAGGAAAGATGAAAAACATACATACAGTGACTGATTAATTATTCTAAGACCGTGTTTAGAGGAGAAAAATTCTTATGTAACAACTACTACATTTTAATAATTTGATTTTGTTTCTTTAGATCCGAATCTAGTATCTACTCCACTATGACGTAAGGCATGAAGTCAATCACCGTAGAGAATGACTCCACGTTTTCATATTCAGAGTTATTGTCTATCTCACCTTGGTTCATTTCCCCTTATGAACCACAACCACAGGATCCACCTTCCCCATTATGTCAACACCCTTTATTAAACACCCTTGTCTGCTTCACATACCTCCATCTTACCACCACAACCCCACCCACCGTACAACCATCATTGCACCATGTACAACTCACATCCCATCGTCTCTGGCTGCCTGTTTCATTGTGGGTCTGTTAACTTCAGTCAGAAACGTGTGTTCATTGATGGGTTGTATTGATTACAGTTGAAAAGTTTGTTTCAAGAAAAGTTTGCTTGTTAGAGTCTTCACGTCACCTAAAGATCCGTGTTGTTCTTACTTTGTTTCAAGAATCAAGATTTTTGTCCTATCGTTTGTCTGTTTGTGAATCAAGAAGTCTTTAAGTTTCGAAAAGTTTTCATTTTTGATTGATTTATTGTGAATCCAAGATGGGTTCTTCTTCTTCTTCTTCATCTTGGATGACTTCTGTGTCATGTTCTTCTAGCTCTGTTGTTGCAGAGGATGCTTCAGGAGCTTCAATGGTGCTTCAATGGCTGACGTTCGTCTTCCTCTCTCCATGCCCACAAAGGGTGCTTTTATCCGCCATTGATGTTGTCTTCTTGCTCCTTCTCTTCGTTTTCGCTGCTCAAAAGCTTTATTCAAGATTCAGTTCTGGCAACAATGGTAGCTCTAACACATCCGCCATTGATGAACCTCTTATTGCTAAAAGTAGAGCTGCTGTCAGCACCAATCTTTGGTTCAAGTTATCTCTGGTGGTGACAGTGGGTTTAACTGTTGTGTCTATTGTTTGTTCAATTTTGGTGTTTACACAAAACACCCAGATGCCATGGAAGCTGATTGATGGAGTGTGTTGGTTGATTCAAGCTTTATCTTTCCTTGTGATCACTGTTTTGATCATCCATGAGAAGAGATTTCAAGCTGTAACTCATCCGTTGACTCTTAGGATATTCTGGGTGGTGAATTTCATCGTCATTGCTCTGTTAGCTTCCTCTGGTGTTGTCCGGTTAGTTTCTGGTGGCGAAAACACTTTGCCTTTCGAATTCGACGATATAGTTTCAGTGATATCTCTACCGTTTTCGGTTTTCTTGTTGATTGTATCCGTAACTGGATCAACTGGAGTTGTAGTGAATACAGACTCTGAACAGGTAAACGGTAATGGTAATGCTAATGGTAATGGTAAGGTATCAGAGGCTTACGAGGCGAATAAATCGTCGAATGTGAGTGGATGGGCTTCGGCTTCAATCCCTTCGAAAGTGTTTTGGTTGTGGATGCAACCATTGTTGAGGAAAGGGTATAAAAGCCCTTTGAAACTAGAGGACATACCAACACTTTCACCTGAACATCGGGCGGAGAGGATGTCGAAGCTTTTCGAAGAGAATTGGCCTAAACCTCATGAGAACTCGAAACACCCTGTTCGAATCACGCTTATTCGTTGTTTCTGGAAGCATATCGCGTTCACTGCGTGCCTCGCGATTATAAGGCTGTGTGTTATGTATGTTGGGCCTTTGTTGATTCAGAGGTTTGTTGATTTCACTTCTGGGAAGAGAACATCACCATATGAGGGGTATTACTTGATACTGATACTTCTTTGTGCAAAGTTTATTGAAGTGTTGTCATCCCACCAGTTCAATTTCAATTCCCAGAAGTTGGGTATGTTGATCCGTTCGACGCTGATAACTTCGTTGTATAAGAAGGGGTTACGCCTCTCGTGTTCAGCTCGACAAGAACATGGTGTTGGGCAGATAGTGAACTACATGGCTGTAGATGCTCAACAACTTGGGGATATGATGCTTCAACTTCATGCTATTTGGCTTATGCCAGTTCAAGTTATGGTAGCATTAACTATTCTTTACACGTACCTTGGCATGCCAGCTTTGGTAGCATTGCTCGGGATCTTGGGAGTTCTGTTGTATGTGATTCTTGGCGCTAAAAGGAACAACAAGTTTCAGTTTAGTATAATGAAAAACCGCGACTTGAGGATGAAAGCCACCAATGAGATGCTTAATTACATGAGGGTGATCAAGTTCCAAGCATGGGAAGAACACTTCAACAAGAGGATTCAAGCGTTTCGCGAGTCTGAATACGGATGGCTTACTAAATTCATGTTTTCAATTGGTGGAAACTTGATTGTTTTGTGGAGTGCTCCTTTGTTCATCTCATCGCTCACTTTTGGAAGTGCGATTTTGCTTGGGGTACCACTTGATGCAGCGACGGTGTTCACTGCTACATCATTGTTCAAGAACTTGCAAGAGCCTATTCGTACGTTCCCTCAGTCGATGATCTCCCTTTCTCAGGCCATGATCTCACTGGGAAGATTGGATGCATTCATGTTGAGTAAGGAGCTGGACGAGGGAGCGGTGGAGAGGCAGGAGGGTTGCAGTGGCAACACTGCGGTTGAGGTCCGAGATGGGTCTTTTAGCTGGGATGATGAAGCTGCTGATGGTGCTGTAGTCAAGAATTTGAGCTTTGAGATCAAGAAAGGTGAGCTTGCAGCAATTGTTGGGACTGTTGGGTCCGGAAAGTCATCTCTCCTTTCGTCTGTCATTGGCGAAATGCACAAGATCTCCGGGAAGGTACAACTAAACTTAATTAGAAAAGATCAGTAGATGAGACCATAAAATTCAAGAGAACATGACGTAAACTTTGTTTTTTATGTTATAACAGGTAAGAGTTTGTGGGAGCACTGCATATGTTGCACAAACGGCATGGATTCAAAATGGGACAATTCAAGACAACATTCTGTTCGGTTTGCCAATGGATAGACAGAAATACAATGAAGTAATTAAGAACTGTAGCTTGGAAAAAGACTTGGAAATGATGGAATTTGGTGATCAGACTGAAATCGGAGAACGTGGGATTAACCTCAGTGGTGGCCAGAAACAGAGGATTCAACTGGCCCGAGCTGTTTATCAAGATTGTGACATTTATCTTCTTGATGATATCTTTAGTGCTGTTGATGCTCACACTGGTTCGGCAATATTTAAGGTGATCATAGTAGGACCAAAGTTTCTGCATTTGTTTTGGGTGCTTGTTCTCACAGTTCTGTTCTTCAATTTTGATTGTAGGATTGTGTTAGGGGGGCTCTGCGAAACAAGACAATCTTACTAGTCACACACCAAGTTGATTTCCTCCATAACGTCGATCTGATCCTTGTAAGTATCATAAACTATGATTTAAGTTTGTAAATTAGTGTTTAGATTGTATGTTCATACTTGAATCTAAACTTGTACCTGTGTCAGGTTATGCGAGATGGGATGATTGTTCAATCAGGAAAGTATGATGAACTACTAGAATCTGGTTTGGATTTTAAAGCTTTAGTTTCCGCCCACGAGACCTCTATGCAACTAGTTGAAATGGAAGGTACCACATCAGATATAACCTCCCCTAGACCCCTTCAAAAATCTCCTAGCCTAAACCCTAGAGAAGAAGATCAAAAGGCATTAGAACGATCCAAATCCAGTTCTATAATCGGCACATCAAAATTGATTGAAGAAGAAGAGAGGGAAACAGGAAGAATCAGCTTAGGTATTTATAAGGTTTATCTCACCGAGGCTTTCGGGTGGTGGGGTGTGATTGTTGTATTGTTTTTCTCGTTAACGTGGCAAGCCGCACAGATGGCAAGCGATTACTGGTTGGCCTATGAAACTTCTGATGATCGGGCTGCCTCTTTCAACCCTTCGCTGTTTATAGAAGTATATACAGCTATAGCTGGTCTTTCATTGGTTTTGGTATGTGGTAGAATTGTTTCTGCAACATTGCTCGGCCTTAAAAATTCCCAGATATTTTTCAAGCAGATCCTTCACAGCATCCTTCATGCTCCAATGTCATTTTTCGACACTACGCCTTCTGGAAGAATTCTTAGTAGGGTAAGTTTCTTAATTGTTTCTCTTTTTGGTAACTAACTGCTAATAATATAAGGAACCATCTTATGGTTATGGTTATGGTAATTTCTTTGATATTTTCAGGCATCAAGTGATCAAACGAACCTCGATGTCTTCATTCCGTTCATGATGAACTTGACTCTTGCCATGTACATAACAGTGCTTGGCATTGTCATCATCACTTGTCAGTATGCTTGGCCAACAGTTTTCCTTTTGTTTCCTCTTGGTTGGCTCAATATTTGGCTCCGGGTATGTTTAGTCGATGTTAATGAATTGGCATACAGTAAGGTAACTTAAAGATCTAATTTGAACTTATGGCCTGATTGTTACAGGGATACTATCTTGCAACATCTCGTGAAATAACACGGCTAGACTCAATTACGAAAGCACCTGTCATTCACCATTTCTCAGAGAGCATCTCTGGGGTTATGACTATTCGGTGTTTTAAGAAGCAAGACAGATTTGTTCAAGAAAATGTTGACCGTGTGAACGGAAACCTGAGAATGGATTTCCATAATAATGGATCAAACGGGTGGTTGGGTTTCCGTTTGGAGTTCCTTGGAAGCTTATTTCTATGCTTTTCCACTGTGTTTATGATCATCTTACCTAGCAGTATTGTTAAACCAGGTAAGCTAAAATTCATGCCTGCTTTTCTTTTCTCTTTACTTTAGAGGACTAGTCTTGAACTGCTCAATCTTAAACAGAGAACGTTGGATTATCACTCTCGTATGGATTATCACTTAACGGAGTGCTGTTTTGGGCTATATACATGAGCTGTTTTGTTGAAAACCGTATGGTTTCAGTTGAAAGGATTAAACAGTTCGTCAACATACCTTCAGAGGCCGAATGGGTAAAAAAAGATAACCCTCCTCCTCCAAACTGGCCTTCTCATGGAAATGTAGAACTTAAAGATCTCCAGGTAAGTTACAACTATGAGAATCTATAATCCTAAATCTAAACTTGTCTCCCTATCTAATGCCGGAGTTGCTTGAATGTTTGCTTGCGAGAACAGGTTAGGTATCGTCCAAATACGCCTCTAGTTATCAAAGGTATTACCCTAAGCATTAAAGGAGGTGAAAAGATTGGCGTGGTTGGTAGAACCGGTGGTGGGAAATCAACTCTGATCCAGGTTCTGTTCAGATTGGTGGAGCCAACTGGTGGAAGTATAATCATTGATGGCATCAACATCTCCACCCTCGGATTGCATGATCTCAGGTCAAGGTTTGGGATCATTCCTCAAGAACCAATCCTTTTCGAAGGCACAGTGAGAAGCAATATTGACCCCACTGGTCAACATTCTGATGAAGAGATATGGAGGGTAAAGCTTGTTTGTTCCCATAGATGTGTGGGCAATGATGTGTAGCCTTTTTTCCGTCATTCATTTATCTAATGCAAAAAATTGTTTTGCAGAGTCTTGAACGATGCCAGCTTAATGATGTTGTAGCTGCAAAGCCCGGAAAACTGGATTCTGCAGGTACTAAAAGCCGATCGAAAGATGAAAATTTTCTTATTTAACAGAAAAAGTTGGATTGTGTGTTTGAACATAATTGGTTTTGTTCCTTAGTTGTTGATAATGGCGATAACTGGAGTGTGGGACAACGACAACTTCTTTGTTTGGGAAGAGTGATGCTGAAGCACAGCAAGCTGTTGTTCATGGACGAAGCAACGGCTTCTGTTGATTCACAAACAGATGCTGTAATTCAGAAAATCATACGCGAGGACTTTGCTGACTGTACCATCATTAGCATTGCTCACAGAATACCTACTGTCATGGACTGTGATCGTGTTCTCGTCATCGATGCCGGTAACTCTCGTTCTCATCTAAAAATGCTCGTTGGGTTTGTGGTTATGAACTTGAATTCACTGAGTTGTGAGTTTTGTTTTGTTGTAAACAGGTTACGCGAAAGAATTTGATAAACCTTCACGGTTGATTGAGAGACCTTCACTATTTGGGGCTTTGGTTCAGGAGTATGCAAATCGGTCTTCTGGTTTATGATCACAAATGACACCACAAGGTTTTAAAAGCGGTTTTGATGATGACAGGAACTATTTCTTGGATCATGTCGTATACTTGCATGATTTTCAAAGGTTAATTCAATATTGTTGTCCTATGAAGTGTGTAATCTATTAATCAGTTTAGTATAGGGTGATGATACTGCCTAACTCGTGTCTAAAATTGTGCCTAATGGATGATTAGCATGAATGAATGGAGTTACGAAAGTAGAGATCATTTATTATTATGACAAATGTCCATTAGGCACATTTGTAGGCTTAAGTTTGGGCACATATTTCATTTTTCTGGAGTGCAACTTAGGTGCTTCTAAATTCTAAATAAGCCAATCTGACTGGACTACCATCGTAGTCGGTCCCATGGTTACCGTTGTAGTTTGTGCTAGTACTATGCTAATTATATATTTGTATTGGGGCTAATGAAGTTATATAAGTATTTTGGCCTATTAATGTGTTGGGTATTATGATATCCTCTTTGGTATACTGAAAGCACTCAGAGTTCTAAGTAAAAGAAATATAAGAGCAACAAAACAGAGAATTCGTATGTATGTGAATTCTGTTGAGGATGATTCAAAAGTCGTAATGATCATCAAGACCAAATACAGTATATATGTATTTACACACAGTGTGATACCTTGTTCTAAAGCCGACCATACTAATGCTGACTAATCTAACAAGGGTTGTTTATCGGACGACCTAAGCCGAGCCAACATCAACTATAACAACAAGAGTCAAGTTAACTCATAATCTTAAATCCAAGCTTCAGGTTAAGCTCGTATTCAACTCTGGCTTGGCTTGGCCTCGGTGAGCTTAGCTCCTTTTTCTTTTTCTGATGATGATTTTGTTTGTTCTTTATAGTCTTATATAATAAGTTCATAAATCAAATTAATATAATAAGTTCATAAATCAAATTATAAGTCTTATATAATAAGTTCATAATAATCTTAAATTGTACAAGTCTTGAACATTAGAATTAAACTATCAACATTTGGTAAATCAATGATAAGAAATTTATATGAACGAGCCAACAAGCTAGGCATCTCACTCGACTTGACTATGTATACAAGCCAACTAGTTCAAGCGGATCTATGAGCGAGTTAGTTGAAACCTTATATCTGACTGAAATTGCTGACATAGTAAAATTAAGCCTAGGCTGACCAACAAAGGTCTAAAGGTCAACCTTTACCAAGAATGGTGTTTTCTTGAGTATAAATCAAGCTTCATCTTCGACTCGTTTAATTAATGCCATATGCTATGTTTGTGTGCCTCCACACTTTCTAACTTATATTAATATAAAATCAAAATTTGTTCTGTGGTCATCTGCACCATCTGATTGAACAAAGTCAACTTAAACTTTATTCCAGTCAAATTCTCCCTATCAGCTGTTGGCAAGGACTGTTAGCCAAAACATTATGATTTGGGCAGGATTTCAAAGGTGGAGTTCACTTGTGATATGCTAATACTGTAATACAGTCCTTACATTTGCTAAATCTTCATAAGTTTCCTCAAGAACATCTACCTCAAACTGAAAGAAAAACACAACGTATAGAGCTTGACCTTCCATATCAAGTTTCACCTAAACTAACTTAACATCATATAGACCATATCACCAGAGGTGAATCATTCCTTCATCAGAAGGTTCATAAATGGTCGTCTCGCGAGATTGATCTCGTTCTTTACAGTTACATCCATATCATAGAACAATATATACCAAGAATATCATATGTCATATCAAATTTCAAAAATGCAAGCTTTTGCACCTACACAAAACTTGCAGTTTCTACCAAACAAAACCCAACAGCCTTTTGTAATCAGATGATAAAAGAGGTAATTTGAAGCGGATACCGAAACAGATTTTCATTCATGCATTTTATCAAACAGTTCATATGCATTCAATCGTACCACATAGAATCTTGCTCAAATGGATCAATTATATACAAAATAAAACTACAATTGATTGTTTAAGCGTGATGCAGAGAAAGAAAGTAGATACATACCTCTGAATCCGACCACCTTGAAATCAACAAAAAGCTAACTGAAGTTGGTGATTTAACGATCAGAATGATCACAGTTATCTGCTAGTTGAAACACATTTGTTCGTATTAATAATCTAAACCTCATTTTCATCGTGGAGGTGGTTAAGGTCATGTTTGGCAAACTAGTTTTTTGTTTAACTTTTGACTTTTGAAAGATTAATAAGTTAATAAGAGTGTTTGGGAAAATTTAAAGAGTTGATTTTAAAGGGTTAATAAGTTATTTTTAAGAAGTTAGTAGGATTAACTTTTGAAAAGTAACTTATCCATATAATAAGCAATCCCAAACATGGGCTAAGAATTTGCAAGATTTTGAAGAAATTTTAAGCAATAAAGAATTAATATTGGATTGTTTTTAGTGTTAAGTAGAAGGACGTGGCTTTGTTGGCAGCCCCAAACAAGCCTAAAATCAACTTAATAAACTAGTCTTAAATATGTCTAAAAAACCTTAAAAAATGGTTATCTTAGAGCATTCATAATAAATTTTTATCTCGATCTTTATCTTACTTGTTTAAAGATTTATTATGTTTTGTATCTTCGTTACGATCTCCAACTTTATTTATATTTCTAAAAATTTAGAGTTTTGTGAATAATGTTACTCTAAAGATAAAAATCTACTATTCATTATTTTTTATATTTGTAAATGTATAATAGAGAAAAATAATATTAAAATAATTATTTATGAGTGAGATAGAGATAAAGATTAGAAATGAGATATGAGATGTTAAACAAAATTTAAAGATAAATGTTATATTTAGTTAAAATATAAAGACAGAGAAAGAAAAAGTATTGTGAATGCTCGTATACTTTGTTCCTCTCTTTAAAAAGCTATCATTTCTCAAACGCCTTACGCCTAGGCCTAAGACTCACCATGTGGTAGAAATTATTATGGAAATAGGGTTCGTAGTCAAGTCGGCTAGGTAAGAGGAGGGAGAGGTTGTGGCTGAATAAGGGTGGTGGCTATTGAAATCAAGGTGGTGGTTATGAAAGTTATCAAGGAGGGGATGGGTGTAGCAACTATCATAGGACAGTGGATATAGTAACAACTATCAAGGTGGCAGGGGACTAGGGAACTACCGAGGTGGCTGGGGGTATGGTACTTCAACGTGGTCGTGGTCGTGGGTATGACAACTACCAAGGAGGCAGTGAATAGAGTGTTGTTTATGTTAGGTGGGTTTTCAATCAGTTATTAATTCTCTTTCTTGACATCAGTTAACAATCAAATATATTCATGAAATTATATCAGTGACAAGCTTGGGCATTATTAGATGAAAATAAAAATCGTCAACAATAATTTTGAATTATTGTCGTTTTTTCACATGTTCATTTTTTAATGGGCTTTTGCTTCATGTTAGAATTGGTTTTGACAAACCCTGGTACGGGTTAGAATGGATTGTTCTATAAATATTCAAATAAAAATAAAAGAAAACGGGGAAGATGCCTACGACCTCTTATGAGTTTTCTGATTTCATGTTATCCTTCTTATTTGTTGTTTAAGGCAATTGAATATCATGAAGATGAAAGAAAGCTGAATAATCTAAATTCTAAACTTACTAAGGCTTGAATTTTCTATGGCCCTTACACAGGTCATGTCCGAAAAATATAAATTTTTTATTCTTCGTAAATAGTTAATGTATTTTTAACATTTACTGTATAGCATGAAGATAAAAGAAAACGGCTTAATATAAACTTACTAATGACTAAATTTACTATGGCCCCTATAGATATGGTCATGTCCAAAATATTTAAAATAATGCTTCTTTGTAAATATTTGAGAATTTTAACACCTAGTGAATGAAGATGAAAGAAAACTGATCAATCTAAACTTACTAAGGACTGAATTTTCTATGGCCCTTACGGATATGGTCATGCTCAAAATATTTAATTTTTTATACTTCGTAAATAGTCAGGTTACTTTTGACAATTACTGAATAGCATGAAGATAAAATGAAATTGATTAATTTTAACTAAGGACTAAATTTCTATGACCCTTACAGATTTGATCATGTCCCAAAAATTTAAAATTTTATTCTTTTTTAAAAGTTATGTCACTTTTAACACTTTTAACTTGTAAATACATATATTGTCATGACCAATTTTTGATTTTATTCTCAAAGGAGCACATATTAAGAATATAAATCTTTTTATGTCACATTAATTGATCAATTTTGGACTAAAGAGTTACCTAAACTTTTATATGGTTACCTGCACAAACAGTGACGGATCCAGAATTTTAGGTCATTGAGGGCTAAAAACCGGATTTGTTACAACATGTTATGTTAGGTTATAACACATGGTGTAAAAGTACATTGAATCATAGAACAAAATTGTTATTTAAAAATTCTAATACACGTAAACCTAATATTGATAGCATTAATGTAGCTTTTTAACTCTACCCGCTTTCTAAAACCTATACACAAGCTTCATTTTCTTTTTTTATAATCTTTTGTTTTCTCTCTTTTCTTCTTAAATTCTTCATTATATTGTAGAACTCTCTTTCATTTTCAATTGGGCAGGAAGAAAATAATGTGTTTTCATGCTCTCATAAAAAAACATGGGGCACATAACTATATAAATATATTTCTTTAAAAAATTAAGACATCAATTTAAAAGTTAAGTGGGTGCCTAGGCCCCCCCTTCACTTCATGTGGATCCGTCCATGTACACATTTTTGTTATATGTTGGGGGAATGGTAATGGCGAGATTCATATAAAAAGGTAACTATTAATATGTAACTAAATGGTTGTGGCTTTAATGTTGCTTCTAATATTATGCACCTCTTTCATCGGCAAACTAGTATTTTGGTTGAACCAACCCATAATAAGCATGTGTCATCATCCTATGGGGATGTTTATGAATCACCAAATGCTAGAAAGATCCTGATTTTGGTTACAACTGGAGATGGTTGAAATTGGGTTATTATTGTCGCTTTCTTTGATCTATGTAGGTGTAAAATTCATAAACTTTTAAGATTGTGATCAACTCTTTGAATTTGATTTGTCTTTTAAGTTATGAGTTGAACCAATATAAACATATACAAACTTGTTCAAGGGCATTTAACATTCATCAATGTTTAAGTTTTTCAAATTAATTAACAAATATTTAGCAGCAGAGCATAGCAAGTTGTAAACGTTATTATCATTTGTCATAACAATCATGCTCTAACACGAATGAACTGGCATAAGTTGTTTAAATGGGATATTACCGGAGAAAGGAGAAACCAGTTGTGACTACGTCTCAATGATGTACTGAATAAACCCGGCCTGCACGGACCCAAACATCAATGCTGATAAGCATCTTATTTAACATCAATGTTGATGAAAGATCAACACTAGGACTGTACAAAAAGTTCGAGGCTCGAAGTTCGCTCGAGAAAAGCTCGGCTCGAAAAAAACTCGTATTTAAACGAGCCGGCTCGGCTTGGTTCGAATTCTAAACGAGCTGAACTCGAGCCAGGGTTAGCTCCGTTCGAGCTCAGCTCGTGGCTCGGTTCTTGACTCGGTGCATATAATATATGTGTATATATATATATATATATATATATATATATATATATATATATATATATATAGTATAATAATTATTATTATTATTACTACTACTATTATTATGATTATTATTTTTATATTAGAATTTTAAAAAGATTTTCTTAAAATAAAATGGTTTTTTTAGAATCATTAAGTATTTTGTTTAAAAAATATATAACTTGATAGTAAATTGTTTATATTCAAAATAATGATCTTATTCCCCTAAGTACGGAGTACCAACAAAAGGTAAAAGTCCTTATATATATTTTCATGTTGTCATATAAATTAATGTGAAAAAAAATTAAATCGAGCCGACTCGAACGAGCCACGAGCTGTCTCGAGCTTTTCACGAGCCAAACTCGAGCCAGTGTTTTGAGCTCGTTAAAATTTTCAAGCCAGCTCGGCTCGGCTCGATAAGCTTTAAGCCCGAGCTCGAACCCATCCTGGCTCGGATCGGCTCGTTTACGGCCCTAATCAACACAAGAATATGAAGTTTTAACAATTGATAGTAGAAAACCTTATGCAAATTATTAGTTTTTTAGGATGGAAGTAACATGATGTAAATCTGAAGTTCCTGGTTTCAATAGCATGAAATAAAGAAACAGAATCAGTACTATGGCATATATTAGCTACAACGAAAATTTAAAAAGAGAAGACATTACTATGGGGATGTTTGGCAGTCTCTTAATTAGACTCTTAATGGTTCAAATATCTGAATGGTGGTTCAGACTGTTTGTTTCGCGAGCAAATGTTTGAGTGGTTCAGACATTTGCCTCTGAATGGTTAAGTATTATACTAGTGTTGAATGGTTAAAAGGTCTAATGCTGAATGGTTAATATATCTTATCTGAATTGGTTAGACATTTGCATTTGAATAGTTAAACGATATACTAGCTCTTAATGATTCAGACTTTTTATTGGTTCAGCACTTAACCATTTTGCCAAACAGCCCCTGTATTTGATGAGATGTAAAGAGAGAATAAATGAAGTTATCAATGTCTATATTAAGATATTACTATTACTGTGTATTGGTAAAAGGATAGATTTTGAAGAACACAATTTTGGTTTTGAGGGGATAATGAAAAGAATGCTTTTTTGAATGGCAAAATGACAAATCATAGAGGCCTACACCATAGTCCCGATTAGCAAATTGGGCTATTTGATAAAGTTTTTGAAGGTCCAGTAACATGTCAAAATTAGTAATATTTGGTCCGTATGTTGATTAAAAGTTTCCACAAAGATTAAAAATGGAATTATGAAATCACAAATCTAGAAGAAAACAAAGGAAAAAATTGGATAAAATAATATTCCACCTCCCTCTAGTTATTTTTAAGTTCAAGTACTTGTTAAACTTGCACCATCAATTTTGTCTCGGTTGGTGATCTATTTCCAAAAGATGTTCAAACATTATACAATCCATAAATAAATTGGTCAAAATTTAAAAGAAGAAGTTAAAATTTTCAATTAGGTGAATTTATAATAGTGGGTATTGATGTTACATAAGAACCAACCGTCAACAAATAAGATATAAAGCTTGAAAATCACATTTTGACAATTGAGAAGGATCGAGAGAAATAACATCAATTCGTCAAAATCAACAAAATCCTCAAAAGAGAAATCAAAAAAATGTTGTGCTTCAAAATTTATCAGCAGTGAAACTCTAAAAAAGAAAATGCCATCAATAAAAAAAAACAACAAATTTTTAATTTTTCTAGATAATAATCCAAAAAACATAAAAACAAAAAATTGAAATCACCGGAGAAAGCGTTGCCGTGTGAAACGAGAAACATTTAAGCTAAATCTTTGTAAGCTACCATATGAAGGAATGAAGGGAAGATCCTCAACTCAATCGTGTAAGAGATACGTGATTTTGAAGCTGAATTAAAAATATGAAGAGAGTAGACAAAGGGTTAATTTTCTATAGTGGTAATTGCATTATTTAAATTTAAATTTTAAAATATTTTTATAAGAAAGGTAAAGTCACCAATAGTTTTGATTTAGCAGTTTTCAACATATGTTGGTAATAAAATTACAACAAACAAAACATGTCTACTTCATACGGAATTAAAAAAAACAACTAAATCACAATCAAGGTAAGATACTTTTCTTTCTCATTCACAATAAACAATAAACATATGAATATATTAGGGGATCCCAACTATGATTTTGCATCAAACGTTCTTATTGTGGACATAATGATGAAGTTGTAGCATTTTACCATTTATTATGTGTGAGATTCGCGTGCTCCCAAAAACTAACATATTTAGTATAAGCCTTCACGTTTCCATCCCATCTTGTTGCTTTTTACAGTCCATATGTCCTTCTCACACACTGTCTGCAATAAAACTTGATACAAGATGACTCAATAGTCAATCAAACAAGAAACTGAATGATTGAAGAGAGAGAACCAAATGGGGTGATTTTCATACCACTCACGGGTTTGCAACTGCAGATCAGATTCAAGAACAACCACCCCATTTTTCAAGATTTCTTTTTTCTTTGGTAAGATATTATTGTTGATGTTTTAAACATTGATTACTCACACCACCTACCATCTTTTTTGTCTTTTTGTTTTTTCTTGAAGATTTTCTTTTGTGTGTTTGTAATGCCAATCGAACTCATCTAGGTTCTGGTAAAATGGTTTTCTGTAAATTAACCTAAATTAATTTTGGGTTAATTTTTAAGTTCATTCTTCTAAACCCACTTTCATTTGCAGAAAAGTTCATGCTTTTCTTTGAGTTGTTGAAATATTTTCACTGATTTTGGGTTTCTGCTTAGAAGATAATCTAGGGTTTCTGCACTATTGTTGATGCTACTTCTCAACGTATTTTAAGTTAAATGCTTTGATTTTATTCTTGAAAATGATATATCATCCAATTATTTCACTTCTGAAACACCCATCTCAGATGTCATTGTGTAACCGACAATTTTTTTGTTCAGATTTGAAAGTATCATAGCTAATATTCTCCTCTTACTTGGATAATACTAAAGGTTTCTGCTTGATTCTAAAGGTAATTCTGAACAATATCCCTTAATTAATTTCACTTTTTGCAACACAAATTACTTAATTTCTGTCGGTAATTGATGATTGTAGGTGCTAAAGAAACAATTTTGATTGTGGGGTTGATCTACTTTCTGAGATTTTCAAGATCCAAATCAGCATGTTAAATTCCGAGTCAAGGCGTTTGTATTCTTGGTGGTGGGACAGCCACATTAGCCCTAAAAATTCAAAATGGCTTCAAGAGAATCTGACAGGTATGCATCATCTGTTTTTTATGAATGATTGATTGCTGGTTTTAATTGTATGGGGTTTATGAAATATTGTCTTTACTTATTGTACCTTTGAATTTGCACTATTTAGGGTTGAATAAATCAAAATAGGCAACGGTGGTGTTTCCATAGTTAATATAGGTGAAGTATTATTTCAAATAGAAACAAATTATCTAAATAAGGATTTGGAGAATAATTTGGGATTATAATTGGTGTCATGATCTCTAGAAAGCAATCAAATTTTGTATTTTGTTATTGTTTCTTCTTTTTGTTTTTTAGTTGGAATCTATTAGAATCATCCCATTTTGTAGAAAAAGGAAGTTTCAGAACCAATATCCTTGCATGTTTTATAAATAAAAATATCTTTTTTATGTGAATCCTTTCTCGAGCTGCATGGAGTTTAGATTATATGTATTGTATATGTATTGCATCTAGAACCTGTGCTGAATTATGGATACTAGCAGGTTACCTTCCTCTAAGGAAATGGTGATCAACAGCCCCTTATAGGACCGTTGTGGGTTGTACTGCTTTGGGCTTAATATAGGTGATCCTATGTTGTTTTGAGCTCCCTCTTGCAGTTCTAGGGTAATATGTCAATGTGTTTGGGTCATAAAGGGTACACAAATCCATATGGGTTGAAATGGTTGTGTTGATCCCGTAAAACAATTAATCCAATTTTTTTCCTTTATAAATATTAGGCTGTTAAATATGATTACAAAATCTTAGTACTACAGTTGCAATATAATTGTTTTGAATGTACTTTAGAAGTTGTATGCCTTAAAAATACAATTCTGGTGACTTTTGACATGCTGTTGACCAACAGGGCATGTAGATATGTTTTTGTTTTAGCAAAATAAGGATAAAATAACAAACAAATTTGATTCACTCGTAAGTAAATGGGCGATTTTAGTCTGATCTGGAATGCGAGTGTTTTCTCTTCTGAAGTAGCAACTTTACTAATTCCTTTTGATCTTCTGATCACCATTATTATAACCCAAAGGCTATTCCTAGCATGTGTGGGAGAACTAATAAAACAAATACATTAATTTAGTTAGCATTCAACAATATTATAGCCCAATCAAAACGAGCCTGTAATTCTAATAGAGTGTATACACGCAGGGTTATTTTTTATCCTTTTGACTTTCTCGACCCATTTGACGTGTTTCCTTTTCTACTACATTTTATGGATTGTTCTCTTAGTAACAAAATGTGTATTTTTTGGATTGTTCTGTTAGCTTGTCTATGGTTTTAAATATTTCTTTATCTTTACTGATGTTTGTCTTGATTTAGTAGGGTTTATTAGTGCTGTTATATGCCAAGTTAATACATGTTCTACTAATAACATAGTGTTGGTAATTTGGTATGCATGTATGTGTTTTGCAGACATGGATTCCAAAGTCAAGTCTATGATCAAGCTCATTGAAGAAGATGCTGATTCTTTTGCAAGAAGAGCTGAAATGTACTACAAGAAACGCCCCGAGCTTATGAAATTGGTTGAGGAATTTTATCGAGCATATCGTGCATTAGCTGAAAGATACGATTATGCAACCAGCGAGCTTCGTCATGCCCAGAAAACATTACAAGCAGCTTTCCCAAATCAAGAGCAATTCACGTTACCGGAAGACTCTTCATCTTCCATCGATCCTAATGATCAAAAGAATGAGGCTTTTGGTTTACCATTGTGTCTAGAAGGAAAAGTGCAGAATGCCAATGAGAAAGATGAATGTGAAATTGAGAAATTAAAGAAGGCAGTTACTGATTTGATTGCTGAAAAGGATGAACTTTTCATTCAGTATCAATGTAGTTTGGAGAAATTGTCAAATGCTGATGAGGAACTTAATCATGCGGTGGAAAAATCAAGAATTCTTGAAGAAAAAGCAACTGAAGCAGAAAAGGAAGTTCATATGTTGAAGGAAACGCTTTGTTTATTACAAGCTGAAAAGGAATCTGGATTAAATCAACAAATGGAATATCTTGAAATGATATCTGATTTGGAGGAAAAGATAAATGGAATGGATAAACAAGCAGTTGAATCAGCAACTGAAAATCAGGATTTAATGAACAAGCTCGTGAAATTAGAATCTGAAAATGATGCGGGTCTTTTGAAATACGGGAAATGTTTGGAAAAAATATCTGTTTTGGAGAAAAAGATTATGGTAACCGAAGAGAATGCCAAAATGTTCTCAGAGCAAAAAGTTAAAGCCGAAATGGAAGTTGAAAAACTTAAAAATGCTCTTGTGGAATTAACCGAAGAAAAAGAAGCTTTACGTGTTTTATACTCAGAATGCCTTGAGAAATCATACAAGTTAGAACTTGAGCTTTCTTCTGCTCAATCAGATGTCCAACGCCTCACGGATGAGATTATAAGTAGTACAAAAAAACTTAAAAATGTTGAAGAGATTTGTGTTCGTCTGGAGAAATCAAATGAATCTTTGAAGATGGAAGCAAGTGATTTAGCTAAGAAAATCATGTTAAGGGATCAAGAATTATCAGATAAGCATGATGAGTTAGAGAAGCTTCAAAGCTATGCCAAAGAGGAACATACACATTATGTTCAAGTTGAAGCAACCCTTGAAACTTTGAAAATGTTGTACACTCGATCTCAAGAAGAACAAAGAAATCTTGCAATAGAGCTTAAGAAAGGGCTTCAAATGGTGAAAGATTTGGAGATATGCAAATTGGGTTTAGAAGAAGAAATGAAACAAGTTAAAGATGAAAACAAAAACTTGAAGAAATCAGAATTCGAATTCATAGGGCTGAAGAAAATGAAAGAAAGACTTGAAGAGGAAGTAGCATTGCAGTTGGGTCAATCGACAGCCATGCAGAAAGAAATCTGTAATCTGAAAGATGAAATTACGGAGTTGAATATGAGTTACAATTCTTTGATGAGTCAACTCGAGTTGGTTGGTTTGAATCCAGAATCATTAGGGTCATCGGTGAAGTGTTTACAGGATGAAAACTCGAGGTTGAAACAGATCTGTGAGAAAAAATAGTGATCATGAAGAAAAGATAAAATACCGTCATGGAGAAGAACAATGATTTGGAGAGTGCATGCGAGTCGCTTCATGTAGAAAAATCCGCTCTTGCTCTTGAAAAGAGTGTTCTTTTGTCTAATTTACATGCTATTACTGTTAACATGCAGAAACTCATGGATCAAAACACTGTTCTTGAGGGTTCTCTTTCTACTGCAAACATTGAACTCGAAAATCTCCGAGAAAAATCAAAGGGTCTGGAAGAGGTGTGTGAGTTGCTCAACATTGAGAAGTCTAATCTTGTTGAAGAAAGAAGCATGCTGGCTTCTCAGTTGGAAAATGTCCAAACAAGATTGGAAATTCTCGAGAATCGATTTTTGCAATTTGAAGAGAAATACTGTGTTCTTGAGAAGGAAAAAGAAGCAGGAAACTCTCAGATGCTACAACTAATATCGTCTTTAAGTGTTGAGAAACAAGAACGAGAGAATTTTATGGTTACAAACCAGAAACGGTTAAATGATTTGGAGAATCATATTCGAGAATTTCATGAAGAGAGCAAATTGAAGAAAGAAGAACTTCAAGAAGAACTTGATAAAGCTGTGATTGCTCAGTTTGAAAATTTCATCTTACAGAAGTTTGTGAAAGAAGTCGAAGAAAAGAACCACTCTTTGTCAATTGAGAATGAGAAACACATATCGGCGTCCAAGTTGGCAGATAAATTGATTTCTGAGCTCGAGACTGAAATACTTGAGCAACAGGTTGAAGAAGAACTCCTGTTAGTTGAAGTTGAAAACTTGAGATGGGGAATTTATCAAGTATTTTTATCTCTTGAGATTGGTTCAAAGCATGGATTTGAAACCTCTAAAATATCAGTCGAAGAGATCATTGATAACATTAAGGATTTGAAGCGTTCTTTGTTAAAAGAAGAAGATGAAAAGCAGCGGCTGTTGATCGAGAACACTGTCATCTTTACACTCCTCGAGGAAATCAAACTAGAATTCTGGAATCAGAATTGCACAAGGCAGCCCTGATGAAAAAATATGAAACAATCAAGGATGATTTCTTGAAGGTCAAGAAAGAGAATCTTGATCTCGTTGAAACGAATGAAAATCTTGGATTAGAATTGGATATGTTATATGAAGAACTCGAAGAAGGAAAAAACATTCAAGAGAATTTGACTTCTGAGCTTCAAGAAAGAGAGAACGAGTTTGAATTGTGGGATGCTGAGGCTACTTCATTTATTTTTGATCTTCAAGTCTCCAACACTCGTGAAATTCTCTTTGAGTCTAAAGCTCATCAGCTGGCTGAAGTTTGTGAGAATCTTGAAGGTGAAACTGCAGTGAAAGATCGGGAAATCGAAGAAATGAAACAAAAGGCGCGTATGATGGAGGGAGAAATCGAAGGGCTAAAAGCACAATTGCTTGCATATACTCCTGTTATTGCTTCTTTGAAGGAGAATATATCATCTCTTGAACATAATGTTTTCACTATGGCAACAAATGTTATTGGATCAAACAACCAGAAGCCCGAGGTACTACCGATCTTTCCTAAACAGTCATTTGATTTTAATATTCAATATGATATAATGATTTTTTGTTAAATGCAGGTTCAGGATGTTGAAGTGAATGTTCATACTCCTCAAAAAGATCGAAGTGATTCAGATTTCTTCACCGAGAATCCAAAATCACTAGAACCAAATGGGATCTCAGATTTGATCGAGTTTCAGACCCGAATAGCAGCACTTGAAAAAGTAATTGTGGAAGATATAAATGCAGCTGCAAGGCGAGAAAGCTCAGAAATCATCAAACTGAAATCATCAAAACCAGAGACTGAAGATTCGAAAACCAGTGAAGAACAAAAACGTAACAAAGCAGAAAAGCTTCGTGGGAGACGTTATCTGACACTAGATAATCTTAACATCTCGAAAGCTAAACCTGAAATCTCAGAAGTAAGAAAAGGAGGTGTTCTAATAAGAGATATCCCGCTGGATCAAGCATCAGATGGATCATCGTCTGCAAACAGCAGAAGCAGGAGCCGAAGAGGGTATATAAGGAGTGATGATATGATGATCGAGCAATTGCAAATAGCCCACGAAGCCTTTGAAACCGAAAAGAAGTCCAGAAAACTGCCTTACGAACCACAGATTGAAGATTTGGGTGTCGACAAATTGGAGGTATCAAATCAAGAATCCAAAAAAGGAAAGCTTCTGCAGAGACTCAAATCAGATGCGCAAAAGCTCGCAACTCTGGAGACAACAGTGAAAGATCTAACAAAAGGATCGAAACAGTAAAAAAGAGTAAAAAACCAGCAGCAACAGGGGTGATTACGAGACTGTGAAAGAACAGCTAGAGGAAGCCGAGGAGAGCATTTTGCAGCTGGTGAACGTGAACGTTGAATCAACTGCCAGCGTTGAAAAGAACCGAGTCTGGCTGCGTGGGTGGAGCAAGATGACACGTGGAAAAGCTCTGAAAAGATCAAAAGGGTGCAGCTGGAGGTTCAGAAGATCCAATACGTGTTGCTGGCGCTTGATGAAAAGAAACGGAGCAGGTTTTCGAGGACCAAAAACAGAACGAGCGTCATTTTGCATGATTTTATCCACCGCAGCAGTGGAAAAAGCAGAAGGCGTCGTCTTTGTGGCTGCTTTACTCCGTCGCCAGCAAAGGGGGACCGCATCAAGAAAATCTAACATGGTTACTTACTGCTTCTTATGGCATTATTGTGAGACATCTATCATCTATCTGTATTTGAATTTGTTTTAGACAACGGTATTGTCGAATTTGACTTCTTGTCTAGGAACTACTAATTTGTATTCCGATAACTCTAATGTTCGTTTGTTTATTCCTCATGTTTCTTCTCTATGCCCTGCTTTATGCTAATATCAAAATATATATGATGATCATAACATGTAATATTTCGTTATATATGTACTGCAAATGGAAATCTTTATCATCGGTTACCAACAAGTTTGATTGATTTTGCATCAAGAAACCACCATCGAGATGTGTTATCTTTATTAGAACTGCTAATCTACTTCTATTTTAGTCTAAGTATGCTATGAGACATTTTGAAGGGAGCATAAATATTACACCAAATGGCTTTTTAACTGCAGTTTGAGGGTGACTTAACAATGATAACGAGCTAAGACACCTTGCGAGCGTACTTGTTTATGATGTGGATCAACCGGGTAAATTCAATTGGCCAAAAAAAAGAAACTTGAACTAATCTTCTGCATATTTCTTCCAATCAAAATTACAGTACTTAAATAGTCAAAAACAAAGAAACAACAAACCCTCTAAACATGAAATATGGAAATCATGGGTACCCCCACTCTTTCTCTTCCTTTGACCCGTTATGCAATATGAAGAAAATATATAAAGGAAATAACATAGCAGAATTAACAAAATGAAAACACCCAAATATCCGGTATGGGGTTTGCATGTGAAGCTGCATCGGAGTGTTCACGTGCCTAAACTCCTGTACGTATTAATCCACCCCGCTTGAATTCACCTTGTCATCAAGATGAAGATTGGGGTTGTCCGAGGTGTCGACGATCATCATTAGTTGCGGTTTAAGACACTTGCGGCCTGGCTTCCAAATGAATCTCGTCCTTGAGTCTACCCACGAAACATCTGATCGAAAAAGAGTTTAGTAAACCATCAATACGGTGGGAGAGGGTTCAAATTCCTCTTGGTAAGCAACCACTGTTGTGGTCTGTTTTAGGCGAGAGAAGGCTTCAGCAAGATCCTCGTAATCGGTAGGACCTAGATGAGCATGGACGGCCTAGAAAACTCTACCCGGTCATTGGCCCCCTAGATTTTTCGAGCCACCTACGCCATTGCAGGGCGATGTCATCGAGATGAAAAGATGCAAGGTGTAACTTATCGCAATCTTCAACTCGTTGATATGCAAAGTACTGTTTGGCTTGATAAAGCCAACCGGCTGGATCGTCACTACTAAAACGGGGAAATGATAACTTCATGTTGGTGGCGAACGAGTTTGCCGTTTCCAGTGGGTGACTCGAACCATTTTTTATCACGTTGTGCTTGCAAGTATGCAAAAATGCTTGCATTTCGGCCTAAATAATATTCTTATTTTTAAAAAAGTAAATAATAATATTTTTTTAATATTTTTTATTTTAAGTCGTTGATACAATAATACGAAATTGAGATTTTATAAACTATGATTCTTCTTCATATTTTGTTGGAAGTTGGAACATTTGTTGATTTTTATAAAGGTGGCGATATGTAGACATGCAATATCTCTAAACAACGATATACTTTTTATTTTTTAACCTGGCGATACCACATGGTTAGGTATCATTGGCTTGGCGATACGGCGATACCACATGGTCAAGTACGCCTAGTCAACGATATATACTTAAGTGTTGTCTTATGATTAGTAGAAAAAATCGGGAAAGTTAAAATTCAATGGCTATTATGGTAAACTCATCAAGTCAATTGGTTATTTTTGTAATTTTCTCTTATTTTTATACTCCTCGATTTCCTCATAATTTGTTTACAAAGAATAAAAAGCGCATTTTGTTATGTATAAATGATGATCTTAAACGAAAATTATGGTAAACAAAATCTATTTTTTATAAAAGTGTACATAATTTAGGGATTAGTTTCCTACAAATCACTTATATATACAATCACATTACAATTGAAGTTAACATGTTTCTTCACGTTTTCAATTAAGTTTGTTATGATATTTTATCAATCTTTTGTTTTAAGTTTTAACAGTATATTCACTTTGACCTTTGGTTAATCATAAGAAAGATATGTGTCCATCCTCCGTATTCATCTTCAAGAATTTGTGGTAGATCATCATGATGTAATGTAACATGTGGTTGTGTTCAAAACAAGTTCACTAAACTTGTTCACCAATTAAATTATTATTTGTAATTTTCAAAAGATGATTTCTTTTTAATTGAATTACTTGTTTATGTTGAATACAGAAACATCAAATGTGAGAATGAGATAACAAGGAATTGGGTTAAAGGCCCAACATCACCACCACATATTTCATACGGGAAAAAAAGAAGAGCACCCTACGAAAAAAAAAAAAAAAAAAAAAAAATAAAAAAAAAGAAACAGACGGCAAAGAAGGAAAAAAAAAAGAAATATTATTAATTTGAATTCAAATTGGAGCTTGAGCACGATTAGAGAGCAATGTTAAGTGGAGAGCAAGATCGGGGAGCACGGATTGAAGAATTCAAGCATTAAAGATTATTCGGTTTCGTCTCGTTATCGATTATTTCTATGTTTCATTATTTCTCTCGTTAATGTTGTTAAACCTTTCAACTTTATTATTTTTCTTAATGTTTTTGAACTTTATGAGGAACTAATTTTTAATACTACCTAGGTTGGGTAGAAAACTATTCATGTTTTGATTAAATATTTGGTTTTGATTTCGTATATTTGTTTATTAATCTTAGAACTTGATTATTGTCTCAATAAATATGAACCCGTGTATTGTTTTATACTTAAAAGTTATTGTCATGTCCGTGTATGTTTGATCTTGATTGATTGCGTGACATCTAGATTAGGTTTGCACGTTAAAATTAATTATTTTGTGTTTTAGTTTTAAACTTTGATTAGAGATAATCTTAGGAGCATTGCTTGTTAGGTTTAGATTTCGTGAGAGCGGTTTTTACCTTTCATTCTTGGTGTTAGTGTTTTAAGGTACTTAATTGGATTTAATTAAGTTGTCATTTATCTTAGGGTTAGAAAATATAATCTTAAAGATAATATGATAGAAAACCTAGGGGCGATCTTTCATTAGACATTTTAATAAACCTATCTTGTGCTTTACATGTGTCTTTGGTTTTCTTAGGGAGTAGCAACATACCTAGTTAACCCTAGATTCGATTTCTTGGAGATAGTCATACAAGTCATTGCCTTTATGTCATCACGTGTTAGTTGGATTCCTACCTAGGTAGTTATTTCACGTATTTGATCGTATTCAAGTTCTAAGTTTGAATTCTTGATTTCTTTATTTCTTCTGTCGTGTTTAGATTAATTATTTTTAGTTAAAATTATTTATTTATTTATTATTAATTACTTAAAATATCCAATTAATCAGGTTAGAAGTCGAAAGAGGTTAAGTAACGAAAAACCGCCAAACGTGTCTCTAGGGTTCGATATCCGGACTTACTATATCACGACCGGTACACTTGCCGTTTGTGTGAAGTTTAGTTAGAAATTTTCTTTTTAAAACTAATTTGTGAAAATTATTTTTATAATATATATATATATGTATATATATATATGCAAATATGTACTACTTATCCTATAGTTTTATATATATAGTTTAATATAGGAACGGAAGAAATAGTAGTATTCTTTAGGTTGTGAGTTTGGCCACAAAAGTTTTTAAATTGCCGCTTCTACCTCTCATATGTTTATAGATAGGAAGAAATAGTAGTAGTTCTTGAGGTTGTGAGTTTGGCCACAAAAGTTTTTAGAATTGCCGCTTCTACCTCTCATATGTTTATAGATAGGAAGAGGGGAGGTTTTGTGTGTGGATTTTGTAGCTCTTACCTCATTGAAGGAGCAGCAAGTTCTCGACTTCTCCCTCTCACCAGATTTGTCGTGTGCTTTGTCCGTCCCTCGAATTTTAGGTACGGTTGTTTTATATTTGTCTGCGATTGGTGTGTGGGTTCCATTTTGTTGGGTTGTTCGACGTTGTGGTGAGAATCAATTTCAAATTGGATTGTTGGTACTTAATGATTGTTTTCCGTTTTGTTGCTTATGAGCAATTTTAGTGAATATGCAAACCATTACCGTGGTTCTTCTGTTGTGTCGATGTTCACTCGAGTGTCTTCATTTAGTGTTTATTTGTTTGTGATTTAAAGTCATTGTAGCAATTGAGCAATTGTATGATGCGAAAAACAAATGATCCAACTACATGACTATGTGTGCTGAACATCAACATCTAATTTGTCACTCTCTAAGTTATAGAATGAATACACACAGTCTATAACGAATATCTGAAGAAGAATACGAAATTGCAAAAGATGCAAACTAATGTAGGTTAACTGAAAATCTCTTGAGAAAGGAGGAGATATGGGAAAGCATCATTACGAAGTTAGAATTTTTAAGATTGCTTATTTACACCTCCTTTTGACTTTTTAAAAGGAGTTTTGAGAAGTTAGAATTTTTAATTTCTCAAAAACTCCTTTTTATCATCATCCAAACACATTTTCACCACCTTTCAACTTCTATGCTTTTCAAAAGTTAAAAGGAGTTTAAATAAGCAATCCCAAACACCCATGAAATCTAAAGAAAGGTGTGACCTGATCTAGGAACTTTTCAACAAATAATAACCCATGCAATTAAAGTTAAAAGCCTTTTAACAATATCAGTTTTATATGAAATGCACCAGTTTATTTTTTAATTTGTTTGGTAATTTGTAGGTAGAAATAGGCTTTAAGGCTCAAAGATCAAAAGCTACAAGCACCGAAGGGGAGGGCGAGAACCACTCTTCTTCCCCGACGGTTATCCAGCCTATGCATATCAGATCTCAAACATTGTGGCGACCTCTTGTCTTCGCAAGTTACACAAATAGGAACAGGTACAGGTACGTTAATGATTTACAACTCAAGTAGTGAGGTTTGTAGAATAGACTTTACACCCCAAGTAGTGATCTTTGGTAGTTGATGTTGTAAGATATCCAAAGCTAATTATAATCTCATATTCATGGTTAGAATGTGATAGAATCCATTTATCTTCATTTATATAGACTAATCAGATGTTTTGCCATATGTATTTTCGTTGGGTTTTGGTCAAATTTGACACAAGGTGGAATTTTGTGTTAAACTATGTCTTGACCTATCATTAATTATGGAGCTGACTTATTTTAATAACTATTGAAAATAATGAGTTATAATACATGGCTAAGAGACTAAAAGGAATTCTCCCATTTCGATTACCCTAGATCCTATGAATCAAAGAGTAACTGGCCACCATTCGATTACTTTTGACCTTCAAAGGTAAACAAATTGATTCTAAATTGTCATTTAATTGCTGGTTATAATGAATTGATCTACTATCGAAGATATATGAACTTATGAAGGATTCTGTAGGAAATTGGATGTATCCTTCACCGAAGTACAAAGAAACCCACACTTTACATGTTGTGAAGTGATCTATTAATTAAATTCCTTTGATTGTTTTTTTTTCTTAAATGAAGCAAAGAAAAACCACACTTTAGAAGCTGCACAATGTTTTTTTGGGTGTGCAAGTTCTTCGCCGGTAATGATGACCAACCGGTAATGATGACCAACACAACCCTGAACTTTTTGTAGACGTGCTTATGGTGTTGGTTGTTCTGATATGTGGTTTTTGTTCGATGTCAATGATGATGAAGCTGCATTCATTTGAGACACTCTGTGTTTGTGCCTCAACAAGATGCTTTTGTAATTTTATGGTTTTTT
The DNA here is from genome assembly GCA_025215565.1 of Flaveria ramosissima. NCBI lineage: Eukaryota > Viridiplantae > Streptophyta > Magnoliopsida > Asterales > Asteraceae > Flaveria > Flaveria ramosissima. The sequence continues at coordinate 161,299 of JACVEC010000226.1, read as the reverse complement.
CAAGTTGTGATAATATTCCTAAAATACTTTGTTTGTCTTGGCTTGACAGCTATTTTTGGCATGTAACCGCAACCAACATTAATTTTAGAAAGTGATCTAACTTTATTGTTGTGGCATAGTATGAATCATGTTCTTGTAAATTTGTTGTTATTCACTTGATAGACGATGGCTATGTCAAAAAATTGGTTTTGTTATGGTACGATGGTTATCATTTTGAACCTTTTGCGATTTATAAATTCCTAGGAGTTTTGTTAATAAAAAATGACTATGATTGTAAGAACATGATGATTAGACAATAAATTCGGTTTAACCAGCCAGTCGTGCGCGCAACGTGCGCCAGTGGGCAACACTAGTTCTTATATACTATATATTATAACCTAATATGTTTTATATTTAATTATTTAAAACCGTATAAGACATATGTCGTTAGACTAGTGATTTAAATATATATAATCACATTATCATCCAAATTACAATACTCATATGTATATATCAAATTATTATATTCATGTTATTAATTGTTTTCTTTGTTTGTTGTGTTATTGGAAGTTTCATACTTTCCAAACATGGTTTACAAGTTCATTGACTCCACTCATTTAAACAAAGCTTATTTCTAATTTATTTTGGTGCCATGAGAATGAAGAAGAAGATCAAATCACTAAAATCATCGCCAACTTCCATTAACAACCAAATGAAGTATTAATACAAGAAGGGTGTCCGTAATATGACGAGACGATATTTTACATCCGGCATGTGTTTATAATATTTTGTAATCTTTGTAGTATTTTTATAAAAGTCTATTATATTTTTTCTAAATATTTAAAATACCAGAGAAATGGATTCTGTATGACTACTTGTACATTTACACATTAACTTATTGTAGCTCATAAAATATAGATCGATATAGCAAAAGTTTACACCAAAACATTTTAAAAAAACACAGGTTGTAATTATAGTCTTAAAAAGTTTTTAAACGTGATAGATTAAAAAATATAGCTGAAATCTTAAAAAAATTAAGTTTTTTGGTTTGTGGACAGATAATGTAAGATTTTATGTAAGTATTATTAAGTGTAAGGTTATTATATAACTAATTGTAAGAGATAATCTGTAGATAATATTATAAATACTGTTTTACACTCAAAGGTGATTGTATCGAATGTATCGAATAAAATAAATGTTCTTAATTTTATGTTATCTTAAAATACTCATATCTTATACTTTATATACGGTATAAATGATAGAACCCTCACGCTAACGACTAACTATCAATTGTTAAGACTGTTACACAAGTTTACTATCACATCCCCAAATTGTTGACAATTACAGCATAACCCCTACACATATGGCGATATACTATTTATTACAAAAGACCATGCAACACATTTGATATTCTAGTTTCGATTGGTGTATTCGTAAGAAATAGGTTAACTTGGTGGCGGATGTTTTCGTATTTAAAGGGTACTTTATAATTTAAAAATATCAGATTTTTAACTTTTACATCATCTATTTTTTATTCTAGATTTGTTTTGAATAATATAATGACTATTTATCTTATCTATACTATATATAAAGCATATAAGAATGGTATTTTAAGATACCATAAAATTAAGAACACTTACTACATTCAATGTATAAGATTCAATCACTTTTAAGGGTAAAATAGTATTTATAACATTATTTACAAATTACCACTTATAATTAGTTAGATAATAACCTTACACTTACTAACACTTGCATAAAATTTTATATATCTATCCATAAACCAATAAAGATATAATTAACAACATGTTATGGCATCCAATCTTGTTCCCCTTCTCATTAACCAATCATTCTTTTATATAGAGAAAAGATACATGGAGATAAGTCACGTAAGAGATAAAAACAAAGCATAACAAACTATCTAGAGATAAGAGATAAGAACAATAATATAATACTTTGATGTTTACCTAATATTCCCCCGCAGTTTGAGCGGTAGATGAACAAACACTCAAACTGGACCGGAACTGTTGATGTAAGTGGCGTGGAAGTCCTTTTGTAAAGATGTCCGCATATTGTAGTGAGGAAGGAATATGAAGCACCCGTATGTGTCCTATTCGAACCTTCTCGCGCACAAAATGTATATCGATTTCAACGTGTTTCGTGCGTTGGTGTTGCACCGGATTTGCGGATAGGTACACAGCGGAAACATTGTCACAATAGACAACAGTAGCCTGATGTAAAGGAACATGTAACTCAAACAGCAAATTTCGTAACCATGTAGCTTCAGACATAGCATTTGCCACCCCTCGATACTCTGCTTCAGCACTGGAATGAGAGATGGTTGATTGTCTCTTTGATGACCAAGAAACAAGATTATCACCTAGAAACACGCAATATCCAGATGTGGACCGGCGAGAATCTGGACACCCTCCCCAATCAACATCAGAGTAAGCTGTTAAGGTATGAGAGCGAGAGGCTACTAATTGTAAACCATAGTCAATGGTGCCCTGCAAATATCGAAGAATGTGTTTCATGAACTGAAAATGTGGTTCCTGAGGAGCATGCATGAAAAGACAAACTTGCTGAACCATATAAGTAATATCAGGCCTTGTAAATGTGAGATATTGTAAAGCACCCACAAGTGTGTGATATAAAGTACCATCGGGAAGTAAGCCCCCCTCAAAAACGCTTAATTTAGTGGATGTATCTACGGGAGTGGTGCACGACTTACAAGAAGCCATGGATGCGCACTGTAGTATTTCACGAGTGTAAGTTGCTTAGGACAATAATAGGCCATGTTGGTCTCTTGTTGCTGTAATACCCAAAAAATGATGAATGTCGCCCAAATCAGTCATAGCAAACTCCCGAGATAAAGTGGTGCTTATGTTGCGCAACAATCGTGTATCAGAAGCGGTGAGGATGATGTCATCCACGTATAATAAAAGATAAGCAGTATGCTTCCCGTGGTGATAAATAAATAAAGATGAATCACATAAGCTTCTGCGAAAACCATATGAATTAATGTAGGTAGCAAAACGGGTGTACCACGCCCTAGGCGCCTGCTTAAGACCATACAACGAATGCGTAATCGACATACATGAGTAGGGCGGCTGGAATCAACGAACCCTGTTGGCTGGTGCATAAATATTGTTTCGTTAAGGGTACCATGAAGAAAGGCATTCTTAACATCTAACTGATGGATTGGCCACAACCAAGAAACAGCAAGGCTCAAAACAGTCCCTATGGTAGCCGGTTTGACAACCGGACTAAATGTGTCATGGCAATCAATACCCACGGTCTGAGACTTACCATTAGCCACCAAACGAGCCTTATACCGATCAAGGGTGTCGTCCGATTTAAACTTGTGATGGAATAACCAAATGCAACTAACTACTGGAGTATTAACCAGCCGTGGAACTAGTTCCCACGTCTCGTTCGCCTGTACGGCTCTAAATTCGTCTTCCATGGCTAATCGCCAATTAGGGTCCGACCGTGCTTGGGTGTATGATTTGGGAATCGGGGAGGGAGAAGGGGCGGTGGTGGTATGAAAGGTGAGACAGGTGACCGGTTTGGATATACTGGACTTGAACCAGGTTTGCATGGGATGAGCGGATTTGGGGGGAGGGTTTGGAGGTTGGTTGGGGTTGGATCGAGATGGGGCAGTAGCTGCGGGGGGGCGCATGTCGGGTGATGGGGTGTGTGGTTGGTTGTTTCAGTACGGCGAGTGTATGTCTTAAAGGGGGGTTGGTGGGTGGTGGTAGAGGTTGGAGTTGGGGGGTGACGAGGAGGAGGGATAGTGGAGGTGGTTGTGGAGCTAAGGTTGGTGTGAGAAGAGGTTAGGAAGTGTGGTGGAAGTGGATCGTCAAGGAAGGAATAAGAGGGTGGTTGGGGGCTAGTGGTAAAGGAGAAGGATTGTTCGTCAAAGGTAACGTGGCGAGAGAGATAAACCCTACCGGTGGATGGGTCAAAGCATCGGTAGCCACGAAAGGTTTCCGGATAGCCAAGGAAAACACATTTGATCGAACGGGTGTGTAATTTATGCTGTTGCGTGGCGGAAGTGTTTGATAACATGCGCATCAAAAAACTCGAAGGTGATCATAGGTGGGGTGTCGGTGATAGAGGGCAAAGGCGGGGGTAGAGAAGTTAAGGCACGTAGTGGCTAATATGTTATAAAGGTACGTGGCGGTTGTGGAGGGCCTCAACCCAAAAGGAATGGGGTAGGTGGGCATGAGTGAGGAGGGTCCGAACGATGTCGTTTAGGCGACGGATCATGTGTTTGGCCCGTCCGTTTTGTTGAGAGGTTTGTGGACAAGAAAAACAAAACACTAGGCCATGTGTGTGAGCGAATGTTTTAAAATCGTTGTTGTCGAACTCACCCCCGAGATCACATTGAAACGTTTTGATTTTTTGGTGGAATTGTGTGTGAATTAGATTGTGGAATTTTTAAAAGGTGGGAAAAGTTTCGGATTTGTATTTGAGGGGGTAAACCCATACATAATGAGTATAATTATCTATAAGTACCATATAATATTTGTATCCTGATTTACTTTGGACGGGCGATGTCCAAAGATCACAATGTATGATATCAAAAGGTGAAAAAGTAATTGAAGCAGAACCATAAAAGGGTAACGAATATGTTTTGAAACTTGACAAGACTCGCATAAAGAAGAAGTACTAGGTTTATTACAATGAACGAAAGACTGAGAATGCAAAAAATCTAAAACTTGAGCTCCCGGGTGTCCCATGCCATTGGTCTTTGGAGGAGGCAAGGCATGCATAAGAGGCGGCTTGTGAAGTGAAGGGATATAGATGGCCCATGCTATCATGACGAGAAAGTAGAGTTCCAGTCTTGAGGTCCTTCACAGAAAAACCGTATGGGTCAAATTCAACAGACGTGTGATTATCGGTGGTGAATTTTCGGACTGATAATAAATTTTTAATAATGTTTGGTGTAAGTAAGATATTGTTTAGGGCGTAGGTTTGGTTATGAGTGTGGTGTTGGATATGGTCGGACCTTTTAATTGGTAGACTAAAACCATTTCCAATAAAAATAGAGGTTATAGGATAACTGACAAGGGACTAGTAATTTTACCTTGATCCGGAGTGAGATGTGACGAGGCGTCGGTGTCAATGTACCATGATTGATCCGAACCGTGCAAGTGAACCTGTTGCAAAGTTTGTGCGAGGTCAGTAGGGTTGTAGTCCGAGAACCCCGTAAAGGAGGCGGATGGGCCAGATGATTAGGCCGGAGGAGCCTGGGAGTTGTTGGAGTGGGTCGCGTGTTGGATTGGTCCAGGAGAATATGGTTGATTAGGCCCATAGGAATTGGTTATCCAAGATGGTGGTTGGGAGGCAACCGGCCCAGATGGGTAAGGAGAGGGTGGCGGTGTCCAAGGGGAGTGGGTCCCATGATTTTGAGGTGGACCCCAAGGTTGATTCCAAGCATTAGGATGGTTCCCCTGATACCTGCGACCTCTGCCCCTGGAACTTTGACCTCGGCCACGACCTGGATTGCCACGACCGTGTCCTTGTTGAAACTGTTGGCGATGTCTGTGATACCCATGTTGAGGAGTTCCTTGAGAGCCTGGTGGTTTGGTGGATTGTTGTTGGTTGGAGGCATCAAGTACAGTAAGCTGTTGAGTTGTTCCGTGATTAAGTCGGGCATTTTGACGATGTTGTTCAAGCTGCAACATGCTCCTGGCATAATCCCAGGCTGGGGAACTTTGGTTGATAAAGGTACCAACGCTGTCAAACTCCGGCGGGAGGCCCCGTACTAATTGTAAGACGAGTCGTGGCTCGGGAACAGGGTGATCGACATCACCGAGTTGGTCGCCTAGATCCTTAAGCTTTTGGCAGTACGCCTCCAAGGACGAGCGCGCGCTAAGAGTTAAATTGGAAAACTTTTGTCAAGTGCAGCCGCACGTGACCCTTTGTTATTGAGGAGAATCGCTTTGAGTTTGTCCCACGTAGCTTGAGCGGTGGTGTCGTTGGTAAGAACGCGAACCAAAAGCTCATCCGATAAGGTGCTATAGATCCATTGTAGAACCAATGCATCAATCTCTACCCATTGCGCATAGTCCGCATCGGTTTTGATCGGTAGATCGGTTCCATCAATGTGTCGTAACACCTTATACGCCTTCGCATGTAGTTTGAATAACTTGGTCCATGATGAATATGTGACTTCGACTCCGTCGAGAGTTTGGATCTTTGTTTGGATATGCCGGGTGTAGAGAAGGCAAAGCCATAGCTTTGGGTTGGTTTATCAAGCCAGTGCTTGATTTTGAAGGATCTTCACTTTCTGCCATGGGTTAACAAGGGTGTGTATTTATGGCGAAAGGCTAAAGGTTTATCGATGGTGTTTATGGTTATGGCTCTGATACCATAACAACATGTTATGGCATCCAATCTTGTTCCCCTTCTCGTTAACCAATCATCCCTTTATATAGGGAAAAGATACATGGAGATAAGTCACATAAGAGATAAACACAAAGCATAACAAACTATCTAGAGATAAGAGATAAGAACAATAATATAATACTGTGATGTTTATCTAATAATAATATGTTTTAAGATTTCAGGTATATCTTTTAATCTATCACATTTAAAAACGTTTTGGGACTACAACTTAACCTGTGTTTTTTTAAATGTTTTGGTATTAACTTTTTGCTGAACAGATCTGTATTTTGTGAGATACAATAAGTTAACGCATATATGTACAAGTAGTCATGCATAATCCATTTATTTGGTGTTTTAAATTTTAGTTTAGAAAAAACATAGACTTTTGTAAAATTACTAAAAAATAATAAAATATTAAATGCAGGTGCCGAAAGTAAAATGACATCCCGCCGCATTGTGCGTGCATCTTCTAGTCAGTTATTAAGAGGGAAATACAATCTAAAGGAATATAACTGCTCCTGACATTAGCTATTTCAAAAGTTAACGGAGGTGAAAACGGGTGGAAATGGAGCAAACGACCATTACTGAAGCCGCTCCTGTAAGAGCTGCTTCAAGGTAATAGACAACTAGTGGCGGAGCTTAAGTCTCACCTTAGGGGAGTAGTGGCGAAAGTCAGCCGAACTCTTTATTTATTAAAAAAATTAAATAAAAAACATGTTTGTTTCGTGTCTTTCATACTTTGATGGTGGTATCCAATTTCCAAACGAAGTCTTTATACTTTAGTGGGTCTCTCTAGAAATCACTTGTCATTTTCCCTTTTTCCACTAAACTCCATTACTATTACTTACATCTTCATTGCTCTAAAACTCCACTGTGTGTGTATATACAACAATCACTCAATCACATACATTCAATCATTCATCAACAATCTTCATCATCGATCATGGAAACCGAACAGAAGCCTGTGATGATCGTCGGAATCGACGACAGTGAGCACAGCTTCTACGCACTCGAATGGACGTTGGATCACTTCATAGCACCATCGGCTCCCAATCCTCCGTTCAAACTCATCATCGTTCACTCTAAACCGTCGCCGACTGCTGCAATTGGATTCGCCGGACCTGGTGATTCAGCTGTTTTGTGGTTTGTAGCTGTTCGTGTTTTGTGTTGTGTCATGTGTGTGTGTTTTGAGTTTGGTGAAGTTTTGTGATTTTAGGTGCGGCGGATGTTTATCCGTTTGTGGATTCGGATTTGAAGAAGATCGCTGCTCGTGTGGCGGAAAGAGCGAAGGAGCTTTGCCATTCGAAATCGGTTTGTGGTTTATGCGTTATGATCTGTTTGATTCTGTTCTTTCGTTAGTGAGAATGGACTTACGTATCGATTTTGCTAGATGATTTTGATTATGAATTTATAATTGAAATTGAGTAATGAATCAGAATTGTGAGATTGTGGATAAACCCTAGGTTGAATTGTGTGAAAAAGTGTCAGGTTTTTGTGTGTTGATTATGTCGGTAGATTTGAAGAAAATTAGGCTAATGGTAGTGTTATGGAATCTGAAGGTTAATGCATTATTGTGTCTTCAAGAAAATTAGGCTAATGGTAGTGTTATGGGTTTTGTGCAATGGGAATTTTATACTGATTTGAATGATTCTTGCTGTTTTTATTGAAACCTTAAGCATCATATGGATTTGAGGATCTTGGTTGTTTGCTGTTGAATCGTTTAATTTATTTGTAACTGAAATCATTTGTAGTTAGCGTGTGTCTGTACTGTTTCTAAATGATTGTTTCTCTATGTAGGTGGATGATGTGATCGTTGAAGTAGTGGAAGGCGATGCAAGGAACGTTCTATGTGAAGCTGTAGAGAGGCACCATGCTACGATGCTGGTAGTCGGTAGCCATGGCTATGGAGCCGTTAAAAGGTATCAATCATTCATGTTCATAGAGCTTACAATCTTCATATCAATCAATTAAACCTCTATTTAATCACTTGACAGGAAAACCTAGTGATTCTCATTTCGAATCCTGTTAAAATGTTACATGTTTAAACACTACATAAATTTCTGTACGCAGGGCGGTCTTGGGGAGTGTAAGTGACTATGTTACTCATCATGCCCACTGCACCGTGATGATTGTGAAGAAGCCGAAGACCAAACACTCCGGTTAGCTTTACTCCAAGTGAGCCACAAACAATCATGGCTTCAGAAGGTTAAGACGTGATTGGCATGTATAAATTTAGTTAATTGTGTGCAACTTGAAAATACTTTGATCTATGATGCAGTATATGGTGTATGTGTTTATCATCGTAATCTATACGATCACATTATCATTATTCATCCGCTTGTTTGGTGACTTTTGATTAGTCCGTTTATAGTTTTATGAAAATGATGCCAATATGACTTGGATCTTGTGGAGGGTAAGCGGTAGATAGCCTGCAAATTAATAGGCACGAGAGCAAGTTGGTATCACTGGCTTTGGTAACTAGAGTCTCCATAACTTGGTGACAATTACAGGCAACATTTTAGGAACATAGAAAGGATAGCCAAGTTGAATGTATTCCTGAATGTTTCTTCCTCAGAAAAAATTAGAGTACTCTTATTACATAGGTCGGCCTAGAGGCGAACCAGAACTTAGAATTTGTTACCGCGGTTAGTCTATTAATATCCACGCTCCTCTACCACTGAGAACATGCATCTCCCTCCGCCCTCACTACAACTTGCTGCCGTAAGCCGATAAGTAGTTCCTTAAATGTTAGCTTATAGCGTAGGTTCTCCATTTTTTATGAGAGTGTTTCCCTTATATTATAAAGGATAGTTGTGAGGTTATGGTTTTGAGTGAAGGAGAAAGATAATTTATGAAGATTGTACCATGATTTCTCATATTTGAAGGAACACGGTATAACATCTAAATTTTTTTAAATATTTTTAAAAGTGATTGTGAGTGGATGAGAAAGAAAATATCATGATAAAGATATAAAAAAATATTATTTAATTAAAAAAAAGTTAAAAGTAATGTTTTTAGTGTAAATATAGGGATGAAAAAGCTAGTGTGAATGCTCTAAGAGTCTTTTTACCTCAACTACTGAATGATGATTTTGGGTCTAAACATTTTCACAAAACAACTACGCTAGAGACCATATTAATAGAACTTCGATCAAGGAATCTAGCTTTTGTATTTACTAGTTTCACCAATTGTTTTGAATCAAATAATTTTTATGTAATTCAGTTTCTTTGTTATTACACTTCAAAGTGGAGATTTTTATCACTTTTAATGAGTCTTATATTGCTATATATTTCTTAAAAGTGACTTTTGATAGGATATATAATCAATAGTGCAACAGAGAGCTATGATTTACATTATGCCTTTATACCATTTACATGATGTGCGCTTTTATATTGTGCGTTTATACAAGTCAGAAACTTGCATGCATGAGCACAACCCACGCCCATAAAGCCAACATGAATGCATATGACAACTTTTCACAACTTCATTGCTTCCTACACTTTCTTAAATGAAATCCGCTTAACCGACATACGTACACATGACACTTTCTCATTGTTTCCTACATTTCTTAAGCGAAATCCACTCCATACTACAACACACCAACACCAAGAAAAGAATACCAGTTTCTATTTGATCAACCCAACACCAAGAAAGGAATACTAGTTTCTATTTTCTCGTTCTTTAGTGTCACCCCCAGAATTGTTTAATTGTAAGAAAATAGACTATGGCTATGAATAATACACCACAAAAACCCGACCGACAACCATACACAGAACCAGAATACACATTCTTGAAACAAGCTACAACAATCACTAAAACCAGGTTCAAAACACCACTCTAAATGTTTAGAAGTCCATACACCAATCAAGCCACTTACGAAAGGCAAAACCGGTTTGACCTTATAATTAATCAAATATCCCATTTCATATTTATCCCAAATGTTTCATGTTTTCTTGACTCAGCTCACAGCAGGCATTCTCAAACAGTGTTACTGTAAAGCAAAACAGCTGTTTAGTTTTAAAAAAAAAAGAACTTGTTGCCTAGCAGTAAACTTAGACGCATTATAGGAGCAGCGGCTGCTGGTGACTGAACAACCATTCATTATTTGTTGAACCTATAAGTATGAAATGCGAACATACTGCACCCCCTTTGGACAAATGTGAAAGACCTGAAGTCGCTACAGCTTATAATTGAAGTCCATAACTTGAGATCAAACTTAGAACCAAAAGACACCAAAACTAGTCAACAATACAACAAAGTTATGCCAGTACAAATAGGCTACGACCATCCCAATCAAATCCATGCATGCCCAACATTTTTAGAACAATTTGCGATTAAATCTAATTTGCTAAGATAACTGATAACCCACTCTTCATCATTTCTTCAGAATCAACAATTCTATCACCTGCCAATTTTCCATAATAGAAAATCACCCACTATGGGTTTTAAAGTATAAAACAAATATGTAGAAAATAAAACTTGTTACTATTTCTAGAAATACACAATTTTAAGTACAGAACCACCCGAATAGCAGAACCACACTTGTATGTCATTTTTGCCTAACATAGTAGGAAGTATAGAGAGAGAGAGAGAGAGAGAGAGAGAGAGAGAGAGAGAGAGAGAGAGAGAGATGGTTATGCTGTCACATGACTGCTTTATGTATCACAGTGAAAGCAAAAGGTACAAGTGTTTATACGGTTCCCGCATTTCTCTGGTTAAAAGTGATTCTGTGATAAACGGTCCTATATATAATTATGAGAGCAATAGTGTTGGTTCATAAAGATTTATACCGTGATAAACTCTTGCTCCTGCTACGACTCCTGCTTTTGCTTGGACTCCTGCTCTTGCTAGGACTGCGTTTCTTAGGGCTTTTGCTGACACGCTTTGGGCGCTGAGTTTAAAAGCAAACACAAGCATAACAGCAATATGAAGAGTATTAATTGTTACTAATGATTCTGACAAAAATCTAAAGAGAATGACTATGATGATGATAACAAAGGGCTTTAGATTAACAGACTAAATAAATTTATGGTTTGGCTTACAGATGGTGATGGAGATCTGGATCTTGAAGGAGATCTGCAAAAGTTCCAGAAACAAGCGATTTTAATATCCAAAAGTTCCTCTTAAATATTCTGATCCAAGAGCCTTGATTCCACTTCCGTGTATAGAGAATCAGTAGCAATGAATCCACAATCAATACAATGAATGCAAAATCCACAAATGTTTAGCATCCCGACCTATATATATGACAAACCTAAGGGGAATAAAAAAAGACGGGATGCAAAACAAGACACAAGTGAACAAGATACCAATAAAACCGTCAAATAAGTTGAACAGCATGCTTTAAATCCTATGTGGCATTTGGAGAAGCAATCATATGATCCAGCTGTTAAAACTGTGATTGCCATAGTCCATAGTCCATAATCATATAGCACCTATTCACAATCCAGCTTTTTGATTGCAATCCATATCCATGAATCTTCTTGTTTAAGATATTGGTAACACATATCCCACCAAGGTCCTAACATGCAATCCCCTCGGAGAGCTGTATATATCCCACATCTAAAAAGGCAGAAAAAAGGTAGGTTCATTTTTATTTAATTTTTTTAAACAAAAGAATTAATGATAAAACCATGTCCTTCTCATGCCTGCCAATACAAATTCATAAACCAAGCACCAACCGACATGGTAAAACTAACATGGTAAGAAATGTCAGAAATCATATATTAACTCCATTTTCAAACTAAGATCCTGAGTAGATGTGTATTTATTATAAATCCTAAATTTCTCACTCACAAACCTACTGCCTTGTATAAAAGAACATTCATCTATAGCATCGCTACGGTATAAACGTATGCAGAGCATGATAAAAATAATAGGAAAAACAAAAAGAAAACAAGGAGAAAAGAAAACTGTAGCTTGGAAGACAGTGACAAGTTCATATCGCAGTATATGCAGTATGACAGCAAAATAACATAGCACAGCCTGTGCTGCTGAATGATAAGAATATGCAATGCAATCAGTATAGTTTGAATCAGATTTATATCCTGTATTATGGAATTAAAGAACAAGAGGATGAAGCTTAAGCAGATAAAGCCAAATAGATACAGAAAACATAAATAAAAACATGACTTGAAATGTGTACCTTGCCGAAGGACGAGGCTCTGAGACTGAACGAGAACGAGAACGAGATGCGGACCTAGAACGAGATTTTGAGCGGCGAGAAGCTTTTGCTTTTGGAGACTTGCTGTACAAGAAAATTAAAAATATAAATAAAGAAATGTCAAACTATGATGAAAGTGGAACATAACATGGCTTTTATTCTTCTTGGTCTGGTTAAATTGAGTTGCTCTGTGAAATTAATCATGATCCAACCTTCGGCTCCTGCTGCGACTACGACTATAGCTGCGACTACGGCTCCTAGAACGACTTGAATCATACTCCTTGACCTAAAGGTAGTTTTTTAAGTATCATAAGTAAAGCAAACATGAAATTTTGAGTGTTAAAGAAACATTAAACCAATATCATTTTAGTTTATCTCATACACGAATGAAGCCACGGGAAAAAGCATTCCGGAATTCTGAGTCATCCAATTTCCGTATCTATGAGAAAAATGACCAATATTAGACAGCTGTACTTAGACAGCAGAACTTATCACTGTAAATTTTAGAAATGACCACATAGAGCAAATGACAAATAGTTATTTACAGCATATTTCATGTCATCATAGTTTGTGTAGTCCACAATCCCTGTTGTGCCTGAAATATAATTAACATCAACATATCAGACTTGTTTTTCGAGTAATATAAAAAACATACTTTTCTAAAAATAGTGTTAGCTGATTAGAATCTTACCACCACCCTCCTTGAAAACTTGGGAAAAACAAACATCTCCAGCTCGACGCATGTGATCCTGAAAATACAAGAGTGAGGCTAAAACAGAGGGCTGTGTAAGAATAACCAAAAATGCTGTCCCTAACAAAAAATAGTGGGTTTTAAAAAAACAATGCCGTCTGGAAATCAATTACACTGTTCAGAGAAACCAAGCGGTATTCAGTTTGAGCAAGGTCAATTCAATAGCTACAAAGTATGAATGACGAAATGAAATTTAAAATCTTAGTCCCAAATATTCGATCAGTAATCAAAATGTGTGTTGCACCAAAAAAGAACCACTATAATGATTCAACAATGTTTTTTATTAAAACAAACAAACAATTTTCATATAGTGGAAGCAACCGTTATTAGGCCCAACAGATAACTAAATTGTGGAATCTGACAACTGTCCCGTCTTGCATCCTTATAAAGATTAAAAGTAAATACGTTAACAGTCTATGATTCAAAACTCAAAAATCATGAAATTAACTTGATACATAATTAATCTTGATCATGTTTATACTTAATAAAACTGTTATCAATTCTCAAGTTGAATAATTGGTTAATGGTTAGAAATAAATTTCAGCAGATAACTCATCAAATGTGAACTTAAAGTAAGAAATATGGCCAGGTTTCAAATTAAAAGTGATTGCAAACAGAAATGCAGAAACAATTATGTGGGCAGAAAATATTACAGTGTAACAGTAAAAATAACAGCATGGCTTAAAAAATCAGATCAAAAAGACAAACATACTCATAAAATATCCATGCCACACATGTGAAAGTTATAAGTCTAAGTAAGCTGAGAGGTGAGAAGATTTGGGCGCAAATGGTTAGAAGTTTTTCGTCATTTCATAGCTCGCTAACAAAAACAAACAGATGAGAAATCTTGATGTGTTCCAGTAAGGGCCAAAAAACTGCCACACGTCACCAATTAGTTTTAAGGTGAAAAATGAAATCATCATTACTTTTGTTATCAGCTTCATCGAATAACAGCCATGATAAAAGGAGACTGATGACAAACAAACATTCCATTCTAAAAACGAATTATGTAGCATGTCGTCTAGGGTAGTACTTATGTCATTCAGCAAGTAAAGTAAGCCTAAAAATGGTGATAGTAATTGTCTTACAAGACTGCTAAATTTGTTAAAAAAATACTGGTTCTTATTTATCACTTGTACAAAGAAGATAAATTGTCCCTCTCTACAGTCTAAGTTTACACTTTATTCAGTCCTTCATCAACCATTTCTTTAGTTACAAACTTAAGAGGCTTAACAATTAAAAAACTCACTTCTGTTCGGAACCAAAACACCCACAACGAGTCAAACTAAGTGACTAAAAAGAAATATTTTTCAGGGGTGTCCAAAGTGAGTGTGGTGACACAAAAGCAAGAGGAATCTATATAGTAAGTATTACAAGTATAAACTATACTGACCTTAAGATCTTGCCATGAAGCAGAAGAAGGTAACCCAGTGACCAAAACTGTGTTACAAAAATACAAGTAAACATACTTTAATATATTCCCAATAAGAATGTAAAACAAGCACTTTAAAACTGTCAAACCTCTGTAATCAGATCTTCTAGAAACTCCATAATTACCCCGACCACTGCTATGACTACTATAACGATCTGTAGAGGAAGAGTTGCCACGACCACCATGGGCAAGTTCCACCTATCAATACAATGAAACACATTATTTTGTTGACTGTCACTAACAATACCACTGCTTCTTGTATGTGTGACCTACCCTTAATCTATGACCATCAAAATCATAGCCATCACGACCCCTTATAGCATCTTCAGCATCACGAGCCTCTTCAAACTATAAAAAAACACCATGCTACATCATAAAAATGAAATACCAATACAAAAGTGATAGTGTCAACAAGATGATGCTCACCTCAACAAAAGCATAACCTGGAGGTCTTGGTGGAACTTTCAAATCAATGCGGGCTATCGGACCATACTGAAAATTTTAAAAAAAACATATTCATAAAACAAGACTTCTGACTTAGCCAATATCGCTCATAAAAAGCAAAATCAAAATTTTAAAAATTCCTCGAGATAACCTTATACTTCTTCCACAAATGCCATGAATTTTGTTCAATAGTAAGAAGAATAAAAAGACCTTACATATTTGAATATGCTGATGAACAAGTTATATATACCTTGAATTGATACACATTTTCATTTGTTAATCACTAAACTATTTGTTAAACCTCAATAACTTTCTCGATGAACAAAAACACTTCATAACCAAAACACAAATTAGCGCCCTATTTTACAGAACACTGGCTACCTACCTAAGCTTCGATTAAATAAACTCAAACCACGAGACACCATTTCAAAATCAACCAAAACGAATAACAAACAGATTCGTGTGAAACAACCAAAACAAATCACCTTGTAAAACAAATCCTCCACTTCACGCTCGCGAATATCTCCAGGAAGATTACCGACATAGAGCGTCCTGCTGGATCGACTCATAGTTTCTGATAACAACACGATTATCAACAAACTCAAAGCAAATAAAAAACACGAATCACAAAATTAACAAAATAATAATAGTAGTTACGGAGTTCAAAATCAGATGAAGAACGATATACAAATGGAACTACATACCTTTGAAGATGTGGTGGATCCGGCCGTCAGCGGCGTTAGGGTTTCAGAGAAGACGATGAATAGAGTTGTTAGAAAGTAAAACAAGTGATGGGATTGGGATCCCCTGTGTATACCGTACGATGGAACTCGGGTTTAATCCGAATCGAGCGGTGGAGATTTGCAGGATATGAATTTTGAACTGGCCCGTTTTCTTTGGGCTGTTACCTATGTTTTTTCCACAGCTAGAGGGCCCAAAGTTTATGTTCTTACAACATGAAAGTAGAAATTAAGTTATTATGACACGTAGTCTTTACGTAGGGATGAGCTCGGTATTGTACGTGTACCGAACTGGTACTGGTACTGAAAATACCTGATCCCAATTTTAATAAAAGACGAGTACCGGTACTGATTTTGTTATATGAATACAGGTACTGGTACTGGTACCGGTACGGTACGGGTATTTCGATACTCGTTACCTCCACAACATTATTTTTTAAGCTTGTTGTATGGTGCATGTTTGGTTACGGTACTTCATACATGTTTTTGTACTTGTTACCCAGTACATGTTTGGTACCCGATACCTCTACAAGTTTATAATAACTAAACAAAAATAAAATAACAAAACATTTACATGTCCAACAAAAATAATACATAGACTTGACCATGGATTCTGAATATTAACAATTCTATACATGTTTACCACTCATCAGTTGTGAAGCAATACTAACTAAAAAAAGTAAATTGTTTTTTTTCATGGTGCTAAGTTTCACCTCAAACTAATAAACACCAACAAAATCAATATCAATACCAAAAATTTTAAAATATCAAAGAAAGTTAATCTTTGATTTTATCACTATGTTGTCCCTCCTTTTTCAAAATAGGTTATTCGTATTCAGGTACTATCAGGACTACACGGGACTTTTGGGTAAAGTACCGGTACCGGTACCAGCCAGTATCGATCCCGAAATATAAGAAAATCAAATGCCAATACATGTACCTTATACATATTTTCCGTACCAGCTGAGTACTGATACGAGTACTGGGTACTAAATGCTCATCCTTATGTTTATGAACTTTGTTATGTCATGTGATCAAGCATCTCATAAAATTCTTTTAATATAATTTACATAGAATATAATATCGATTATCTCTTAAGATATAGACACTAACCCTCATAAAATTTGACACTAACCCTAATATGTTTAACACCAACGCCTAAGAAATTTTAACACCAACACTCAAGGAAAATCAATTTGAGATTTTAATCTATTATCTATTACCATCTATAATAGACCTATTATGGACATAACAGTAATTTCAGCAGGAGTTTAAAACACCAACTGAAAAGACACGGTTATATTTTTATTCTCTCTATAATTCTTCTATCTTAGCCCATCCTTCTTGCATACATCCTTCAATCTACATTCAACCATCAACATTCATCACCATCGGTTCCATTCGATTCACACCTCACTGGCCGACCCTTCCCCTTCATTTCTTGCAATTAATCATCTTCAATTCAGTCGCTTCCCTTCAGTTCACGCGCATTCAGTTCACTCCGATGCACCAATTTTAATTCAAGTTAACCCCATTTCACCATTTTCATACTTCGTCATTTTATCTCTCACCCCTTCGGTATCCTCCTTCAGACAGCTTCAAACAAGCATATGAAGCCCTCATACACATCGACGAAGCTGGGCATGTTTATTTGGCTCACGACGTAACAACATTCCTTGTTTTCCCCATCCGTCGCCTAACAACAAATTATATAAGCCTTCATAGCGGCAATTGAGTTTTCTTCTAAAAAGCAGTATTGATTTTTTATTACAATCGATTTTTTCTTACTAGTTGATCTTGATTTCAAATCATGCTTAACTTTAAAGAAAATGAAGAAAAGCCCCATACGTATGTTTTCAATCATCGATGTAGATGGCAACCACAACCCATTATAACCCAGATTTAGCGTGAGATGGTCCTATCTAGCGAGTTCATGGTGATTTTGTGATTGCAGTCTTAGGTTTCTTTGTATCGATACAATTTGTTGATTTTTTCTCTTTTTCTTGTCATTTGCTAACTGTGGTTTTGAATCGATTATGATTTTGGTTTGGCATTATCAATATGGGGAACACAAGTTTGGTTGATTTCATACCTTGGCAACTTTCAACCAATCAGAATTCTGCTTTCTCAGGTGTGCCACTTTCTTTCCCATGTGAATATTATGATGTCTTACTTACACTTTTATGTTATGTACTACCGTCTACTCTAAATGTCTTCATGTAGTCGCTTATTTTTATTTAGTTTGTGGTGCATATAGCTTATGTGTGTGGTTAAATATTTTGATATTATTTAACTCTCTATGAACAAAAAAACTTGGTAAATGAATATGCACTAAGTTAATAAACTTGATTAAACAAATTTTTGGTTCTTGACTAGGCTAATAGTATAAAGATATTAACATATTAAGTTGCCCTACTCCACAATTGCCCACTAAGACCTCTAACTTTCTTATCATTGCAAGAACTTACTCCAATGTTGTTCTTTTTAGTCAGCTTAATATTCAATAATCTTCTACCTTCACAAATTAGATTTTTAATATGATATTCATAATTATTGTATTTCTAGATAGGTTCCTTTTATCCTTGTTGATTGGGTGTATGGTCATAATCTGATTATCTGATTGTGAACTTGGATGGCTCAAACCACCTCTTGCCTCTTATAACTATATACCTTAATTTGCAGCTCATTATTAGCAATATTTTTAGTTAAAATAAAATTTTTCAAAAATAATGACTCAATCTTTGTAAAAAAGTTACATGTTCTCTTTTATATACTAATGTAAACATTATTGATTACTAATGTGTTTTTGAGGCATCTTTAATTAATAACTAGAATTTGGGACCCAACCGTTGTAGCGGGTTCTTTTGCAACCTATGATTATCTTCCTCGTCTAAGATCCTGATCTTTCTCCACTTTTGTCATCAAGGTCGATGAATACCACATCAACCTAACCATTACAGTGCAATCTATGGTGGCTAACCTCATTTGACCAAGTCACCCTCTGTATTCAAGTTTGATCATCCTAATCCCTAACATTGTTCAACCTAAAAAAGAAACATCAAAAATCAGTTTGTAGTTCATTCCTTTAACAAATTTTAGGTCTCTATTTCAATACTCATGCTTATTATTGGATACGTTTCACTCAGATAGGTTAAATTTATGTTAGCTTTTTAGAGACCAAAATATTCTTAAACTATTTGGATTATATTGACAATGAACAGAAATGACTGGATTCGATTAACCAGATAGTAAATCAAAACCTTTACAATTCAATTATAAATAAAATCTAGATTAAAGTTATTATCAGTCAAGTTTGAGGTAAATTAAGTAGTCCTTCAAATTCTATAGCTTTAAAGCTATTGAATTTCATCATGCATTCCCAACTTTAAATAAGCTAATTAACTGCAATAGATCTTTAAAATGAAAAGTGATCTATGTAGTTACATGTAAGAAAACATAAGTAGTTTAAATAGATAGACTTGTAAAAAACAATAGTAAATATAGACATCTTAAACGGTATATAGCACAAAAATGGTTGTCTTAATACTCTAAGCTTACAAATTTGGATATAAAAGAATTGTAGTGCAATCCTAAGTAAAGTACTGAAGTAAATGCACAAAGTGTGTTTAAGTTATGATATATGATTCATATCGATTGGGCATAATATAGAAAAGGTACCTCTGGTCGAAATATGAGTCAAAGCAAAAAAAAAATCCCGCAACTAATCAAACACAATAATACAAGCTAAATGTTCTCATTACTGAGTAAGTTTGCGAAGATTCAGTTCCTTATAGAAATCTTTTGTAAATATACATGTTCTCATTAATAAGTAAGTGACTCAAATATGTAAGTGGATTCATCCCACACATATCAACAGAACATTCAAATCTGTTTGGTGAATATCTCGTAAACTAATTAAGTTTACGAAGATTCTTCTTACGCTTGAACATGATTTGTGTTCATTACGTTCCGTCTGAAGGGTAGTTCAATGGGTTAGAACATCTTATTATTAATGCTCACATGTTTTAACTCTTGATTAAAACCTTAAATGCTTGTTTATCATATTAAATAAGCTCTTACTATCATAGATTTCTTAGATTTTGTTATCCGACATCAAATTTGTTACCAAACTGTGTCTCCTATCCAAATAGGTTTGACACTCAACAATTATAGTAAAGACACATATTAATCTACTTTAAAGTCAAACAATAAACAAAAATATGTGTGCATTGATATTAGATGAAGCACAAAGTTATTAACTTTTCTAAGCATGTTTTCATTTAAACAAATTTCATTAAGACAATGTTTAGAAATTATATAAACAAAACAATGAAATTAGACATCTAGATGTTAGGAGGTTACAGTTTGCTTAAATTAATCTGGAATCTCAAAATATTTACATAAGAAAACACATGATTCCACTTACCAATTTATAGATGATTTCAACTATTTATATAAATCTCCTGTTGAGATTTATGGGATGAACCTCGTCTTCCTCTTGTCACATACAAACAAATATTCACATACATAATTGAATGTTAAACTCCAAAGTCAAGGTGCAATAAGGTGAAAAATATTGCAAAATCGAATATTAAAGCGACGTATATTAAGGGTTTCTTTGATTCTATTTGTGTTTTGGGTCGAGTTGTTGTAGGCGACCAAGACCTGATGTGAACCACCATCAATCCAAAGAAACCCTCAATTTATTCTCCATTGGCTCCCCTTCCTTTGACCACTGTCGTCGCTGCCCTTAAAGCCGGCATCAGGCTCGTGGATTGATTATTATTGATGTGGTTGTTTCTAATAAGTATGGTCGGTCATGATCATCTATCTTTCTCTCTATCTGTCGATAGCTTCATCACTTTCTCTCTCTATTTATTTCTTTCTTTTTTATTTAAAGCATGATTTGGCTTCTATACATTACAAAACTTCGGTGGCAAATGTATGAAGCCCTATAAGCATCTTGTAGTTACCGACCAATCCTTTTAATATATATTACAATTACAATATAATAACTCAAGCATTTTATCCTTTAAAGCATCTTTGATTTTTTTTACTAATGTACTTAACTTAATATTCGATAATTTACTACAATTAAATCCATTTTTACCGGTTAACCAAACTTGCCTAACCCACCCATTTTATCCCCCGTAAGGGAAACAACTAGTAGAGGTATTTAGGTGATTAAATCCCGGCAATCATGTAAATTCAATATTGGCGATAAAGGAACAAGCACCCGCTTCTAAAGCTTATCAATTGTCTACCTCGCCGCATTGTGCCAGCTTCCCACTAGCGATTATATACTTAAGTGTTTAGATAAAATATTAATTATAAAATATAAATAATAAATGTATATATTTTAATATTAATATAAAATATTATAAATAAGATAGTACTTAAAATAAATGTATTTTAAATAATGTATTAATTGGGAGAAATTTATTAAATATTGACAAATTAGAAACTATTGTATGTAGCACTTATACCTTGTGTTAAAAAAGTTATAATAGGCATCTCAAATTTTAAGTAACATTACAAGTGTGTCTTCATCAAATATTTTATAGAGTTAATTACTCAAATGGTCCCTATGGTTTATTGAAAATAACAGGTTTGAGTACTAAGGGTTTTTTATAACAAGTATGGGTATTGTGTTTTCAATTTGTAACAAGTTAAGGTATTAACACTAATAAATGTTAATTTTTCAGTTAAATCTAAGGATATTTTTGTCTTTTACCTTACATGGACTATTTATGTCATTAATACATAAAATGGACTGTTTGTGTAACTTTATATATACATATAGATATATGAATGCATAGACACTCACACACACACACACACACACACACACACACATTTTTCTCATGTTCTGAAACTAACTTCATCACCACCACCATTCCCGCTGCCCCCCTCCCGCAATCCCCGTCGCCCCCACCGCCTACGACCATCTCACCGCCCCCACTGCCTGCAACCATCCACGCTGCCCCCACCGTCTGTGACCATCCCCATCACACTATCATCATTATCTTACAATATCCCCTTCTATCTTTCCCTTGTTATAGCTAGGCTGATTTGGGGTGGTGCGGTGGTCGCTCGTGGGTGTTTGTGGTCATGTGGTGGTTCAAATCTCGATTACGGTTTAGATTTCTTCTGATCATTGTCGATTTATTGTGAACAAAAGAACGACAAGTTGATTTCTTGTGACCAATACTCAATTACGGTTCAGATCTAAATTAGGGGTGTTCGTGGGTGTTTAGTGATGGCTGGTGGGTAGGAGGTAAGCTGATTTCTTGTGACCATTGCTTGAGCAGGAGGTAAGATGATGATGGTTAGATGGTGATAGATGGTGGTGATGTTGGGTGGATGATGGGTAGATACACTGATAGAGATAGATGACGGTGGTGAGGAAGATGTACATGGTGGTGGCCGGTGTTGGAGGGCGCTAGTGGTGGCCGGTGCTGGCGGGCGCTCGTGGTGGTCGACAGTGGTGGTCGCCCATGGTGGTGGTGAAACTAGTAAAGGTGTGATCGTATATATGTGTGTATAACTGTATATGTATGTATGTATGAATATATACTGAATTACACAAACAATCTTTTATTTATATTAAATGAAACAACCAGTCCCTCTGTTAATACAAATAGTCCTTGTAAAGTGAAAAGATAAAAATGCTTTTGGATTTAATAGAAAAGTTAACTTCTTTTAGTGTTAATACCTTAACTCGTTATAAATTGAAAACACAATAGCTAAACCTGTTACTTTTTTTGCTTAGTACCCAAACCTGTTATTTAAGATAAACCACAGGGACTATTTATGTAATTAACTTTATTTTATATAATAGTATAGATAATATGGATATAGATTATTATTATTATAAAGTATTTAGTGATAGTTAAGTATTCAAATAAGACAATACTTGTTTATAAATTTAATTATTATTTTTTGATAATGATAAAAGTATTTGGTAATTATATTAAGTGTTCAAATAAGATAATACTTATTAATAAATTTAAATGTTGATTTTAAATTATTATTATTATAATAAAATTGTTCAAATACAAAGTATTCTAAACCTAAAAAGTGCAAGAAGGATTAAGATGTTAACACGAATAGTTTTGATTAAAATTAGGTTCGGTAAAATTGATAAGAGAAATGTTCAAAGGTTTTTAAAACTAAAAGTATAAGACATAATCTCAACCATCCACCTTATTAATCAACGATTGAGATCAAATTGTAGGGAAAAGTTTGTTAGATTAGTATTTTAAAAAATAACCACTTTTGTTGACTTTTGGCAAGTTCCCTATTTTTTTTAATCATTCGTAACTTTTATATACGACGTTAACTTTTTATAGAAATTACACCATAGAAACGAGTTTTTTTTATATTTAAAATGAGTATAGTGTTGTTATATAAAAAGATTAAAAAATTACGTTTTTAAGCTCATATCTTGTCATTTGTCTATTGTGCAGTTTATTGTATCTTTTTGTTGGTTATTGTTTAAATTTTAAATACTATTGTTTTTTTCTAAAATGGTGAATTTTAAAAAATATAATGATAAAATAACATTGTTGTGTATCTCTAATATGTAAAATACAATAATAAATTAACAACTAATTATGTACTTCTAATGGTAAAACACAATGAATAATAACAAGTTTATCTGATCCATTAAAAAACAATAACAAAATAACACATTGTGATATTTTCACCAATATGAGTTTTGAAAACTAGATTGGTGAAAATATATCATTGTGTCTTCTAATCGTAAAACGCAATAAGAGATAACAATTTTATAATCTATAAAAACAATGATAAAAATAACACAAAATAATCTAAAACGTAAAATACAATGATTCATATAATACACATAACAAATGATATAAAATATATGACACTAAGCTGATATATGACACAATGAACATATAAGACACAATGAGCTGACGTATTTGACACAATGACCCAAATGCACTTATCTTTAAAACAATAGAAGGACACGTGTCAAGCCCACAATCCTTCTTAAGATTTTTAGATTAAACATCCTTTTTAGTATGACCTTACCCAATTGATAATGTTTCCCTTCTTAAGTTCCACCTACTTTTAAACATTCATAACTTAAACATACGATATTATTTTATTTAAAAAAGTATACCATAAAAAAGAGCCTTTTTTAATCTTTAAAGTGTGTATAATGTTAATATAAAAACAAAGTTTTTTTAACTCATTGTATAACTTCGTTAGATTATTGTGTAATCTTCGAATTGGTAAATATTATGCAATTATCCGATGATAAATACACAATAAACTTTAAACATAAAAAATATACATCTCTTATCATTATGTTATTCGAAAATCATCATTTTAGAAACACAATGCATAACACAATGGTTAACATTAGACACAATGAGTAAACACAATGAGTAGCACTAGACTCGATGATTAACAATATATAATATGAGTTACTTTGGTGAGAATTATAAATATACATATCAATATTACTTAATGAACTAAAAAACATAACAAAATTACATATTTAGTTATGTTATTTGAATATCATAATTAAAAGAAAAACACAATACATAACACAATAGTTAACATTAGACACAATGGGTAACACAATGAGTAACAGTAGACTCGATGATTAGCAATATACACAATGAGTTGATTGATGAGAATTACACAATAACCTCATCAATATTACACAATGAACTGGAAAAAAACATAAAAAAAATTACAATTTCACCATTGTGTTTTTGAGAATTACATAATTACCCGATCAGTATTACACAATGAACTAGAAAAGCCATTAAAAAATTGCAAATTCACCATTGTGTTATTTGAAAATCACTATTTTAAAAAACACAATGATTAACATTAGATACAATGGGAAACACTAGACTCGATGATTAACAATAGACACAATAAACTGCTTGATGAGATTTATACAATGACTTGATCACGATTACACAATAAACTGAAAACGTAAAAATAATACATTTTTAGCATTGTGTTATTTGAAAATAATAATTTTTTTTAAAACATAATGCAAAACAAAATGGTTAATATTAGCCACAATGATCTGATTAATATTATATAATGACCTGATATTACACAACGAGCTAACGAATATCACACAATGACTTGAAATTTCGTGAAAAAACTTTGTTTTATATGCATCAAAATTATAAGTGTTTTAAAGATAAAAAACGTTTGTTTTTATGGTGTAATTTGCGTTAAAATAATATTGTATGTAAAAGTTACTAGTGTTTATAAAAATGTGGAACTTGAAAATGTGAGTAAGACTAAAATACCCTTGGCCTACCGTTTAAAGTTTCAGTTATTCACTATCATACTATTGGATTTTCTTAGCCATTGGATGTAAGATCTAATGGATAATAATCATTCTCATTATTTTTAGTTTTTCCTTATTTTTTTACAATAATCCTACCCTTATTATAATATGGTATATAATGTAGTGAATTAAATAATTTTGCATTATTAAATAATGTATTAATAATAGGATTGAGGTCTGTTGTTGTCACGCTTTGTTTGAGTGAGATATGTTGTTGTCACGCTTTGTTTGATTGCGGTATGTTGTTGTCACGTTTGCTTGAACCTGACAACAACAGACCTCAATCAAACAATATGTGATAAGAATATATATCAATCAAACAACGTTGCACGTTCGAACAAAACGTAAATATCAATTGAAATCACACAGCAGGCCTCAATCGAACAACATGAGTTAGAGTTAATCGAAACTTTTAAGTCGAAGCGTCCGGTCTCACTAGTTGCTTCATATGTTTTTTAGTTTTGATTGAATATTAATTGATTAATTTGTTATAATTAGATAATTAGGGTGTTGAGAAAGACTAAATACCCTAATATTTAACGGAGATATTAACGGAGTTAGTGGAGTGGATGAAATGGCAACAGTTGTTAAACTAGAGTGACTGAAATCACAAAAAAATTAAATTGAAATGGCAAATTCAGCAAAATATCAGAGATACAAATGACATTTTACTCTAAAAGTAGATTAAATTACATATATCTTCCCCGAGGTTTGCTCAAATTTCACCTTTTGTCTCTGGGTTTGAAAAATTACATGTTTAGTCCTAAAGTTTGAGGAAAAATAACACGTTTCGTCCCTGTGATTGATGGCCGTTAAAAAGTCTGTTTGTTGTGTATCAAATGACTATTTTACCTTCTTAAAAATAAAATAATTATTAGTTATACCTGGGATCCCAACCCAAATTCTTCTTCTTCAACTTTCTTAACACCACCACCACACATTTGTGACTACCCATATCCGGCAGTCACCACCTCTACCACATACCCATATCCGGTAGCAGAGTTTGGAGCTTTGACTTCAAATCGTTGAATTTCTGTTAGTCCGACATATTTCTAATTATGAGAAACAATTCAATCATGATTTAACAAGTATTTAGTTTTAGCAAAAGGATTACCTTGGGAAGACCTGTGAGAGTTTACGCTCCCGGTATTGACTTCTCTATTGCCAGATGTTTGATTGGTTAGACCTTGATCGTTCTTTGGACATGGAAGGTCAAATGATTTGGACCGAGGGGTTCTGTGTTGGTTAGTTGGTGAATTGTTTGGAGCTGTTGGCCAAGATGGGAGCTGTTAGCCAAGATGGGGACTCAACACCAAGATGGAGTTGGGTGGTTGCTAAAGAAGGAATAGTGAATGTTCCGTCACCACCTTGTGTTGATTCAATTATTCGTTTTAGCCTTGTAAGCAAACGGTTAACCTTGTTTATCTTACGAGAAGACCGGAGATGGGTATGTGGTGGTGGCGGTGGCTGTGGAGATAATAGTCACAAAAGTGTGGTGATGGTGTTAAGAAAGCTGAAGAAGAAGAAGTTGGGGTGGGGTGATTTTTTAAAAGGGTAGAATAATCATTTGACATACTAGTACGGTACCCGCGCGATGCGGCGGGCGTCAAAAAATTAAAATCATTAAATAGTTCAAAAGATCATTGATGCATTAAAGTAATACACGAATAAACAAATACAACTTTTAAACATAAGAATTTAAAAAAAAAATTGGGTACTCATTTTGTTCAATGGTGAAGTAATCTAATCATGATGAGATCAATTTAATCAAAATGCTCGCACATCCGATTGATCTCAACTATGTTGGCCCACCACCATTTGTCATCCGGAGGAAACCCATGAACATCCGTTATTTCTTGTTGATTGACCGCTACATCTTCTAAACGTTGGTTTTCGAAATTATTCTCCACTTTGACATAATCGTCAGTACTACAACAGGTTTCGAAACTGAAAATACAATAAATTTTTTAGTTTATTACATGCTATTTTAGCATAACTAACAATGTTAAATCACACAAATAATTAAATAGAATTTGAATTTTATAAGTTAAGTGACATCGAACACATCTTTGAAAACATTCTTCGTCTCCTCTATATTAAATTTTTATATTATGTAAAAGTAAATAGAATAAGTTAGTGTGTGATAAGTTGTGCAATTTTTCATAAATAAAAAACCTTTAGCGGTAAAAAAATGCAAAGATTATTAAAGAAAAATGACATCAAGAATATCAAACATATGCTAAAAAATGAGGAAAATAATAGTCTTAGGTTTTGACACACGTACATTTTCATCTATCACGTAATACTTCCCGATATACAATATTTGAGGTGTACACTTCGGCCCGTTTGAATTTTTGGAAGGATGTACTAACACTTTTGTATTTTCCTTTTATATCCCTCTTGATAAATCAACATAAAGTTATCCATGTGAAACAACAGATTCCAAAAGATAAACACCAACATAGGGAATCGTTTGACCTTGAGCTTTATTGATTGTCATGGAAAAGCTAAGTTGGATAGGGAACTGTTTTCGCTTCAACTTGAAAGGGAACATGTCTTCTTCAAAAAGAGATAGAGGGATTCTAGGCAGAAATACTCTTTTTTCCAATATGTTGACCGACAGTTATTTCGGCATCAATAACATTTCGTTGGAAACCTCTTCATATCAAACGCGTGCCATTACATAGACCGTGGGATGGAACTATATTTCGTAACAATATGATTGGGCATCCAATTTTCAAACGAAGTTTATAAGGAGGTAGACCACTAACAATTAGTGAGTTTAAGAACTCGACCGGATAAAAGTTACGACAATCATCTTCTACTTCATTAAAACTGTAGTAAACCTTCTCCCCCCCTTGAAAAATATCATCTGATCATTAATATCATCAACACTCTTATTTCGTGTGGATAATATTGCTCGGTTGATTATATAATTAAAAGGATTTACATTTTGTTGAATCGACTGTTCTATAGGCATTGATCAAATCTGTTATGCAGTTTTCTTTATTAACGCATGGAATAGTAATTTCGTCTGGTATGCAGATGAAGCTTCCTTCGATTGGCTCTTGAGTTCCATCACCTACTCTCAAAACAAAATTAGAAAACCAGGGGTCGTTCCGCACTCTCATGTTTATGGTCAACCGCATCTTTTTCGTCACGGACCACAATGGTGACATTCGTAGGCTAGAGTCGACAATCTGCGCACGAGTGCCGTGTTTAATGACTGGCAACACCTGTCTGAAATCACCACCCATAACCATTATCTTTCCACCAAACGGAAGACTAACGCCTATAATGTCCTGTAATGTTCGGTCTACAGCCTCTATCGCTTGTCGCTTTGCCATAGATGCCTCATCCCATATGATTAGTTTTGCCAACCTAAATATTCAAGCCGTATCGCTTTGTTTTTTGACGTTGCACATCACATTATTGTTAAGGCAAATAGGAATCTTGAATCTTGAGTGTGCGATTCTACCTCCTGCATATTATTAGTTGCAGCACCTGATGAAGCAGTCGCGAGAACAATAAGACCACGTGAACGAACTTGAGCCAACAAAACTTTGTACAAAAACATTTTTCTGGTTCCCCCTGGTCCATCTATAAGGAACACTCCAGGACAATCATTATCAACATTTCATCAAACACTATTTTTTGTTTTGAATTAAGAAAATCTTTTGCACATAAGTGTTCCAATTCTAAACATATTTCGTACTCCTCCTGTACCTCACGGCAACTTGCATGTTGTACATTTTCTTGTGTTATATATGGAAGATCAAAATCACTAATATGTTTACCCATAGATTGTAGAAAGACCCTTATGTCAGTAAGAACCATATTTTGAACTTGTTCCTCATTTTGACAATGTAATCGATAATCTTCAGAAAGTGAATCAAAGTGTTCATCCCACAACCTATAAATATCACCAGGTTCACAAAAAATCATTATTGTTGCGAATAACCTTCTTAGAGAACTTGGAAACTGAAATAGAGATGCTTCTGTGAGATATTACGATAAACTATCATCGTTCTCTATTAAGCCAAGCTCAAGAGCTGCTTTTTGAAATGTGGGTTGCATAACCCCATTAGCTGTGCGTAGATGTTCATAAGAAGTAGGTCCTTTGATATTTAACAAAAGCAAATGCAAGTAAAACATTTCACCTTCAGCTGGATTAGCATAAACAATATACCTCTTTATGGCTTGGCTTTACGAATATTCCATTCACGTTTGAGTCCATTCCATGTGAACTATTTAGGAAAATCCTTATATAAATACTGCCTTGCTGTAGCATTCGCTCTATTTGTATAAAAAAATACAGCCAACATGGTTCATTTATCTAATTCCCTATCCACAATTTCATTTAGTATATCATCATCTCTAAATCTAACCATATGCATATTTGGGAGATGAAGTTGTAAGGCCAACACAAAAGGATGAATTTGAGAAAGGGGGAATGAAAAAATACGCCACATAGCCTCCAGGGGAGACACGTAACGTGCATCTTGAAATCTTTTTATCTCAATAATAACATTTGGCCCGTCTTCATCGATTTGAATAACCTGCTTGTCAGGTCCTTTGTAACCATATTTGAATAAATACTTAACAGACTTTATACTGGAGCAAACCTCCACATTCATGTGGCAGTTGAACATCATCAAAAGCCTTGGATTATAAGAAACAACCCATCTGTTATCAAGAGTTTCTTCTCGCACATCAACCTGAATTCCTGTGTTTCTTCTTCTACATGAGGGATAAGAATCCTCTCCTTGTGTTGTCTGTTCTTTAAAATGTCTAGGATAACAAAATCTACATGCTTTTGGATCACCCTGCATACAAAGGACTATTTGTTCGTAAAGCACCGCAAGGACCATGTGTAACATCCGTCATTTTTCCAAATTAAAACCCAAACCCGAACTCATTTTGAGCTTCCATTATTAATTTACTTAATAAATGGATCAAATACATTAAATATGTAATCAACTTATTGATTGATAAATAATTCTTTTTCATAAAATTATAAAGTTTATTAATCATGTTACAAAAAAATAACTAAATGGAAAAGACTTATTAAAACTTATAAAGTTATAAATGAATTTTAATAAACTTATATAAAGTTTTATTAGTAGTTATGAATTTTAAATACTGAAAATAAATAATCAAATTATAAAGTTTACAAGTTTTATAAAAGTTATAAAGATTAACAAATAAATAATTTGATTGATTATTCAAATTGGTTTTATAAAGTCTATAAATATTTTATAAAAAAGTTGTTAAAATTAGAGTCTTCAAGAATTTAACTTTTAAATTATAATTATTCTTTTATTTATTTAAAATATTTAATTTTATATTTATTTCAAATTTCAATCATAACCCCCTTTTAAAAGACTTATAAATCACCATTAACACCATTCATAACCTCCTCCTAACCTCAAGTATAAAAGCAAGGCTTAGGTCTCACTTTTCATTTGCTCATTCTCTAAAAATCTCACTCTCATATCTTTCTTTCATCTATTGGTTTTGATCAATTTGAAGAATTTTATTTTACAAGAGATTTCAAGAATTCTTAATACTAAGGTAATTTTTTATTGCTTTTATATTATATATTTTAATCATCCTAACATCCAATTGTTTTCATGACTTTATGTTCTTACTATTATTCTTTCTTCTACCAAATCTCTATTTATTTTAATAAGTATCATTTTATCATTAACATTTTAATAATAACTAACCTTATAACAATCACCAACCTTCCTAAATTAAGCTAACAACATACTAACATAAACAAAGAATCCCGTTTGCATATGGACGGCTATGCCGCCGCATTCGGTTATTTAACAAGATTATTGTTCTAAATGATGGCTATGCTAAAGTCTTAGAATATTTTTATAACTCAAATAAATACTAATATACCATATATTGACATAATAAAATGTCTAACCCTTTTCATGCTTTAACGATTTTAAAAGTGCACATAAGTGCCTTACTACAATTCTGGCAGAATATAATCTTACTTCAACCGGCCATAACTTGATCATAAAAAACTAAATTTGAGTAAAATCAGACTCCAATATTAAGTTCATTGAATTCCCTTTTCAACGACAGTTTATACGTCTTCAAACTCAATCGGACGACTCAACAATAGCCTTCACAAGATAAGTGCGCATTTCAGCACCTTCTGTCTTGTGCTGCTTGTTTAACCTATTTAAAGATCTTTTCATAAAATTGTTTCTGAATGAAAGTTGTCTGGGCGACTTTGAACTAGTCAAGTATAAATTTTTACAATTTTATGAAACCGTTTTCTATTTTTAAAACCTGTTCAAACACATACCAAACATTCTGTCCAGAATCTAGTATTGATGCAATAATCCTTTCTCAGTCTACCTTTCGCTTTTTAGCATTTTCTAAACGTCCTAACTTCTTGTAATGAATTCCAACCTCAAGTTATTGTTTTTTTATCATTTAGGACATCACATTTGACTCTTGACATCCAAGCTTTCTTATGTACTCTACAACCATCACTATACTTGTGAGTTTTCCATTGAGTTTCTCCATGCCCCCTTTTTACTTTATTTCACATCTTTTGGGGTGAAACATGTTAATTTTATAAACTCACATTTGTAAGCATCTTGATACTTGTAAATGCACATGCAATTCATCTTTACCTTTTTGTCATGGTTATTTGTGTTATTGTAAGTCTTATATGAGATACATATTTTGTTTACAATCATTAACTATTGCTAACCTGACGACGTCTTAGATATTTGGGCCTGTCAAGCCTATTTGGTGCTAAAGTCGATGTATTGCTGACTCCTGATGACGTATGCTTGTTCATCATGGGAACCAAGTACACTTAGCCAATCTTATATACTTATAATCAAGTCGAGGTTTGGTTGTAACTGTATGTGTTCTATAAGCTTGCTAACTCGTAACCATGGACATGAATTGCTACTTGTAACCCTTTTATATATATATATATATATATATATATATATATATATATATATATATATATATATATATATATATATATATATATATATGCGTGTGTTTAAACCTTGGGAACTCACCAATTTTATAGTTGACCCTTTATTTTTAACATGTTTCAGGTTTCCCACTTGAAGATCTTCTTGTGCTCATATAGGACTTGGACCTAGTTTAAATTGAAAGTCTTACGTTATTGGTTGTATCTTGATTGTTTTGTAATTACTTATTTGTCTTGTAATGTTTAATGAATAATGATATTTAATATTATTTCAACTTAATTAGCTCCATGTGCTATGAGCAATCGTCTCCCATTCGTCCGCCTTGATGATTCCGCCGTCGGTCGGGGTGTGACACAATGGATCATGTGCTTAAACAATGTCGTGCAGATTGGGATGTCGTAATTTGTTAGGAATCTCAGCACAGAGGACCTTGTCATAATGGTCAGGATTACTGATTTTGTCTTGGGCGTGCATGATAAGAAGGAAATGTGCATGCGACAAACCACGTTTTTGAAATTCAATGACGTAAACATATGCCTTAACATGACTGAGTATATTCTTTTTGAATAGATGTTCCTTAAGCTCATCTAACCAAGCACGAAACACTTTAGAAACAAGATCAGGATGATCTTGTGTAGTTTGACCGGGTTTTAAATTCTCACATATCTCTGACCACCGAGGATTACACGTCATCATCAAAAATAAATCAGGTTTTCCGTCATCTTGAACTAAAGTCATAGCATCTAAAAACCGATGCTGCATATCACGAGGCCATCCAATGAAAGACGCAAGCAACACAACCGTTGTCCGATCCTACTTGGATGAACCTCCCCGGTATAAGTGCAATCCACAATACCTTGATATAAATCAGCTCTTATCTGTCGTTGATTGTTTTCAAAATATTGTAAGCATGATGTCTCAATCTTTATGTAAATATCCATGACAAACTGTTGTAGCAATCTACCACCTAACAAAATCACATTCTCTTCCGGACGAATTTGAAACTTGTAACAATAGTACCCTCACATAGCTAGAGTTGTCCTAGCATTTTGTGGGTTAGTACCTGCATACAAAAAATCCATCATGTTATTACTAAATTAGTCTGCATCAAACTTCGAGGTATTAATTAGGTGTTAGTCATTTGATTAATTAGGAAAAATCTTGGCACCTTCATTATCTTCGTCGACGTTGTCTTGACGATTATTAACTTGATTGGTTGACACTACTGCACGTTGTATGTCAAGATGCCAATCAGGCTCACCATTAGGAAAAGAATAAAGGATAGCATAATGGATTATAACATCCAAAGTACGGTTGACTAGTTTGACTACAATCAGACTTGCCATACACCACAATACTTCTTTTATAGGCAGTGATATTGTCATTCCCTTCAACCCATATACTAGCAACCTGATGATCACGTGTTAAATAAGTAATAACTATAATAAATGTAACACATTTTACTTAATAAAAATAAAATAATGTTATATAAACCTCTGATGTTGTTGGTCGATTATACACCATCTGGTCAACGGTAGCTGAAGCGTTCAAAGTGACTTTATAGTTGTTTAAAGGACCTAGGTCCGCAAGACTACGAAATGTAATGACATAAGGATTTGTAAAAGAACATGTGACAAAATCTCAGTAATATTCCGATCAAGATTTGGCCATTGGAGCTGGTGATCTAACTCTATTTCAGGATCATAAAAATACAGCTGTAAATATATAGGTGTTCCATCCCTGGAGACTAATTGGTCAATTCTATGATATATCCATTTATGCACACGAAAGGTATATACACCATCTCTCATATTGGTAAGTGTATCATCTAACGTGACACCCATCAAGGCGAAAGAAAAATTGGTGTTATAAGCTCGTATGTTCGCCCTAAACATTTTGCCAATTTCATTTTGCGTCGTGAAAGCTGGTCCATTTTAACAGGGATTTCTATAGGTGCTAATTTGGTTTGACCATTCTGCAACAAAAGGTAGGGAATTTTGATTTAAATTGTTTTGCTGAACATTTCTGACATGGATTTTGTTCCTTTAGTATGGGAGAGTCTTTAAGTACATGGTCATAAACAAAAGTATATGGATCCTCTTCTATGATCACATCTCGTACGGGTGTTTGATCACCAAACGGAATCTGCGTAACATGTATACCATTTAAAATACGTTGGATGTCATCTCTCCGTGCAACATAATATCGTCTATTAGCCTCCCTTCGTCTTTCACGAAAACTACAATAATCACTCTCATTTGTCATTTGTAATGTTTGACCGGCATTGGCGTTTGTTATTGTACATCCGACTAATTGATGATTAGCAACAAAATATACATTATTGATTTTAACTATTTAATGATTTTAAACTTAGATACCTATTTCACCTATTTTTTTTATATAGTATAGATAATTAGCAATAAAATATACATGATTAATGTCTAGTTTATGTATCAATTAACAATAATATGAAATCAAACAAAATACGACTAAATGACCAATATAAATCATAATACATTAATTGAAAACTATAAACTCAACTACTGAGTTAGTTAAAAGCACAAGCCAGTTTTATAACAACACATAAATAACACATTTACAATCAAACACAATAACAATAAAAAATAATATTAGCAGATTAGTTGTAATATTAAAAAGAATACAAACCTTTTTGAAAAAACGGAAATCAATAACAGAATAGAATCCGAGAATTAAAATCTGGAAGCGAGAAACAGAAAGATGATATTTGAACAAAATAATAAATTCCAAGAGTAAAAAAAGGCAGACTGAAATCCAAAACTACTGAAACATGAATTAGATAGAGGTTAGAAATCTATATACATGAACAAAACAAACATATATATTAATATACCACATATTCGAACGTATCAAGATTTCATAAACATGTCAACCTTCACGTGTCGTTTCTTGTGAGATGGTAGTTGTGAACATCAAGTTAGTAAAACATAATATTATAAAGAAGTGGAAATGGGGATATTTATCCCAAAAATGTGCAATAAAACGTGTTTTATATGCACCTATCGTTTTGATTTTTAAGTTTAATATTTACAATATATTAATTAATATTATCATTTGAGAATTAGGGGTGGGGGGTTGGTTGTTATCATTTGAGATTTCGATGTGTGTTGTTATTAATTTTTGAATTTGAAAATAAAGATGGAATCTTGATATATTAACATCTTAATAATATTTTGTTATTAATATCTTAATCGGTGGGTCACGATTCCATCTGAACCTATTTTTTAAAGTCAAACTTAACAGTAACCTATATTGGACGTGAATAAATCACCTAACGCACACTCATTGGTATCATCATCTTAATAATATAGATTTTTCTAATCTATTCAATACATTATGTATCTATGAACTTTTAAAGAAAATGTTAAAAAGTGGTTGTGGATCAACCCTTTATGAACTGATTTGCTTTGACCAAATTTATGATCTTTTAGGTAAATATCACATCGATAGTGTCACACCCTCAATTTCCACAAACGGAGTAATACCGTTAGGCGCGTGACATACCAGGATCTAGCCATTAGTTACACCAAACGACGCAATATTTACAAAATATAATTTCTAAATTAAATAAAGTTTCTTAAAATCAGAATTAAATACGAAACATGAAAATAAGTGCGGAAGCATATAAACCATAATTTAAACGGCGCAAAGACGCGCAAACCAAATAAATATAATTTACAGAAAAATGTAGATTGTTTATTTGACTCTACGATGATAAATGCAATGCGAGATGCTCCTATTCTTGCGCAGCTTAAGAACCTGAAAGAAACATGCTAAAGTGTCAACACAAGGTTGGTGAGTTCACAGGTTTATCAGAAAACAGTAAGTGATAGTAATGAAATCCAGATTAAGTAATCAAAGCATATAAGTAGGTAGCTAGCCCACAACAAGTCACTATGTGCATGAAATTCGCGACCGAGCTGACAGTAATAATATAATGAATGCCCCGGCTGTGGATACCAGACCACAACACTGTAAAACAGGCTAACCATTCACCCGTTTGACCTCCAGTCAAGCTAGCGCGACTAGCCCGGGTGGGGTTTGTCAAACCCAGTAGATCTACTAACAATCACCTCGCTAATTCCATATTAACGGTCCGAAGAGGCGTAGTGGTATCACAATAGTAAACCAGTATATGCAGTATTATAAATCTAAGTATTGTATGTTTATGAAAACAGCATGTTTCTCTCCCCCAAAAGAGAGTATAATACGAAAGTGGGGCTGAAAACTCACCTCGAAAGCACAACAACAAAGAAATGCAAAGAACAAGAAATTAGGTTCCCAAATAACCTGAATTAAAGTTAATATATCATTAATAGTAATTATTAACTAAGAACATAAAAATTGTACGGTTTCGCGTTTCACGGCTCGGTTCGGGCCAAACGTCCCAAATTCACCCATGCACATGCAAGCACAATTAAACATAATTACCTTCTTAATTATGGTTGATTAACCACATACATCCAACAAAGTCAAACATATATATCATATATATATTTTCACATAATACATATGCATGCACTCATAGACACAAAATATATTATATATTATATGTAGTCATAGACTCAAAATATATTATATATTATATGTATTCATAGACTCAAAATATATTATATATTATATGCATTCATAGACTCAAGAGATATATATATACCTGTAGAAAAACACACACAAGCACAAAGTCAAACATGCATTTAATGTAGACATGCAGCACACACTCACATTATCAACACCCAATAAAAAATTACAGAAACACATACACATTCATATTGGCATGACACACACGCATGCATCTCATCACCCACCACATAATCACCAAACACATAAAACTGCATATATATGCATATATGCCGAAACATACACACATATCGCATTCATACACACATACAATCGGAAGCACTCACACACATGTGCATCCATATACATACATATTCCAAAACCGAAACACAGGCACGAAAACAAGCAAACGCAGCCATGAACCCATCTGCGAAACACACACAACGTACAACAATAATAACACATGAATGCACCGGTTCGAACGCAGACCCCAAAACAAACCAATCCCGACAACCGAACGTATAACGAAACCGTAGATCGAATCCCAAAACTGTAACGTAACAAACCCGAATAAACAAAGAGGAAGTGTACCGCACGGTGTCGCTTGATAGCTTCTCACGGTTGTTCCCCGGTGGTCGAGGGCCTGCGGTGGTGAAGGACGAAACGACGAAGGGTGTACGGTGATGATTCACGATGGTTGGAGGCTGCCGTAAGGGTGAAGGAGTTAGGGTTTGCGAATGGAGGAGGGAGAGGGGGCTGCCGAATAGGGTTGCGAAGATGGAGAAGGAATGGGTCAGTTGTGGGGTTTGTGATTAATATATAATTGCCTCATTAATTATATAATTACAATATATATATTTGTTAATATTATTATACTTGTTTAGTAAAATATTGTTTGTTTAGTAAGTTGTAATATAATTTTAACAATAATAATAGAGTTAACTAATTATAACACAACGACGAGAGGTTAGATAGCGGTAATGGTGTTAACCTGGAAAACACGGAGTATCACAGATAGTGTATTAGAGAGATGTTGGAGTAGTTAATAATATTTGAATTTCAATTTTAAGATGGAATATTAATTTGTGTTTTATAATTCTAATTATTCAAAACTGACATACATATCTATTTAATGGATTATATATATTATTTAGCCATATTATGATTTACAACTATAGATCAATACATAACTAAAACAAAAATACCTAAGTTACATGTTGTCTCTCTCTCTCTCTCTTATGTATTATTAGGAATTATGTAATGTTTTTTTCTTATTTTAATTTATTATACTTTATCTTTTTAAAATTTGATAACGGCTTGACTAAAAAGAATCTTATTTATCCAGTTAATTTTCGAAATTCACATATACCTCACAAGAACACTCAACTTTTTCTTTGATCAAATCCAACTGAAAAAATTAATAGATGTTATTAGTAACAAAATAGATTAAAACGAACAATTATATTATTGATAATGAAAATTGAGAAGCGAAACTAACCTTGAATTCTTGGTCTTTCAACATCTTACTAATCTGCTTAATATCTAATTGTCAGTTGTAATTTAATTAATCTCATATACTTTATTTATAGTGTTTTTGAAAACTTTTTTAATTCAAGAATTCGTGGAGTTAATTGGGGGATCCTTATAATTGTTTAAAATTCAAAAGTAGGATGGAATATTCGATGTATAAATATTTAAATTTTATTATAGTAAAATATTAATATATATCAATAAATATTATAATTTTATTTACGTAAATTAGGATGGAATGTTGGAGTTTGTTGCTGAAATTTGAATTAAGTGTGATTTACGCGTGTATTGGAGTACACATTAGGGAATGAAAATCATTAAAGTTGTTTTGAAAAGTGTATTTATAAGCTGAAAGAAGATCACCCAAGAGGTTTCTTAATCATTAAAATTGATATTATATCCATGTACCCACCATACCATTGGTTTAAACTAATCCCATAAAAACCCTCGCTGCACGGTGGAATTTTAAATTCAAAATTAGGATGAAATCTTAATTGTAATGGATAGTTAGTCTAGGGTTATTATGTAACTAATTATAAGAGGGTAATCCATAAATTACAACATAATTACTATTTTAGCCTTAAAAATGACTGTACCTTATGCATTGAGAGAAGTTTTTTTTCTTATTTTTAGGATATCTTAAAATACCCTTTCTTAAACTCTTTATATATAATAAAGATAACTAACAAACATTTTTAACGGTCATTCACCATAGGGACAAAAAATGTTAATTTTTTCATACTTAAGTGCATGTTTGGCAAAAGTAACTTATTTACTTTTTGATTTTTTTGAAGGGATAAAAAAATCAAAATACCCATTCATAAAGTTAAAAAGTTAAAAATTTTAACTTTTAATTTTTTTGAAGGGGTATTTTGATCTTTTTACCCCTTAAAAAACTCAAAAAATGAATAAATTACTTTTGCCAACGGAATTGAAAGTCATAAACCCGCTCACACCCCCTTCACTGCGAAGAGTGTGTTCTCTATCGTCTTCGCAGGTATGCATTTCCCCAAATTTCATCAATTTTCTTCTTTGATTTAACATTCTCATTCTCTTTGCTTAACTAAATCTTTCTACCGATCATTAGCTCCATCAAAATCACACTTCAACGGTGGTTTCTTATATATCCTCAACACTAAACCCTAGGTTTTAATCGTGTTACCAGGTTATCTCCTTTGTTAAATCGCACTCTTTCATTCTCTCAGACATCGAATATGAGGTAATCGGTTCGTTTACGGTTTACTAATTGCGTCAAGCAAACGCTACATGATTTGAATACTATTTTATTCGTAGATCTTGCTAAGATTACTGATTCTTTTTTCAATTTTTGCAGTCGACCAATGGAAGAAGACGGACAAGTAAGCTCATTTAGCTTTAGGGTTTGTCTTCGTTTGATCTGACAATACACTGGGTGTTTACAGTAATTGATTACTTTCACCTCAGTATAAAGTATAAACTGCTTATAGATTGTAGAATAACAATGTAGCATTACTGTCCTGTGTAGATTCTTTTTGAAAGAACAACTGCAGTATCACATTGATCACATAGGCAGCCCGAAATTGATATGTGTTGGGGGAAAAAGGAATTCATTCAGTATAATATTTCTTAGTATATTATTATTTTTTGTATTTTACAGACCAAAAATGAGGAAGAGGAGTTCAATACTGGTCCACTGTCTGTCTTGATGATGAGTGTAAAAAATAACACTCAGGTAATAGATTTTAGTATGGTATTGTCATTTATAAACCAAGTTGAATAGGCTTGTTATCGACCTTGATATCTTTAATCAAAATGATATATTTTCTTTTGCATGTCTAGGTGCTCATTAACTGCAGAAATAATAAAAAGCTATTAGGACGTGTTAGAGCATTCGACCGACACTGCAACATGGTGTTGGAAAATGTTAGAGAAATGTGGACAGAGGTCTGTTATACTTTCGAGCTTGAATGGCTTTTGTTGATTTACCTCTTGTATTTCGTCTTCTAACATTCTTAGTTGCTACATCAGGTGCCAAAAACAGGGAAAGGTAAGAAGAAAGCTCTTCCGGTTAACAAAGACAGATTTATTAGCAAGATGTTTCTTCGAGGGGATTCCGTCATCATCGTACTTAGAAACCCTAAATGACAGGTTTTTATCTTCATTATCTTGTGGGTGAGCTCAGCCAGTTTTAATTTTTTGTCTTTTAGATGGAGACACATTTTACAAAGTGAAGCCCTCTTTACTTTAGGTTATTGCTAACTAATTATTTTTCAGTATGCTATTGGAACAACTAATACATTGCACTTGTAAGTTTTATCTAATTTGGTGTATGCTTTTTTCCCATGGTTATATGTCTGTATCTTGTATTCTTGTCTTTGAACCTGGCCATAAAAAATCTACAGATTTGAACAATTTATGGTTAATCTGACAATTACATATTCATATATGTAGAGTGAAATTACAAAAGAAAAACTACCCTCCTTTAGTGGAAATTTGATGTACTTATAAATGAGAAAAATTATCACATCAAATCCCTTTTTAAGCAAATCTCGATTTGGTAGGTATTTTCCAATTTAAGGAGATAAAAATTGTCAACCTAAAAATTAAAAAATGAGCAACTAAACGCGTAAATTAATGAAAACTATTTAAAAAAAAAATCAAAATAGATTTAGTCAAAATCATATATATGAGGGGAAACTATAATGCCTGGAAAAGTGTCCAAGGTTGTTTAAAAGCGCTCAAGGTTTTTCGAGGCTTTAAGGTTCCAAAAGCCGAGGCGTGAGGCGTGCGCGCCACGTACAACAAAATAAGTTTTGTTAATAAGAAGTGTCTATCTCATCTATTTTACATATCAGCCTTTTCTTATTGAGTAAATCGTTCTTGATTTCTACATCCAATTAGAGTTGTATTTGCATATTAATTTCCTACGTTCCCAGATTTTGATCAACAAGCACACTAGGCATCGTAGCACCGCCTTAATCTCCTTAGGTGTTTTCCAGCCCACTTCACCCCTCATGCGTGCATGCTTTCAAAACCAAGCTGCCTGTTTGTCACAAGGTCTGGTTCGCTACCTTGCTTTTGTCCATATTTTACCGATACCATAACTCCAAACAGGTTCACGGTTATGTTTGTTTTCAGTTGGGTGTTTTTAGTCCCTTTGCTTTTATTCAATTGCTCCAAATACGAGTTTACTGATTTCAGTCTTAATTCCACTCCATCTTTGGTAGGATGGATCCATGTAGGAGTGTCGAACTAATCAATCTGGCCCGTCATCCCTAGTCCCTGCACTTGTTTTAGAACTAACTGTTTTTCTATCTTAGATGTGCTTGTTCTTTTCTGTTTTGGTCTGCTGGGTTCTGGTCTTCTATGTATTGCTGGGCTATCCATGATCGTTCTACTTGAGGTTTCAATGTATCGTGTGGTCGAATTGAAATACATAGTTATGTTTCACGGAGAGGCTTCTGATTTCTGCCTCCTCGATTTGAATTAAATAGCAAGATTTGCTTCTTTTTCAGCCTCTTCCGTTTTACCCTCTGAGCTGTTGCTAACTTCCAGTTAGTTACGAGTTGTCAGTTGTCACCTCGAAAACTGACTCAATGGACCTCTTAAAAGAGTTTGTTGGCAGTTGATGCTAATTTTGAGATGAAAAGAGACACCCTCTAAATAATTTAGCTTTCTAATTTGGTAAAGAGATGTTACAATAGACCAATATTATGCAATGAAAGCATGCAACTACTTAACTACATACACTCATTCAACTTGAACAATAAAACAAATTGGATGCAAGCAGTTACATGGCGGAATGCAACCGCTGTGCTTTCCACTCGCTCGTCTGTTGCACCGGTGATGATGATGATGATGATGATACTTTACCTTGCCCGACCCTAGATGCAGTGGCTGATGTATTTTCACTTGTGTTAGTAGTTGCACACTTGTCGCCAGATCGCTTGTCAAGCCAAGAAATAATGTCACCAAAAACAATATCTATGTTTTGGTCTGTCTCTCCAGCGGTCAAGCCATGCCACATCCCAGGGTATATTTTTATGGTCTTGTCTTCACTGTTTGCTCGAGCGTATAAGGCCTTGCTCACTTCTGGATCCGTGACTGTATCGGCTTCTCCATGCAACACAAAGAAGGGTATGGTCACCTGCCAATGAAGTCAAAGTCAACTCTGTTTTGACTCATAGACCAGTAAGGGAAATTCAAGTGAACGATCATTTTATGACTGAACGTATTACCCAAATGGCTATTGACTTTTTCTATAAATTTATCGCTCTAACCGTTACAATTTACTAGACTTGATCAACATATGCGACATGTATCAAGATTCCGCTAATGGTGTGTGTTATGAAAGGTTTTACACCAATGTGCAACACATGTCAAGGAGTTATTGGTTGCCGGTCTAATCGGCACAAAAAGAACACTAGCATACATCTAGTTAAGTTCTGTGCCATATGACATGTCTAACATTAATCGGTTTCCTACAGAATTTGTAATGGTCAAACGTATAAATTTAAAGAAAACACGTCAATTGCTATTTTGGTAATATATTCTGTCAAAACGACCGTTCTTGTGATTTTCACGACCAATAAAGCTGATAGGCGACACGCAAAGGGCAATTTCATAAATAACCTCATTTAAAGTGTCTTCAAGGCTCATGCTAGTTCTAAGCAATTCGAGAGCTGTTTTAAGCCTGGGTTTTTGCTGATAGATCAACTTGTTCCCGCGAATCTGTACACATGTGAATTTACATAATTAGCCTTCATATTATGAGCATAAGAGGTAGGATGAGGGGTATTAATGGCAATTCACTAGGACCTCTTCTCTTTTAAGAGGGTCTTTGAAAGCAGCATCAATAACATCCTTTGTGGGTACAATTTTCCATCTTGGAATCAAGTCTTCTACTTTTGTTAACATGTTTATCACCAATGGATGAGGCTTCACCTTCTCAGATATCTATTAATAAATAATAATAATAATTATAGATAAGTTAATTAAATAATTAAGTATATAAATTAATCAAAGTAGCTCTTAGTTTGTAGGGTTACCTTACACATGGGAGCCACAAGAACAGCACCATGCCAGAATTTTACATCTTTTTTATGTACAAGAAGGGCTACTGCACCACCCATTGATTCCCCATACAAGAATCTTTTTTTGTTTTTGTATTCATCTTTTCCTGACATACACAATTATCCATAAATTTATATTAATGCAGCTAGTGATAAGATTACTTTTTTTAATTAGGTATATCTTTTTAAAGCGTAAGATAAATCGGTGTCACTTGAGTAGCATATGTGTACGTACAACACATTAAGATCATACGCAATATACAAAATGCATTTTTGTATTTGTTTCATATGTACTCTCATTGCCATTGGGCACCATAAAAACAAATATAGTGATGTACCTGACCCAACCCGTTTGACATTTTGAAGTTGTTTGTTTTGACTCATTATCCAACTTATGATACGATCTGCTTGTGTTACCACTCACATTTACATTGAAAGGATTTCTTGAACTTACCTGAAATGAGTTTGAAGTAGTTGTAACAATCATTAACAATGTTATCGAACTTTTTGATGTAACAACGCGCACCCATGGACCGCCCATGTCCTTCGTAATCAATCCCAAAAACTGCATACCCGTAGCTAGCGAGCTTGGTCCCACATCCTACAATCAATTTCCTTTTTGTATTTTAAAAAGGTTTGGAGACTAAAATTTGAAAGTAAAAACACCATAAAATCAATAATCATGTAAAATAGGATGATATAATTAAAATCATACAAATTTTTATGGAGTACAAACCTAGAAAAAGGATCTATATCATTAAAAACCTTAAAAATGTTTAAAGAATAAAAATGTATGTATTCAAGCAATAAAATGAATTCGAGCATGGTATTTGTGAGGTACAAAGAAGTAGTTCTTAAATGGCATTGAAATTAACAATGTTTTCAGAACCGGATCGGACGTCGAACCGGACGTCTTACTGGTTTGGTGGTCGGACCGGTCGGACCGGTTGGACCGGATTTAACTATATTTTAATTATATTTATATATGTAATTAAATATATGTTGGAAATAAGGGTGTAAAGGGAGTCTCTCTAAGAATCTAACATCCTTGTCCCACATTGGTGTGACAAATGAAACATTATATGTTTATATGTGATAACAAGGTGAAAGGTATTGAATGTCTTTATGATACCTTTTACACCATGACCTACCCGCGCAGGGGGGGGGTGTGCAAAAACGGGTTTCTGGCTGGAAAATTTGGGTCGCCCATGCACGACATGCGGA
This sequence comes from Flaveria ramosissima, assembly GCA_025215565.1. Classification (NCBI taxonomy): domain Eukaryota; kingdom Viridiplantae; phylum Streptophyta; class Magnoliopsida; order Asterales; family Asteraceae; genus Flaveria; species Flaveria ramosissima. The sequence goes on along the minus strand of JACVEC010000226.1, from coordinate 116,661 downwards.
CACAAATGCCGTTCGAAATAAACCGGGTCCGCGTGAAGCCGGTTTTTTGCTCTTGATTTATGGTTTAACACCACGTTTTTACCCCCGGCCCGACCGCTGACTCGGGAAGAACCGACCGGTTCAACCAATACAAAACGAATACCCCCGGACCGGGCGCCGAACCGGTCGGACCGCCCGATCCGATCCGGTCTTAATAACACTGGGAATTAAAACTGTATACAAACAAAATAATAGTTTTTATAAAAGACGACGAACTAACACACCCTTTGATCATACCCTTTGATCATACTGCTAAATCCATGCCATAAAACTTTAACATTTAACCACTTAAAAATAGATATTTTTTCTACACAATTTGATACTATAGACCACATGCCCTTTACTTACAACCAACATATTATTATAAGTTTTTCAAGTCAAACAATAGGAAAAAAACAATCAAATTGTTACTTCTTAAATGTACAACTTTATTATTTTCAATATTAACTATTTATTACAAGAATATTTGATTTTATATAAATTCACTTTAGTGAGTGATGGTCTTTTTGAATTTAGTCTTTCTTACAGGAGCTAAATCTATTGAACCGTTCTAGATCGAGAACAAACATGAGTTTTGAAGGAAAAAAGGGGCGGACTTACCTTGAGCAGAGGGGTAGCCGCATCCCCTCAACTTTTTACGGGCAATGTAAATAAAATTTACAGTTTTATGTAATAAAAAAATTATTGTTTTACGTTACCCTTAATTTTTTTAAACTCAACACTTTACATAAAGTTTTAAATTTTATAAAAAATTAGTCTAATATTTTATATAAAACATTACATTTTATAAAAGCATTAAAAATTAATAACTCCAAAATACCTAATAGTCCAATACAATAATATTTAACACGCCCAAAATAAAATAAACGAAAAAATAAACAACTTAAAAAGCCTAACTAATTAACCCAAATATCAATAACCCAATCAAACATAAAACTTAGAAAAAAAAAAAAACAACCATCGCCCTATGCCCCCAATCCCCATCGTCCCTTCCCAGTTCCCACTGACCCGCCGATCACCCCAAGTCCTCACCGTCGTCCGCCGACCTGCCTACTGCGGTGGCCGCCTTTGCCGCCGCCCACGATCTTTCACTAATTCACCACCTACCTCAAGGTAACATTTCTAGTTTTTTTTCTATTATACTATAAAATTAGGGATTTAGGGTTTATGTTGTTCGATTTCTAATATTTAAATGTTATTTGTTATAAAAATTAGTAATTTCAAAGATTTTAAGAGGAGGATATTGGTTAATGGTTATTTGGTTCAATTTCTAATATTTAGGGTTTATGCAATTAAACATATGAAGTAGAGATTTGAAAGATGATTTAGAGATCGGATATTGAAATTAGGGATTTAAATTGTGTTATTTCTAATTACAATATGTAATCTTATTGTGTTATTTGTTATAAAATTAAGGATTTTAAAGATGAAAAAAAAACAATTTCTTATTGGCAATTTTCTCAAAAGAAAATTTCAAAAGAATGATATTGTTATAATAATGATGATGATATTGGGACAACAACTCGGGTTCAATTCCTTCGATCTCAAATGGATTTGATTTGAATGATCTTCATTCGAATCCTTTTATTTTTGTGTTGTTTTTTTATTAATATAAATGTACGGTAAAAGATTTTTTTTACATTACCTCTGAACTTTTCTTTTAAATCCGTCACCGGAGAAAATGTAAATTTTATTGAGAAAAATAAGAATTTCCTTACTATAGGAGGAAATATTTTTAAAGAACATTAAACACTTTTTTAACTCATTATATATTTTAATTAACCCCTTATACCTTACACCAGGACAACCACATATAGTTTTCTTACTACATGTAAGAAAATGATACACCGACCCTCTAACCAAGATGTTCTAAGTCCTCTAATACAATGGTTATCAGGCATGATCAAACTATGAAAAGACTGTAAAGAGATACTCATATGAACATGAGAACGTGTACTAACCTTTCATAAAATCACCACATTCCATACCATAACCTGCAAAATAACCATCAACATTCAACAAATCTCACATCAATAAACCAAAAATCACAAACTTTTGTATGTGAAAGAGATAAACACCATGACATAGAAAAACAATGGCTTTTGGAGAAGAAAGTGGCAGCCATCTGCAAGTGAAAAGCTGAACTCCCCTTGAATTCTTTATATACTCCTACAAGTTCATAAAACCCATCACCAAAGATTCAATCTTTATCACAAATTCATAACACCCACTTCATAAAGATTCAATCTTTATCACAAATTCATAACACCCACTTCATAAAGATTCAATCTTTGTAACATACACAAGAAACCCACTTCAAAAATCAATCAATGCGGATTGAAAGTTGAAAAATCGATCAAAAAGATATGAATTAGGTGTTTGTGATGAAGAACAGAGGACAAACCTCTTGATATTCGACCTCCATTAATGGCGGTTGTAAGGTGAAATTGGTGGAATCGATGATGGTGATAGAAAGAAAAAGAGGTTATCAGAATCGATGACGTTTGGTTTTTGTGTTCATATAAGAGCCCCATGACCTGTGTACCCATAACTTTCGACATCATCTTGATTCATGACGTGGAGAATGTTCCTGAAAATTAGTATTTTTTCATTTATTTTAGAATATATTGTTTAGTTGGATAGATAACTCATACGTTTGAATTATTGAATATGAATTTAATAACAGAACCGATATTGTTATTGTTATAATAGTGAGAAATAAAGAAAGTTGGTCGGATTTATTCGTATTTTATCATGGTTATTGATTGATTGTAGACTAGATTGAGATTAAGTGTTTACCAATAGAAAATATTATAATTGGGTAAACGAGTCGATTACATCATGAATAATGAGACAGTAACGGCGGACAAAATCAGAATAGGTCACAAAGGGCCGTTGATCCTCAATTATTAGAATTTGTTGATTTTTATAATAAATATCGAGCCTTGTCATGAACTTTTCTCAAATCCGAGTCTTCGGAAACAAGATCTGAATGCTTATATATAACTCGTTGAAATCGAGCCGTTACGAATACTATTAATTGTGTGATGATTAATAGAAAGACGGCATCAACTTAATAACCCTTATTAATATTAGTAGGATTATTAAAATACCACTCTCGAGCATTCTCAAATATCATAATATAACTCGTTTCTTTCCTTGAAAAAGGACTAAAAGAAAGTGATAGGTAGTGGTATGACACACCATGAGATAAGATCGCATGTGTAGCATATGCAAATACAATGATTTCATACGAACCCTCGGTTGATTAGTTGCCCATGGTTATTCTTGACCATCTATAAAAGGATTCATGTGGCAAGAGGTAATGCTAGCTTCATACTTGATTGTAAGATTATATTCTGAACTCGTCGGTAGTGGCAGACACTGAAACTTTTCTTTACGAGGGTTGGGTTTTTTGTTGCTCGGATGTCACTTAACTTGACGTTTAAATTTTTGGTTTGGTTCTGATTGGACTTTATACATAGATAACATGTTGTTTCAATTGGTGAAACTAAGAGATTTAATAAAGTTCATAAGATAATAATGACCACGAAAGGCAATGCACTATTAAATAACCATCAAGAAATAAAGATTAAACTCCATAATCGAATTTGATATTCGTGTTCTTGTTCCACATGTATGTATTAAATTTTTATAATTGAGCTAACAAAATTTAAGGATCAATACTGTGAAATCAATGATCAGTAAAAAAAAACCATAATATACATTACATATTATGGGTTCGCCCATCGTCATCAGGTACAATTACTCTATATCATCATGTGTCCAATATATATGTTAGTTCCTAAAAAATATCTTGTTAGTATTTCCAATACATTTATCTTATTATTCAAACTTTTATACAGTTTCACTACCAAAGAAAATTAGAAAGAGTTAATTACACGATTGGTCTTTTTGCTTTGTCCATATTGTAATATTGGTCACAACTTTTTAGAAATTACAGATTTGATCCCAACTGTTTATCAAACCGTAACATCATTGGTCCCTGACACTAACTTATGTTAAGTCTTTCGGTTAAGTATGTCGAAAAGGACTTTGTTACCCCCGACTAAAAGACAAAATACAGGTGGAATCCTTTTCTTTTGATCTAATTATATATGTAAGTGAAGAAAACCTACACATACACACCACGCATCAACACCGCCGGACGTCATACCACCATACCACCACCGCCGCATCCTCCGCTTGAACCCACCTCCGTTCAAACCATAATCATAAATCTGAACCCACCTCTCCCGCATCCTCCACAAACCCACCATCGATCCACCATCCCTGTAACCCATCACCTGTAAAATCCGACCAATTTGGAAAATCCGAACCCGAACCCATTTTTATCTTTCATACAATGGAAAATTTTTTTAATCCTTCAAGCGTAAAGAAAAATGTGTTATTTAATTAAAGTTATGAATTTTACTATTTAATTTTCATTTATTAAATCATTTGATCAATCTATAATAATTATATAAATTATAAGGTAAGTTTTATAATTTTATAGAACTAATTTATTAATTATTAGACCTTGATTATTAAAATAAAACAACATTTACACAGATTTATAAACCTTATTGGGTTTTTATAAATAAATAATTAGTTTACTTATTTAAATTAGAAACATAAAGTATAAGGTTTAAAATGGACCTTTTGAAACTTTGTTTTAAAAGTTTGGTCATAAAATAATAACTATTTAAACCACAGGAACCAAAGTGTATTTTTTTTAAACAACCTAACCCCCCCCCACCGTCAACACCCTTCATCTCCGGCCATCTCCGGCTACATCAAAACTCCAATTTTAGGACCAGATCAAACCAATTAAATCATGCCAATCATTTCGCGAGATGGATTCGAACTCGTAACCCCCGTGAATTTAAGAAAATAACTGTTTCATCTGCATCACTCGAACATCAACCATTCTAATCAAAATCAAGATCAGTTTCGATTCAATTCCTGTTTAAATGATCATGTTGGATCTAGAGAGGCTGTTGCAACCAAAACCATATCACTTAGAAGATTTTGAGTACAACATACAAAGGACTTCCGAAGCCAAGTGTGGGACTTCCGAAGGAAGAAGGAGCTCTTCCGAAGTCTAAGTGTAAAATACACTTCCGAAGGAAAACTCCAACTTCCGAAGATAAAGAAGTTACTTCCGAAGAATCAAGACTTGAAGACAAAGTTCTGAAGTCAACTTCCGAAGTATAAAGAAGTCCTCAAAGCCTCGGAAGCATAGAAGCATCTTCCGAAGTATAAGTGGCTTCGGAAGAACTTGTTCTTCCGAAGCCAGTTAACCTTCGGAAGACACTTCTATTATCCAGTAGACATAAGTATGGTCTGTCTGACAGTCCGCTGCAAATCTCTGAGATACTGCATGGTGTTTTCTCAAAAGCCATGTAGTTGACCATACTTTAATCTAATGTTTACCTTTTTATGTTAAGTACAGTTGCCATCTTTAGTTGGTGACAAAAGGTAAGTCATGGACATGTCATGACTACCATATCTTAGATAATACTTTATCTAAGATACCTCAACTATAGCATTGTAGTATATGCTTTAGTCGTAGGTTTCCAGCTGGTATCAAGTATAACCGGCTGTAGGATCTAGTATATATAGTTTCTCATCGTAACTCTTGTAATATGCTTGTAAGTGTCTTGTAATCTTGAGTTGAGAAGTAATATATACAAGTACCTTGAAAATACTCCTGCTTGTTCCGTTGATTACTTATTATATTATTATCAACTCTTGTTAAAGGCATTGCTTCATCTTGTTTGAGTGATATCATAAGTGAGTTTGAGAGAATTACAAGTGTTAAGTGACAAAACCCGATCCTGCAATTGGTATCAGAGCTTTTTAGGCTCTTGATTGTGAGATCTTACCATCCTAATCAACCAGTTTTTCACTCCTCCTTATACCTCACTCAAAAATGGCCCTCATCAAATCTGAAGTTGAAATGGGAACGATGACCAAAGCTCCCATCATCGACCCTGAAAACTTCAGGTCTTGGAGCAGAAGAATGGAAGGCTTCATCAGATACCAGGATAGCAAGATGTGGCAGTCCATCGTTAATGGCCCGTACAAGCCAAAAGTTGCTGGTGGAAACGGTGCCATGATCGAGAAGGCCGTTGAAGACTACTCCGATGAAGACAGGAAGAAGCTTGACATAGACAGCAATGCTATGACTGTTCTCATGACTGCAATCCCAAACTCCATCATGGTGGGGTTTGAGCATTGTAAGTCAGCCAAAGAACTCTTTGATGCTCTTGCTCAAATGTACTCAAGCTCTAATGATTCAAAGAAGGACTCACTGAAGCAGCAGTTTGAGAACTTCACCTATGTTGCTGGAGAAACTTTTAGCCAGCAATATTTCAGGTATATGGATCTTATCTCCTCCCTCCAATCTGTGGGAATCACTCAAGAACTTAGAGACCTTACCAGAAAGTTCATGAGTGCTCTACCCAATGAGTGGACTTTCTACTGTGTCTCCATTAAGAGAACAGAGAATTTAAACACACTCACCATGACCGAACTCTATGGGATCCTTGATGGATACCGTTTGGAAATGGAAAGTAAGAAGGGTCACCAAGCAAGCAGACCCTTGAGCCTTCCTGCTAGCAACGCTTTAATGGTTGCTGAAGGCTCAGGTATCTCCCAGTCTCAGCAGTACCTGTCATACACCCAGCAGCCATCTTGTTCATCTGGGCCTTACATCACATTCCCTGAGACTCCAAGGTCTCATCAAGCTCAGCAAAGCTCCTTTCAGGAGGGCTGTGCGTTTGTCTCAAGGAGTGGACACTCCAATGATCATCAATTCTGCTTTGATGATCTTGAGTGCTTCAGTCCAGATGACATAGAGTATGTGGACATTGTCCAGCAAATGGCTCTTCTAACCTACAGAGCGAAGAAGTTCTTTAAGAGAACTGGAAGGCAATTCCCTCAAAACCCAATCACTAGCAAGTTTGGGTTTGACAAAAGCAAGGCTAAATGTTACAACTGTAACCAGCTTGGCCATTTTGCAAGGGAATGCAAGGCTCCCAAGTCCAACCTGGGAACCTCACAGGCCTCCACACATCCTTCTACACCAAAGCCCAACGGAAAGTCAACTGAAACAGCAGCTATGGCTCAAGAAGTTGACTGGAGCTTTATGGTTCAAGATGTGACTCCTGCTCAAGCACTCATGGCAGGAACAGATGAAAATAAGGTATATGAACATCTCTGTACCCCTGCTTGTATTGCTAAGGTTAAATTGTACCAGGACTACAATATGGAAATTAAATCCGATATTGAGTCTTTAAATGTGCTAAAATCTGACTTTAAAAGAGCTGAATCTGACTACCAAAAGAAAATTGAGGAGTTAGAGAAAACTGTATCTCTTTTAAAACATGAACACACCAACTACAAGACTCAAATCAAGGATTTAATATCCAAATTGACTGAGGCTCAAGCCCAGCTTGTCACAGCTGAGGCTCAAGCCAGGAAGTATGCTATTTCCGAGCAAAACTTCCAAGCCATACTTGCATCATCCTCTCACTCCAAACTTTGTTATCAAAACAAAAGTGGGTTGGGAACCAATGAAATTGCTCCACCACACTCTTATGAGTCTATAAGACAGCCAAGGTGTGGTACTGAAGAGCAAGAGGTTCCATCTGTTGACCCACCTTGTAAAGAGTCAAAGAGTGATGCAATTGTGGAGACCATGACCATCACAGGGAAGGAACAGGTAATTGTGCCCTCCCCGGCCAATGATGATCAAACCCTGACCACCAAAGCCAGAAGAAGCAGGGCTAAAGCAGCCAGAAAAACTGCCAAGAAGGTGGCTGAATCCAAGCTGAAGATAGACCCAAAGCAAAAGGGTGTATTCATATCAGCAGGATTTCAGGTGGTTGGACCTTCTGATTCAGGAAAGGAGTATAGTACCAGTACTCCTATCCTACCAAAGGATCAGAAGTTAAAGGGAAAGGTTGCTGATGAGGAGAAAAAGAACAAGAAACAGCAACCCTCTAATTCCCAGAAAATTAACATTGCATGCATAATGTGTGGTCTGCAAAACCACATGGCTAAAGATTGTTACTACAATCCTGCTAGCACACATTATGCAAATAATGTTAAAAGAGAAGGAGTCAGGGAAGGTTTCACATTTGGACCATATCAAATGGTTCAAGTGATGAAAAAGGGAAAGCTTGTTTCCGAAGCAAGGCTTCTCTCGGAAGAAAACTCTTCTTCCGAAAGAAAAAGGCTTCGGAAGTGAAAGCTGCAAAGACTCACAAAAGAGTCCCCTTGAAACCATCCCAGAAGAAGACTGCTTCGGAAGAAAAGGTGGTGAAGGTCTCTTCCGAAAAGAAAGAAGCTTCGGAAGAATGCCAAGCTACAAAAGCTTCATCAAGCTCATCTTCTATGATCAACCAAGGGATGGAATGGAAGATCAAGGAAGATGCTGTAGCCCAAACCTCTTCTTCAAAGACATCTATTGAACCCCCATGCATAAATTTTGGTTCAATCATGTCACTCTCATTGGAAGAACCCAAGACCAACAAGGCTTGGGTTTCCAATCAAAACTAATTATCTCACCTTATGTGCAGGGACATCCATATGACAAGAATAACAACATTTGGATTGTAGATAGTGGATGCTCCAGGCACATGACAGGGAACAGATCTCTCCTTCAACAATTTCAACATTATGATGGAGGTCCTGTCCAGTTTGGAGGTGAGGCCGGAGGATATATTTTTGGCAGAGGAAGTATATCCAATGGAAAGTTAAAAGTTGACAAAGTTAATTTTGTCAAACAGCTTGAACACAATCTGTTAAGTGTTTCTCAGTTTTGTGATCAAAAGCATCAAATGCTTTTCACAGAACATGAGTGCATCATCCTCAAACCTGGGATGACAATTCCTCAGGAATTGGTGCTTCTTAGATCTCCCAGGAGAGGGGATATGTACAAGCTTGATATGAACAATGCTTCCCCAATGGGAGAAGTATCATGCTTTCTTTCCAAAGCTGATAGTGATGAGTCAACACTATGGCATAAACGAATGTGTCATGTCAATTTTAAGACAATGAATAAATTGGCTAAAAATAACTTGGTACATGGTTTGCCTAAAAAGGAATTTTTCTGCAAAGATAACTGTGTTGCTTGCCTGAAAGGGAAACAACACAGGTCTTCTCATAAATCCAAGGTTGTTAACTCTATCACTACTCCATTACACTTATTGCACATGGATCTATTTGGTCCCACAAGTATAATGAGCATTGGAAGGAAATCATATTGCCTTGTGGTAGTTGATGATTTTACTAGATTTACATGGGTATTCTTTTTAAGAACTAAAGATGAAACTGCTGAAACTTAAAATCTTTTATTCTTAAAATAGAAAATCAAGTTGATCACAAGGTTAAAATAATTAGAAGTGATCAAGGGACTGAGTTTAAGAACTTTGTTCTTGACTCATTTTGTAACTCAAAAGGGATTGCCAGACAATACAGTGCTCCTAGAACTCCTCAACAAAATGGTGTTGCTGAGAGGAGAAATAGGACACTTATTGAGGCTGCTCGGACTATGTTAGCTGATTCAAAGCTGCCTCTAACATTCTGGGCAGAGGCAGTCAGCACTGCATGCTATGTGCAGAACAGAGTTCTTGTAGTAAAGCCACATGGAAAGACCCCTTATGAGTTATGGAACAAGAGGCCACCGTTCATTGGCTTTCTAAGGTCCTTTGGCAGCAGGTGTACCATACTTAACACAAAAGACAATTTGGCAAAATTTGCTGAAAAGTCAGATGATGCTATCTTTGTTGGATATTCCTCCTATTCTAAAGCATACAGGGTTTATAATATTAAAAACCAACAATTTGAGGAATCCTCCAACATTGTAGTTAATGAGCACACTCCTTGTGTTAGGGGAATGGCCCTGATCATATTTTTGATTTAGAATTGTTTCCAAACTATTCTAAACCATCTTGTGAGAATGTTTCAGCTGGAACAGGTGCTCAAAGCAATTCTGATGAAGATCAACTGTTTGAGCTTCCCAGACCTGCTCCAAGTTCTCCAAGAGCAACAACAAATCAAGTTCCCACTATTGAAAGATCTGACAGCATAACCATTTCAAGAAATAGTGGAACTTCAACAAGGGATTCACCTGATGATCTTCAAGTCTCCTCAGGTGATCCTGCACAACACCAAGCTGATGGAAGCAGCATTTTGAAGGAACAGGCAACTGTTAATGATGCTTCACAGCAAAGAAATGATGATGTTTCTCTTTCATTCAATCAGTCCTCATTGAATGAGATTGAAACAACAGCTGGACCAAGTATTCAAGCTCCGAGCAAAATATGTCCAACTTGGACTTATCTTTGCAACTGGAGGTGATTCCAAGACTTAGAATTCACAATACTCATCCAGCTGAAAACATCATAGGGGAAGTCTCTGAGGGTGTGAGAACAAGGGGACAAACTCACAATGGGAATGTCTGCTTGTACTCATGCTTCTTATCCCAAATGGAACCCAAGAAGGTGGAAGATGCCTTGAAAGATAGTAGCTGGGTTGAATCAATGCAAGAGGAGCTGCTTCAATTCAAAAGACAAAAGGTTTGGAACCTATGTCCGCTACCATCTGGTCAAGTACCTATAGGCACCAAGTGGGTTTTCAGAAACAAAAGAGATGACAGAGGCTTGATTATCAAGAACAAGGCAAGACTGGTGGTTCAAGGATACACTCAAGAGGAAGGAATTGATTATACTGATGTCTTTGCACCTGTTGCAAGACTTGAGGCAGTTAGGATCTTCCTTGCTTATGCTGCATCCAAGAATTTCACTGTCTACCAGCTTGATGTCAAGTGTGCCTTTCTATATGGGGATATAGATAGGGAAGTCTACGTATGCCAGCCTCCAGGATTTGAAGACCCACAGCACCCAAACTATGTGTGCAAGTTGGATAAAGCTCTATATGGGCTGCACCAAGCACCTAGGCTGTGGTATGAGACATTGTCTCAATTTCTTCTGAAGAATGGTTATACTAGAGGTACCATTGACAAGACTCTCTTCATCAGAAAGTCTGGGAAAGACATTTTGCTAGTTCAAGTCTATGTTGATGACATCATATTTGGTTCCTCAAATGACCAAATGTGCAAAGACTTTGAGAGCATTATGAAGAAGAAGTTCGAGATGAGTTCTATGGGAAAAATGGACTTTTTCCTTGGAATTCAGGTAAAGCAACTGAAGGAAGGGTTCTTCATCAATCAATCTAAGTATGTCAATGATATCTTAGAAAGATTTGATATGAAGGATTGTAAAGCAGCAAAGACACCCATACCCAGAAACCATGATTTATGCCCTGATTCTGAGGGGGAGGATACTGATCAACATCAGTATAGAGCAATCATTGGTTCTCTGATGTATCTCACAGCAAGTAGACCTGATATCATGTTTGCAACTTGCATTTGTGCAAGATATCAGGCTGCTCCAAAGGTGTCTCACCTAATTGCTGTCAAGAGAATCCTCAGATACCTCAAAGGAGCACCTAAGTTAGGTCTCTGGTATCCAAGAAATAGTGATTTTAATCTCTATGGTTACTCTGATAGTGATTATGGTGGCTGCAACATCAACAAGAAATCAACATCAGGTGGATGTCAATTTCTTGGTGGAAGGATCATCTCATGGCAATGCAAAAAGCAATCCTGTGTCTCTACATCAACTGCTGAAGCTGAATACATTGCTGCTGCAAGTTGCTGTGCTCAGCTGCTGTGGATTCAAAACCAGATGATTGACTATGGATTCAACTTCATGAGCACTCCTATCCACATTGACAACAACAGTGCTATATCCATCACTGAAAATCCAGTGAAGCACTCTAAGACAAAGCACATTGATATCAGGTATCATTTCATTAGAGATATTCATGAGAAAAATCTTATAAAACTAATCAAAGTTGATTCAAATGAACAATATGCTGATTTGTTCACCAAAGCATTTGATGAACAAAGATTTAAATATCTCATTACAGCTATTGGGATGATAAACATTGATTAGTTAATCTCAATTGAAAACCTTTTTAATGTGTAAAGTCTTATGTCTAAGCCCTGTTACAAAAGATCCTTTCTTATTTATCTAAGTATAAGTTCTTCCGAAGAGAAATTAGCCCTCGGAAGATATCTAGCATAACTTCCGAAGCAAATTTCTCATAGGATAATTTTCTTCTCGGAAGAGTACTAAGTCTCGGAAGAAGCGATTGAGTTCATCTCAGATCTACTTCCGAAGCACTTAATACATTCCACCTGAAAGCAACATGTGTTTTCGGAAGTACGCAATTTACCTTCGGAAGTACATTTGCCTTCGGAAGAACATTACCTTCGGAAATACTTTATGCTCGGAAGAAAGATTTTACTGTGTAACGGAAATCTTTTGGGCCCCACTCTGTAAAAAGTAAAGATTTTGTTAATGATGTCGGATTATTTAAATGGTCTAACCTTACCGCCCCTGTCACATCATCCACTGAACCCTCACATCATCTTATCCAAACCACCCTTTAAACCGCCATTTCACCCATTTAAATACTTCCGGTTAATCACTTACACTCTTTTTACCAAATTCACTGCCCTAAAAGCTTTCTTCTTCTCCAATTTACCTTACTCAGAACTTTTCTACTGCTATCTTTCTCAAATGGCCTTAAACCCTCAGCACAACCAGGTCGCACTCCTTGACTCTTCAAGGGATGCTGACTTCTCTGATATCATTTCTTTCTTAGCCCAATCTTCATACTACACAGCCTTGACCGTAAACCCTACCATCTACTCCAACCAAATGTCCGAATTTTGGGCAAATGGTCGGATTGAAACCCTAAACGGGGTTCGTGCTATTAGGTCAAGTGTTTGTGGCCAAGAGTTGGTCATCACTGAACAGATCATCAGGGAGCATCTTGAGCTCCATGATGAAGGCGCACCGACGGAATTCCCCAAATCTGAGTTAGATAGTTCTTATCTCCAAATGGGATACGGTGGAGATGTAAGCAGGTCAACAGTCTACAAATTCAACTTCTCCTACAAGTGGAAGTTCCTGCTGCATGTGGTTCTTCACTGTCTATCTAACAAATCCGGGGGATGGGATCAAATCCCTATGAACTCGGGTGCTTAGTTCACGGGTTGGTACAAGGCCTTCGCTTCAACTACTCAAGGTTTGTGCTGACTAACCTTATGGGAAATCTGCAAAGGGACACATTCTTTATGTATCCCAGATTTCTCCAGCACATAATCAACTGCGAGCTAGATCAGGGTAAGCTTGTCTGTGCAGCTGCTCTGTCTGCTCCCCAAATGAGGCCGACCATCTTCAAAGTCTTGAAGAGAGTGTCTACCAACTACACTGGAAGGGATACCGCACTACTTCCAGGTATGATTGAGCCAACGGCTCCTGGTGACATCCCTGTTAACCCCACAGGTGATGAACCCACACCAGCAACTACCCTCACCATTCCAAATCTACCTTCTCCTCCCATCACTGTCACCTACCAGAGACGTACCAAACGAACCCTTGTTCAATCTACTCTGATTGAACAAGCCCCTCCTCTTCAAACCAAAAAGGCTAGAGTGGAACAAGGGGCTCCCACTCAGCCAGAGGTCCACCAATCCTTCACTATTGACCTCAATATGGGTCTTGAGTCTCCTCAGTCTCAGACCCATGAGCCCAAAACCCCAGCTGATAGCCCTCAGGGTGAGTCTCTATACTCCCCTGAGCAGCCACAAGGGACAGCTCAATGCCTTTTGACATTGATCAAAGTCCCGGGTCCTTAGGTCTTCATTCCTTTTCTTTCACTGACCTATTGACCGGAGCTGGTGAAGAGACTATGTCTCTCAAAGGCGATGAAGTTGATCCACTACACCCTATTAAGGATCAACAGAGCCTAGAGAAACCTCTTGTCTCTAGCCCACACCAGCAAAGCCCTACTGAGGTGAGTCCCACTGATGTGGAGGGGACTCATGTAGATTCAGCTGCCACTACTGAAGGAGCCTCAATGGATCCTCAGGACAGTGGTAACGACAGTCAGACTGAATCTACGGCAACCATGCCCTATGATGCCTCTGAAAGAGACATCATTGTGCAAGGGAAACCAGGGTGCCAAGAAACCACATCTGGTGGTGAGGATGAACATACCAGGTATGTTACCTCATCTCCCCGTGATTCTTCAAAAGAAGATGAGGGAAGTATGCAACTCACCATAAGAGACCTACTAAAGCTGAGACTTTAGAGGATAGGTCTGCCACTCAGCAACTTGAGATTGAAAGTCTCAAGGCCAAACTAGCTGAGACACAGATTGAGAGATCTGTTAGGCATGTACCAGTTCAGGTCTCCTTGACCTCTTCCTCTAGCTCATCTACCTCTCAAGATGATGCTACCAAAAAGGGGGAGAATGTTGAGGGACAAAGCCAAAGACAGGATACCATCAGTCAAGCTCTTACTTCTTTGAGCTCAAGCCAACAAGCTGCCATCTTCCCTGAGCCTCCTCCAGTTGTCTTTCAAGTGGATCAAAGGATGCTTCAGGATCTAAATAGGATCTTCAACAAGTTCCTTTTAGAGTCCCTGATTGAACAACCCAGTCCAGATATGTCTGTGATTTACTTTGGAGCTCAAGAGCTTCAGAGGTTGAATGCACCTCCTACCACTGTTGAGGAAGTTGGTCAACCTAAGGCCCAAGTGGAACCTGAGATTGATTTCGAAGGGGAAACTAGGACTGATGGCCCAGCAACTGAAACAGTTGGGACAGAAGGTGTGTTTTCACAGACTTCCGAAGCACAATTCGAAGCCTCGGAAGAACCAACACAAACTTCCGAAGCTGAGATTGCTGCTGCGGAAGGACTATTTTCTCTTTCCGATGATCTAATAGTCACAGATGCAATTCTGGAACTTGCATCTGAGGTTAATAGGGAGGACTTTCTCAGCCAACCATTAGCTATAACATCTGCATTGACCTCAGCTCCTACCTCCACCACCCAACCTGGATCTTCTATCCAAGAACCACCAAAGTCTAGCACTTCCGAAGACATAAAAGGCAAGAGGAAGATGACTTCGGAAGAGCTTCAGGAAGAAGAAAGGTTGGAGAAGCTCAGAAGGAAAGGAAGACTGCCAACTGGGAAACTGTTAGCTGCAAGTACAAAAGCAGCTGCAGCCAACCAAGAGGCAGTCAACAATAGAAGAAGAGTGGAGGTAATTGATAGACTTGTCAGTCTAGGGGCTGCTTCGGAAGATGTACTCCTGCTACCATTAGAGGAGCTGATAGAGCTTGAAAAGGCAACCTTGCTGCAAAGACAGCAAAAAGAAGAGGCTGCAAGGTTGGCCTTGGAAGAAGAAAGGCTGAGAAAAGAAAGAGAAGCTGATCTGCAGCTCAGGAGAGAAAGGATCACTTTCCTACTCTCCAGAGGATTCTCTCAAGAGGAGTTGTCTCCACACAATAGTGATACGATCTTATGGCTCTTCAACAAAGAGCAAGATCAAATGGAGAAGGAGAGAAAGAGAGCTGCAAGGGAGAAGCTGGTGGAGAAGAAGAAGAGAGAAGAAGAGGCTGGACTGTCTGCCGCCAAGAAGATAGGTGAGAAAGCTTGGATGAAGAACTATCTTAAAGCTCATGGCTTCTCTGGCAGGCAAGTGGGTCCAATGTCTGAGAAGACTCTCCAACGACATGTCAGTGACATCAAGGCTGACATTCGTGCGGGGAGAAGAAAAGAGATGTATAGAAGGGGACAGGGGATGACCTTCAAAGCCACCTCTCAGCCCAAAATCCAAACCCAACCTCAACCTGAACCTATACCCTTTCCCTTCCAAATCAAAACTGAACCTGAACCCTTCACCCCTGAACCTACACCATCACATCTACCAACTCCTTCACCTCAACCACCTAAACTACCCATCATCCAACCTAAAACTTAGCCAGAACCCAAACTCCTAAACCTACCCAACAACCAATCAAACCATCCCCTCAGCCTTCCAAACATCTCTCTATGGAGGAATTCAAGGCAATCAAAACTAAGCTCATCAACTGCACTACTCTGAGCGACATCTCCTGTGAGGAGGATTCAGTCAACCTGACTTATGTTGATGGATTCCCTCACAAGAGATGAGTTTCTTGATCTGCCCAGAGGAACTTTGGACCAAGCTGCAAGACTCCTTGGCCTCAATTCAGATACATTGAATGAGGAAGAAAAGAAGCTGAGGAGAAAGCTGGTGACTCTGCTGGACACAAAGAAAGGAGATAGGGTACCAAGACAACCTCTTGTACCCAGAAAAAGATAGTCCAGTGGAGGTTCGAAGACTCTTCTCACAACTTTGTTGTTGAGAGAGAGAATGGTGAGATTAACAGGCTGAATGCCTCATCTCTGCTACACTTAAGTAGATTTGATATTGCTGAGTTAGCAGAGAAACCATTCTCCAACCCTTCAAACTCCGATGTAGCTGCCCACATCAGAAATCATCTAGGCAGCCTTCACATGGCCGAGCTTACTGCCAGCAAGGTCGAAGAGGAGTCAAAACTGAGAGAGGAGGAGGAAAGGAAAGGATCAGCAACCAAAGGCAAAGCCTTTCTTCAAATGGTTGAAGGTCCTGAACTTGAGTCCATAGTTAGATGGGAGTATGACTACAACTCCCGTCAACTAACTCTCTTCAGGGGGTCACAACAAAGGGTACATGTCATTCAAAGTGATAGACTGGATCTCCTATCCACGAATGACTTGTACAAGCTTCTCAGCACCACTTCCGGGAAGAATAGAGAGACAGACAAATATCTTTTGTCCCTGGTGCTGAAAACTTTGAGAAGTAGAAATAAGTGAAGTTTTGGTAGCATCAGCCTAGGGGGAGTTTGTTGGATCTAGAGAGGCTGTTGCAACCAAAACCATGTCACTTAGAAGATTTTGAGTACAACATACAAAGGACTTCCGAAGCCAAGTGTGGGACTTCCGAAGGAAGAAGGAGCTCTTCCGAAGTCTAAGTGTAAAATGCACTCCGAAGGAAAACTCCAACTTCCGAAGATAAAGAAGTTACTTCCGAAGAATCAAGACTTAAAGACAAAGTTCTGAAATCAACTTCCGAAGTATAAAGAAGTCCTCAAAGCCTCGGAAGCATAGAAGCATCTTCCGAAGTATAAGTGGCTTCGGAAGAACTTGTTCTTCCAAAGCCAGTTAACCTTCGGAAGACACTTCTATTATCCAGTAGACATAAGTATGGTCTGTCTGACAGTCCGCTGCAAATCTCTGAGATACTGCATGGCGTTTTCTCAAAAGCCATGTAGTTGACCATACTTTAATCTACTGTTTACCTTTTATGTTAATACAGCTGCCATCTTTAGTTGGTGACAAAAGGTAAGTCATGGACATGTCATGACTACCATATCTTAGATAATACTTTATCTAAGATACCTTAACTATAGCATTGTAGTATATGCTTTAGTCGTAGGTTTCCAGCTGGTATCAAGTATAACCGGTTGTAGGATCTAGTATATATAGTTTCTCATTGTAACTCTTGTAGCATGCTTGTAAGTGTCTTGTAATCTTGAGTTGAGAAGTAATATATACAAGTACCTTGAAAATACTCCTGCTTGTTTCCTTGATTACTTATTATATTATTATCAACTCTTGTTAAAGGCATTGCTTCATCTTGTTTGAGTGATATCATAAGTGAGTTTGAGAGAATTTACAAGTGTTAAGTGACAAAACCCGATCTTTCATGTAGTATGAGGATTGGGTCAGAAAAGAAATGATATCTGAGAAGTCAACATCCCTTGAAGAATCAAGGAGTGCGACCTGGTTGTGCTGAGGGTTTAGTGCCATTGAAGAAGATGACAGAAAGATAGTTCGGAATAAGGTAAATTGGAGAAGAAGAAAGCTTTTATGGCAGTAATTTGGGTAAAAAGGATGTAAGTAATTAACCGGAAGTATTTAAATGGGTGAAATGGCGGTTTAAAGGGTGTTTTGGATAAGATGATGTGAGGGTTCAGTGGATGATGTGACATGGGCGGTAGGGTTAGACCATGAAAATAATCCGACATCATTAACAAAATCTTTACTTTTTACATTGTGGGGCCCAAAAGATTTCCGTTACACAGTAGAATCTTTCTTCCGAGTAGAAAGCGTTTCCGAAGGTAATATTCTTCCGAAGGAAAATTTACTTCCGAAGGTAAGTTGCTTACTTTCGAGAGTATATGTTGCTTTTCAGGTGGAGTGTGTTAAATGCTTCGGAAGTAGATCTGATATGAAATCAATCGCTTCTTCCGAGACTTAACACTCTTCCGAGAAGAAAATTATCCTGGGAGAAATTTGCTTCGGAAGATATGCAAAATATCTTCCGAGGGTTAATTTCTCTTCGGAAGAATTCATACTTAGATAAAATTTAGAAAAAGATCTTTTGTAACAGGGCTTAGATTGTTTTGACATGAGATTTTACACATTAAAAGGTTTTCAAATGAGATTAGCTAATCAATGTTTATCATCCCAATAGCTGTAATGAGATATTTGAATCTTTGTTCATCAAAGGCTTTGGTGAAAAAATCAGCATATTGTTCATTTGAATCAACTTTGATTAGTTTGATAAGATTTTTCTCATGAATATCTCTAATGAAATGATACCTGATATCAATGTGCTTTGTCTTGGAGTGCTTCACTGGATTTTCAGTAATGGATATAGCACTATTGTTGTCAATGTGGATAGGAGTGCTCATGAAGTTGAATCCATAGTCTATCATCTGGTTTTGAATCCACAGCAGCTGAGCACAGAAACTAGCAGCAGCAATGTATTCAGCTTCAGCGGTTGATGTAGAGACATAGGATTGCTTCTTGCATTGCCATGAGATGATCCTTCCACCAAGAAATTGACATCCTCCTGATGTTGATTTCTTGTTGATGTCGCAGATACCATAATCGCTGTCAGAGTAACCATAGAGATTAAAATTACTATTCCTTGGATACCAGAGACCTAGTTTAGGTGCTCATTTGAGGTATATGAGGATTCTCTTGGCAGCAATTAGGTGAGACACCTTTGGAGCAGCCTGATATCTTGCACAAATGCAAGTTGCAAACATGATATCAGGTCTACTTGCTGTGAGATACATCAGAGAACCAATAATTGCTCTGTACTGATGTTGATCAGTATCCTCCCCCTCAGAATCAGGGCAGAGATTGTGGTTTCTGGGTATAGGTGTCTTTGCTGCTTTACAATCCTTCATATCAAATCGCTCTAAGATATCATTGACATACTTAGATTGATTAATGAAGAACCCTTCCTTCAATTGCTTTACCTAAATTCCAAGGAAAAAGTCCATTTTTCCCATGGAACTCATCTCGAACTTCTTCTTCATAATGCTCTCAAAGTCTTTGCACATTTGGTCATTTGAGGAACCAAATATGATATCATCAACATAGACTTGAACGAGCAAGATGTCTTTCCCAGACTTTCTTATGAAAAGAATCTTATCAATGGTACCTCTAGTGTAACCATTCTTCAGGAGAAATTGAGACAATGTCTCATACCACAGCCTAGGTGCTTGGTGCAACCCATATAGAGCTTTATCCAACTTGCACACATAGTTTGGATGCTGTGGGTCTTCAAATCCTGGAGGTTGGCATACATAGACTTCCCTATCTATATCCCTATATAGAAAGGCACACTTGACATCAAGCTGGTAGACAGTGAAATTCTTGGATGCAGCATTAGCAAGGAAGATCCTAACTGCCTCAAGTCTTGCAACAGGTGCAAAGACATCAGTATAATCGATTCCCTCCTCTTGAGTGTATCCTTGAACCACCAGTCTTGCCTTGTTCTTGATTATCAAGCCTCTATCATCTCTTTTGTTTCTGAATACCCATTTGGTGCCTATAGGTACTTGACCAGATGGTAGCGGACATAGGTTCCAAACCTTTTGTCTTTTGAATTGAAGCAACTCCTCTTGCATTGATTCAACCCAGCTACTATCTTTCAAGGCATCTTCCACCTTCTTGGGTTCCATTTGGGATAAAAAGCATGAGTACAAGCAGACATTCCCATTATGAGTTTGTCCACTTGTTCTCACACCTTCAGAGACTTCCCCTATGATGTTTTCAGCTGGATGAGTGTTATGAATCCTGAGTCTAGGAACCACCTCCAGTTGCAAAGATAAGTCAAGTTGGACATATTTTGCTTAGGAGCTTGAATACTTGGTCCAGCTGTTGTTTCAAACTCATTCAATGAGGACTGATTGAATGAAAGAGAAACATCATCATTTCTTTGCTGTGAAGCATCATTAACAGTTGCCTGTTCCTTCAAGATGGTGCTTCCATCAGCTTGGTGTTGTGCAGGGTCACCTGAAGAGATTTGAAAATCAGCAGGTGAATCCCTTGTTGAAGTACCACTATCTCTTGAAATAGTTATACTGTCAGATCTTTCAATAGTGGGAACTGATTTGCTGCAACTCTTGGAGAACTTGGAATAGGTCTGGGAAGCTCAAACAGTTGATCTTCATCAGAATCACTTTGAACACCTGTTCCAGCTGAACCATTCTCACAAGATGGTTTAGAATAGTTTGGAAACAATTCTAAATCAAAGATATGATCAGGGCCATTCCCCCTAACACAAGGAGTGTGCTCATTAACTACAATGTTGGAAGATTCCTCAAATTTGGTTTTTAATGTTATAAACTCTATAGGCTTTAGAGTAGGAGGAATATCCAACAAAGATAGCATCATCTTACTTTTCAGCAAATTTGCCAAATTGTCTTTGTGTTAAGTATGGTACACCTGCTGCCAAAGGACCTTAGAAAGCCAATGAACGGTGGCCTCTTGTTCCATAACTCATAAGGGGTTTTCCATGTGGCTTTACTACAAGAACTCTGTTCTGCACATAGCATGCAGTGCTGACTGCCTCTGCCCAGAATGTTAGAGGCAGCTATCAGCTAACATAGTTCGAGCAGCCTCAATAAGTGTCCTATTTCTCATCTCAGCAACACCATTTTGTTGAGGAGTTCTAGGAGCACTATATTGTCTGGCAATCCTTTTTGAGTTACAAAATGAGTCAAGAACTAGGTTCTTAAACTCAGTCCCTTGATCACTTCTAATTATTTTAACCTTGTGATCAACTTGATTTTCTAGTTTAAGAATAAAAGATTTTAAAGTTTCAGCAGTTTCATCTTTGGTTCTTAAAAAGAATACCCATGTAAATCTAGTAAAATCATCAACAATCACAAGGCAATATGATTTCTTCCAATGCTCATTATACTTGTGGGACCAAATAGATCCATGTGCAATAAGTGTAATGGAGTGGTGATAGAGTTAACAACTTTGGATTTATGAGAAGACCTGTGTTGTTTCCCTTTCAGGCAAGCAACACAGTTATCTTTACAGAAAAATTCCTTTTTAGGCAAACCATGTACCAAGTTATTTTTAGCCAATTTATTCATTGTCTTAAAATTGACATGACACGTTTGTTTATGCCATAGTGTTGACTCATCACCATCAGCTTTGGAAAGAAAGCATGATACTTCTCCCATTGGGGAAGCATTGTTCATATCAAGCTTGTACATATCCCCTTTCCTGGGAGATCTAAGAAGCACCAATTCCTGAGGAATTGTCATCCTGGGTTTGAGGATAATGCACTCATGTTCTGTGAAAAGCATTTGATGCTTTTGATCACAGAATTGAGAAACACTTAACAGATTGTGTTCAAGCTGTTTGACAAAATTAACTTTGTCAACTTTTAACTTTCCATTGGATATACTTCCTCTGCCAGAAATATATCCTCCGGCCTCTCCTCCAAACTGGACAGGACCTCCATCATAATGTTGAAATTGTTGAAGGAGAGATCTGTTCCCTGTCATGTGCCTGGAGCATCCACTATCTACAATCCAAATGTAGTTATTCTTGTCATATGGATGTCCCCGCACATAAGGTGAGATAATTAGTTTTGATTGGAAACCCAAGCCTTATGGTCTTGGGTTCTTCCAATGATAGTGACATAATTGAACCAAAATTTATGCATGGGGGTTCAATGGATGTCTTTGAAGAAGAGGTTTGGGCTACAGCATCTTCCTTGATCTTCCATTCCATCCCTTGGTTGATCATAGAGGATGAGCTTGTTGAAGCTTTTGTAGCTTGGCATTCTTCCGAAGCTTCTTTCTTTTCGGAAGAGACCTTCACCACCTTTTCTTCGAAGCAGTCTTCTTCTGGGATGGTTTCAAGGGGACTCTTTTGCTTTTCTGAGTCTTTACAGCTTTAACTTCCAAGCCTTTTTCCTTTCAGAAGAAGAATTTTCTTCCGAGAGAAGCCTTGCTTCGGAAACAAGCTTTCCCTTTTTCATCACTTGAACCATTTGATATGGTCCAAATGAGAAACCTTTCCTGACTCCTTCTCTTTTAACATTATTTGCATAATGTGTGCTAGCAGGATTGTAGTAACAATCTTTAGCCATGTGGTTTTGCAGACCACACATTATGCATGCAATGTTAACCTTCTGGGAATGAGAGGATTGCTGTTTCTTGTTCTTTTTCTCTTCATCAACAACCTTTCCCTTTAATTTCTGATCCTTTGGTAGGATAGGAGTACTTGTACTACACTCTTTTCCTGAATCAGAATTTCCAACCACCTGGAATCCAGCTGAGATGAATACACCCTTTTGCTTTGGGTCTATCTTTAACTTGGATTCAGCCACTTTCTTGGCAGTTTTTCTGGCTGCCTTAGCTCTGCTTCTTCTGGCTTTGGTGGTCAGGGTTTGATCATCATTGGCTGGGGAGGGCATGATTACCTGTTCCTTCCCTGTGATGGTCTCCATAGTTGCATCATTCTTTGACTCATGAGAAGGTGGGTCAGCAGATGGAACCTCTTGCTCTTCAGTACCACACCTTGGTTGTCTTATAGACTCATAAGAGTGTGGTGGAGCAATTTCATTGGTTCCCAACCCACCTTTGTTTTGATAACAAAGCTTTGAGTGAGAGGATGATGCAAGAATGGCTTGGAAGTTTTGCTCGGAAATAGCATACTTCCTTGCTTGAGCCTCAGCAGTGACAAGCTGGGCTTGAGCCTCAGTCAATTTGGATATTAAATCCTTGATTTGAGTCTTGTAGTTTGTATGTTCATGTTTTAAGAGGGACATGGTTTTCTCTAACTCCTCAATTTTTTCTTGGTAGTCAGATTCAGCCCTTTTAAAGTCAGATTTTAAAACATTTAAAGACTCAATATCAGATTTAATTTCCATATTGTAGTCTTGATACAGTTTAACCTTAGCAATACAGACAGGAGTACAGAGATGTTCATATACCTTGTTTTCATTTGTTCCGGCCATGAGTGCTTGAGCAGGAGTCACATCCTGAACCATGAGTCATCAGACAGGCAGCATAGCAATCTCATGACATTCACAGTGCCAGCTGTTGACTTTGGGCTTTGGTGTAGAGGGATGTGTCGAGGCCTGTGGGGTTCCCGGGTTGGACTTGGGAGCCTTGCATTTTCTTGCAAAATGACCAAGTTGGTTACAGTTGTAACATTTGGCCTTGCTTTTGTCAAACCCAAATTTGTTATTGATTGGGTTCTGAGGGAGTTGCCTTTCAGTTCTCTTAAAGAACTTCTTTGCTCTGTAGGTTAGAAGAGCCATTTGCTGGACTATGTCCACGTACTCTACGTCATCCGGGCAAAAACACTCTAGATCATCAAAGCAGTATTGATAGTCATTTGAGTGTCCACTTCCTAAGACAAATGCACAGCTGTCCTGAAAGGAGCTTTGCTGAGCTTGTTGAGACCTTGGAGTCTCAGGAAATGTGATGTAAGGCCCAGAGGAACAAGATGGCTGTTGGGTGTAGTCAGGTATTGCTGAGACTGGGAGATTCTTGAGCCTTCAGCAACCATTAAAGCGTTGCTAGCAGGAAGACTCAAGGGTCTGCTTGTCTGATGACCCCTCTTGCTTTCCATTTCCAAATGGTATCCATCAAGGATCCCATAGAGTTCGGTCATGGTGAGTGTATTCAGATTCTCTGTTCTCTTGATAGAGACACAGTAGAATGTCCACTCATTGGGTAGAGCACTCATAAACTTTCTAGTAAGGTCTCTGAGTTCATGAGTGATTCCAACAGATTGAAGGGAAGAAATAAGATCCATGTACCTGAAATATTGCTGGCTAGGAGTCTCTCCAGCAACATAGGTGAAGTTCTCAAAATGCTGCTTCAGTGAGTCCTTCTTGGAATCATTCGAGCTTGAGTACATTTGAGCAAGAGCATCAAAGAGTTCTTTGGCAGACTTACAATGCTCAAACCCCACCATGATAGAGTTTGGGATTGCAGTCATAAGAACAGTCATAGCATTGCTGTCTATGTCAAGCTTCTTCCTGTCTTCATCAGAATAATCTTCAACGGCTTTCTCAATCATGGCACCGTTTCCACCAGCTACTTTTGGCTTATACGGGCCATTGACAATGGATTTCCACATCATGCTGTCTTGATACCTGATGAAGCCTTCCATTCTTCTGCTCCAAGACCTGAAGTTTTCAGGGTGATGATGGGAGCTTTGGTCATCATTCCCATCTCTACTTCAGATTTGTTGAGGGCCATTTTGAGTGAGGTATAAGGAGGAGTTAAAAACTGGTTGATTAGGATGGTAAGATCTCACAATCAAGAGCCTAAAAAGCTCTGATACCAATTGCAGGATCGGGTTTGTCACTTAACACTTGTATTTCTCTCAAACTCACTTATGGAAATACTCAAATCAGATGTAGTAATGTCTTTTACAAGAGTTGATAATAATATAATAAGTAGCAAAAGAACAAGCAGAATAATTTTCAAGGCACTTATATATATTACTTCTCAACTCAAGATATTACAAGACTCTTACAAGCATGAAACAAGAGTTACAATGAGAACTATATATACTAGATCCTACAGCCGGATATAATTTGATACCAGCTGGAAACCTAAGACTAAAGCATATACTACAATGCTAAAGTTAAGGTATCTTAGATAAAGTATTATCTAAGATATGGTAGTCATGACATGTCCATGACTTACCTTTTGTCACCAACTAAAGATGGAAACTGTACTAACATAAAAAGGTAAACAGTGGATTAAAGTATGGTCAACTACATGGCTTTTGAGAAAACGCCATGCAGTATCTCAGAGATTTGCAGCGGAGTGTCAGAGAAGCCATACTTATGTCCACTGGATAATAGGAGTGTCTTCCGAAGGTTAACTGGCTTCGGAAGAACTTGTTCTTCCGAAGCCACTTTATACTTCGGAAGAGGCTTCTATGCTTCCGAGGCTTTGAGGACTTCTTGTACTTCGGAAGTTGACTTCAGATCTTTCTCTCTAAGTCTTGATCTTCGGAAGTAGGTTCTTTGTCTTCGGAAGTTGGAGTTTTCCTTCGGAAGAGTGTTTTACACTTAGTCTTCGGAAGAGCTCCTTCTTCCTTCGGAAGTTCCATACTTAGCTTCGGAAGTCCTTTGTTTGTTGTACCAAAATCTTCTAAGTGACTTGGTTTTGGTTGCAACAGCCTTTCTAGATCCAACATCATGTTTGCTCATTTATTGAACTTAATTGTTATGTTCTTCATTATTAATTCATAATGCAATTGTTATTTCATATTCATTTAATTAAACAACGAATAGTGATAATTCTGTGATCACTATTTGAATTCAATCTAACCTGATAATTCCTGATTGCGATCCTTGGATTCATAGGTGGTATCAAAGCCAAGTGCTCATTGATTTAGATCAATTGATCTATCAGTGTTAGATTTGTTTGATTGATTGTTTATATCATTAGATCTATCAAATTACTGATCAGATTTATTGATTTTGAGTAAAATTGCTTTTAAGTGTTCATAACGTCTTGAGAGTTCATAACTCAGATTCAAGGGTGTTATCGAATGAACTGATCAACATATAAGTTGAGTTAGGCTAATCAATAGCTAACAAAGGAATTATACTCAACATCTTGGTGTAAAACCAATTTAAAACAATCAAACTGTGATTTATCGTTCAGCGAGTACTGTTACATTGCTCGGTTAACATTAATCTACATTCTCATCAATTTGATAAGTAGATCTGTGTTATTGATTGATAATAAACGATTGTTCAATTGAATTGAACAAACACTTATCAACAAACATCCTCAATTTGATATTAGTTTGAGACTCATTAAGATGATTGACTAATTTTGACTACGACGACTTAGTTAAACAATAATTAAGAGTTTGACATTAATTAGATCATTTACAAAAGGAACTCTGTTTTAGTTAACAACTTACACATTTAACTAAAATGAGTAATTCAATTGGTGGATCATACCAACCTTCAAAGTTGGAAAGCATAGTGGATTTCAAACCCTGGAAAATCAAATTCAGGAATCATGTGAACTACACTGATTCAGACTTATGGGTATTTATAACCGAAGGTCCTTATATTCCACCAACACTTGGACCGGATTATAAGGACAACAATCAACCCATAAGTACAAAGGATCTGTCACCTGATGATGTTAAGAAGGTTAAAGTCGATATTAGAGCATACAACTTACTTAGTATGGCTTTAGCTGAAGATTTATTAGTCAGGTGTGAGAATTATAAAACAACAAACTCCTTATGAAAGATTCTTCACACTCTTTGTGAAGGTAGTGATGAAACCAGGAGCACAAGAAAGGATACTCTTCGCTCACAATATGAAACATTCTATCATGTTGAGGGTGAATCAGTTCCTCAACAACTCCACAGGTTCATGCAATTGGTGACCGAGATGAACATCTTGGAGTTAAAGTACACCAATGAGGAGTTAAACAAAAAGATGCTCCATAATTTACCTGAAAGTTGGAAGCAGAGTGTATCCATGATCAAGAATACCCTTGATCTTAAAACCATTTGTTTAGATACATTGGTAGCTAAAGTTGAAGCACTTGAAATGGATGAAAAATCAAGAAACAAGAATGTGAAATCACATGTTGCTCCTTATCAGTTTAAAGAAACTAAAAGTACTAGAACTGCTTTTATTTCTAATCATGATGATGAAACTTCTTGTAACTTGAGTGATGATGAGGAAGAAGTTGGTTTTTATGCTTCAAAGCCTTCTAGATCAAACTCTCAAAGTAAGTCAGCAGAGGAGAAAGGAAGACATGATGAAAGAAAAGGTCAATCTGATTCATCAGGAAAGTCATCCTCCAATAACAACAATCAAACAGAGCCAATCACTATGGTTTTGGACTCAAGAGAACAAAAAGCAGCTTTTGCAGCTTTCAGTTCAAGCTTCCAAGCATATCTAGGTACCACTTTAACACCTGCATACATTATCAACAAGATCTAGAGGAACTTCATCCAGATGAAGTAGAAGAGATGGATCTTCAATGGCAAATGGCCATGATTGCTTATAAAGCCAAACAGTACCTGAGAAGAAACAAAAAACTTGGCTACAGCAAGCAGAACAACAAATATCAGTGTTGATAAGTCGAAGATCAGATGTTTCAAATGCAATCTATATGGGCCTTTCTCAAGGGAGTGCAATCAACAGTCAACTTCTGACATGAGACAAAATCAACAACATCAGTCTTATCAACATCAATCTTATCAACCATCAGTAGTTCAAAGAACTTTCAAACAACCTCAGCTTACAAACTCATCATCTCCACCAGCCACAAGCTCATAAGCAGGACCTAGCCAAACCAAAGAAATTGGGTTAATAATTCTACAAGATGGAACCTGGGACTAGAGCATGTATGAAAAGGAGGTTTTAGAAGTGAATCAACCTTTAATGGCAAACATGGAAAACAATGTTTCACCCATGGCTAGAGAGGTAAGGGACAGATTGTGTTCATCAATGTGTGTTGAGGAGGTAGAAAGATAGAGGGTACATGCTCAACAACTGGCTAATAAAGTAAAAGAAAAAATGATTTTAAATGAATCACATGTAAGAGAGCATAACTATATCAACTCAAAATTACCTCTTTGTGTTAACCCAGATAGAACACTTGAATCAAATAACATGAAGATTTAGATTAAAATACGATAAACATAATCAAAACCCCTTTGATCTCTATTGGTTGTTAATGATATTGTTTACAAGTAAATCTCTCAATAAATTGGTCATGCAACCATTAACCAACTCTAATTACAATTAACCTATTTATAGTCTAGACTAACTTTCACTATTTACGTTTAGTCCCCTAGACTATTAAACTTGACTAAAACAAGATAAATTATATTTTGCTCACACAAAATATATTTAATACAATAAAGTCTCAAACATAATATATCTTCAATATCTTCACTCGGTTCTTCGTCACGAACTCGACGTTTGGCTTTTCTGTTGACCTTGACTGAGACGTTGACTTTTGTTGACTTTGACTATGTTGATAATATAGACTATCTTGTATAGCTCCAACAATACTCCCCCTTAGTCTATCATTATCAATGTTTTCAAACAAGATCAGCACCAGAAGTCAATCATAGAAAGATTTTCAAATTGAAGCTTTCTGAATCTGATGAGAAAAATCATTCATCTCATAAGCTCCCTCTATTTATGTGCTCCCCCTTGATGTGTTTATAGTTTGATCCAAACATGAACAGTTTTCCCAACTCTCTAATATTGAGTGTTTTAGAAGAAGTAGGAGGAGGATTCTAGCTTGGTATCTTCTACAAACTTGAGGAACAAGTTCTCTGATTAGGTACACTGCTCAACTGATGATCGGCCATCACTTACAGTAAAATCTGAAACATAATCACAAACACAATCACAAACACAATCTCGACATTTCTAATTAGATCATTTCACTTTAACACAATAAACCCGTGTTTATCTGTGTGTGAAAACAAGCGAATCCGTGTTCATTTGTGCGCAATTTCCGTGAAATGCATGAAAATGATAACATTGTAACAGCATAAGATGGAATACCTAAAAGAAATTTTGAAATCAAAAATTTATTATTATAATTTTTTAATTTTTTAATTTTTTTATATTGTGATTATAAATTTTTAATTACCGAGAACTAAATCGATCATGAGATCACATCCTCAAGATATACTTTAGCACAAAGATGAA
Organism: Flaveria ramosissima; assembly: GCA_025215565.1. Taxonomy (NCBI): domain Eukaryota; kingdom Viridiplantae; phylum Streptophyta; class Magnoliopsida; order Asterales; family Asteraceae; genus Flaveria; species Flaveria ramosissima. Next base: position 87,622 of record JACVEC010000226.1, on the reverse strand, counting down.
TTTAATCATCGACAAGCAATGAGATCGCACTGATAACTGAATCTAATCACAGTTTTTGAATTATTTTTGAAATTCTCAAACAGATCAATAACGATTGCTGATATGTTTATGCACCTAAACCCATGCCCTATCTTTTCACAAGCAGCAGATGATTCATTAAGGTTTGATTAAATACTTTAGAATGCTAGGACCCCACAATCATTTGGCAAAAACCCTCACCCAACCTCAGGATTTCTTGAATTTTTTAAATTTTTTATATTGTGATTATAAATTTTTAATTACCGAGAACTAAATCGATCATGAGATCACATCCTCAAGATATACGTTAGCACAAAGATGAATTTAATCATCGACAAGAAATGAGATCGCACTGATAAGTGAATCTAATCACAGTCTTTGAATGATTTTGAAATTCTCAAACAGATCAATCACGATTGCTGATATGTTTGTGAACTTAAACCCATGCCCTATCTTTTCCAACAGGCAGCAGATGATTCGTTAAGGTTTGATTAAATACTTTAGAATGCTAGGACCCCAAATCATTTGGCAAAAACCCTCATCCAACCTCAGGATTTCTTGAATTTTGTTACGATCTTTATAGAGGAAGGCTTGTGCATTAGTGTGCAAGTGATTATCATCAGAATATTGAATTCTGTGATGAATTCATCGTTAGATTATTTGACACAACTTAGGCCAAAACGGTGGGAGCTCTAGATAAGTATTCACATACAGTAGAGGAGATGAGCATTTAGCATGTGCCGATGAGAGCTTCAGGTCAGTACTATCGTATAGCAAATGAGATCATCACTCGGGTCAGTACTTCCGTATAGCAGAGGAGATTAGCACAAACACAAGACACATAAAATACCAAACATGGCTTAAAGATATGGCTTATATAAAATGTATCATGGTGGGTGAAAGATCAATTCTCAATCCAATTTTTGTCGGGACTCAGTTTTCATACAGGCCAAAATGATTGCGTAAATCCAGACATCCTTAAGCATATATATTAATTTAAATCATTATATTAATTTAAATCATTATGTTATTGTCTATTTTATTTTCAGGCTGAGTCTACCAAGTATATCATTAAAAATTATTTGTTTTTCTTTTATTTGCACTTAAAAATAACATGTGAATCAAATAACAGCATTAGTTACTATCATTTCTCATTATAAAACATCATGCAAAAACAAGCATTTCAAGATAATATACAATCATCTCCCAGTCATCTCGAATCAAGTTCTCAGTTCTCTTTTCATTTTATATATTTTTAATTGAATTTGATTATACTCTCCCCCTAAATTTTTTTTTGCAAACCTAGTTTTTCATTATTTTATTATTTATATTTTTTATTTATATATATATATATATATATATATATATATATATATAGATATAGATATATATAGAGATATATATAGATATATATGTATGGATGGAGATAGATATATAGATGTATATATAGATGTATGTAGATATATATAGATATATATAGAGATATCTGTACATAGATATATATAGATATATATATATATATATCTATATATATATATATATATATATCTATATATATATATATATATATATATATATATATATATATATATATATATATATATATAACAGTACAAAAATAGAAATTTCCAAAGAAGATCTTCAAAACTACACTGATATAAAGATAAGAAATGAATGATCAAGAAATATGTCGTGATTGTGAAGTGAGAACTGTGATTGTGCAGATAAAAATCTAGATTGGATAAAATACCATGACCTTAACCTGTTTGTTCCATCTCAAATTTGAATTAGGAACAATCTCTTTCAGTGAACCGGATTACTAACAGGCCTCCTGAATTGTTCCTGCACTCATAAACAGATTAGGTTGAAAGGGGAACCCCGCCATTGTAGTCCAGGGTGTTCCTTTTGCAACGGTATAAGTAACCTGCTTCAACAAACAATCTGTTGAAATATCAGGGATATCTGTATCCTTCTTTTAATTTGCCAAATTTGTTTCGGTTTAATTAATTTTTTGTTGAAGAAGTTAAAATTGGAAATCATTTTTTGTTTAAGATCGCATAAAAAGAATTTGGTTTTGAAACTTTAGTCATTTTCATCTTTGAATCATGTGAAACCAGCTTCACATGAAAAGGTTGGATGAAGGATTAGTATTTTCATCTTTGAAGGATTTTACCACGTGACCTTCTTTTCTACACTCAAAACAAGCCTTGAAAGGCTTTTGATATGTGACTGACCCGTGTGAAATATTTGGAGTTGGAGATTGTTTTGAGGTTGTTGCAAATTCTTGCTTGTTTTGGATGTTGTTGTGTTGAACAGTGGATGAGATCTGCACTGGTTGACTGGCTTGTTTTGCAATTGGAGAAGAGATCCGTATTGGTCTTGATTCAGCTTTTGCAAACGTTTGAGACTTGACAATTTCAGGTGATATCTTGATCTTTGATGAAATGCCATGGTCCTCTGTGTTTGATTCATCATTTGAGCTTGACCAGTCTCAGATACACAAATCTGCTTCCAAATGATCTTGATTGACAGGAATATGAGGTGTTGCCATTGTTGGAGCTTGATGATTAGATGATTCTCGATTTCTCTCTTCTTTCACAATCCTGACAAGCTCAAAATTAGGAATGTCACCTACTTTAAACTTATCAAAGATGTTAGAAGAAATAGTATATATAGAGTTACAAACCACCAGGACTGAACAATCATTAGCTTGACTGTCAGCATTCGGGTTATTGTATCCCATACCAATTATAGAATCATAATCATTTGCACCTCCTAAGATTCACACCTGCTAAACCTGCATGCAAATTGTTAGTATTCTTTTCAATTAAATCATTTGTTGGATGAAGTTTGGGAATGGAGAATAACATAGAGTAGATGGAGGTGGAGCTGAATTAAATACATTTTCACCATCTGAATGATATCCAAACCCATGTTTTACACGTGCCCCTTGTTGTTTAGCAATAAGCTCATCCTTTTTCATGTGTGAAAGGGTCCATTTATCAAGTTTTGTTTGAAGTTGTGTCGTTTCAAATTGAGCTAAAACAGCCCTTTCTTTCAGAATATTAATTTCAACGTTATGCTCTAAAATGGTTCTTTTTAAAAGATCATTTTCAGCCAATGCTTCATTAAGTTTCCTTGAAAAAGCTTAATTCATGATTAATTATTTTTAATTTTTTTACATTTTCAATAACAATCTGTTTGCCTTATAAATCCCAAATAATCGGATTTTGCAAGAAGAAGAACACATATCCTGAACAGTCTCATAAAGAAGACCCATGATAGTTCTTTTGCAGCTAAACTCTTCTCACAGTTACAAACCCTTGTGATTCTTTGTTGTTCCTCTTCTTTAAGTTTTAGTATTGCTTGATCCTCATATTCGTTCTTTCTAATTTCAACTATTTCAGCTTTATTATCATCGGTTCTCATAAATTCCGGTTTACTTTCATTGAGCTTCACAATTGTCTTTGTTTTTAACATTTGAATCCAAATCAGTCCTCAATAATTTCATCTTTTCAATCAGCTCGGCTTTGTAATCAAGTATGCTTGTTACAAAAGAAACAAGATCAGTATTAAGCGTGTTGGTTTGATGTGGGAACACGGCTTGCTAAATTCTTTTCTTTGGATATCCAGCTCGAGAGAATTTAGCTTGTTGATCATATCCATAAGTTTTGTGTCGACATAACCTCTTTCTTGCTTCAGCATTTTAACTTGCTGATTCTATTTAGACGGAAGAGAGTTAAGAAGATTTTGAATTTGTTCATGATTACTGAGATCTGGAACATGCTTCTTTAGATTATTTGTCACCTTTAAGAATCGATCAATCAAATCTGTCAATTTTTCTTTCTTTGTACCTACAAAACAATCAAATCGACTTTGTGCCAATGTGGCATTGTCTGATTCAAGATCGTTAGTGAAATTCATTTTCAAATAAAAGATTAAATTCACTTTATCACCCAAAATGACAAAAATATTATACGAATGTGAATTATTATATTTTAATTTTTTTAATGACCCAACAAAAAGTAAAACTAATTGTTAGCCCAAAATTATTTTTTGTGAATCTTGTAACTAGTCCCAATTGTTAAAACTCATAAAATTGTTAGCCCACACATAGATTTTAAAATACAAGCCAATTGTTAGCCCAATTTTACTTTAAAATCTTGTAACTAGCCCATCAAATTGTTAGTCCATACAAAGCTTGAAAACCCAACCCAACGAGAAAAAGCCCACAACCAAACACAAACCTAATCCATAATACTTACACCAACTAACACACACATATTCAAGTGTAAAAAGAGAAAGATGCGGATGAGTAAGAAAGCCCTCCTAGGGTTCCGGCGAGCAGCCGTCGGTCCGACGAACCACAGCGGCCTCGCGGTGGCCGGAAAAAAAAATCGGCCAAAATGAGCAGTTCAACCTCTATCCCCACTACTCACGACCTTCTGATTTCAATGATGGCCTCGGTTTGTTCTGAAACTCAATAACGAAGGAGATACAGAAGAGAGAAGTTCGCAGCGACTAGGGTTTCGGCGAACTTTTCTGGCGAGTCACGGTACGTACAATATATCATCATCTTCCCATCGTCATGATGGTTCCAATGGTGGTCGTAACACGCTGAAATATGCAGGATAGAAGAAGATTTTGATGGATGAAGGTGGCGGCGGCTAGGGTTTTTGCCGCCGCGTTTGCTGCGGTTGTGGTTTGTATTTGCTCGGCTAAGGCTGCGGTTGTGGTTTATGTTTGCTGCGGCAAAAGCCGCGTTTGTTGTGTTGATATTTGTGTTTGCTGCGGTTGAGTCGAACAATCTCAAGTCCTCATCTTATTGACCTCTTGTCATCTAAAGGCATGTTAATGGGCTACAGATGTCCATCTGAAAAGTTTTTTATTTTAGTTTCGCAGAATGTAAAAGTAAGTAGCCAGATCCGTTGATTTGTTATTGTGATTACTTTGATTTGTGGTGTTGTGCGGTTTGCGATCTGCTTGAATCGGTTACATAAGAAATTATCAAGATCCGATTGTGGTTCGTGTGAAATTGGGAACTGATGTGTGGTTGGTGTATGTTGGTTGTGGTTGTTGGTTGTTTTTTTTATAATTTCGACTGAAAATGATAGTTTCACCATAATTTTTTGCAGTTTCGCCAGAGTTTGCAGTTTCCGCCGGAGTTTGCAGTTTCGCTAGAAATGTACAATTTCGCTGGGCGAAATTATAATTCGCCGGACGAAATTATAAGTTTCGCCGGAGCGTAATTTCGCCAGATAGATCGAATTTCATTCAAGATGGATCTAGTTTCGCTGGATGAAGATGTTGAAGCTCCAAGAACACACACACTTGTGTGTGTGTGTGAGAGAGAAAATTTTAGATCTGAAGTTTTTTTGATTTTCTTGTATAAAAGTTGATGTAGATTCAATATATGTTGTAGATTGTGATAGATCTGATGTTGTTGATGTTGAATTTGTATAAATTTGAACTCATATCTACTTTCTCTCTCTACCCCAACCCCCCACTTTTCTCTCTTTAAAATCAGATGAACATCTTTAAAAGTTCTTCAAAATCTTTAATGAATTTGATCAATATGGCTGGGCTCTATACTAAATTTTATAGTCTAGACTAACTTTCACTATTTACATTTAGCCCCTAGACTATATTAAACTTGACTAAAACAAGACTAACACAGATAAAATATATTTTTGCTCACACAAAATATATTTGATACAATAAAGTCTCAAACACAATATATCTTCAATATCTTCACTTGGTTCTTCGTCACGAACTCGACGTTTGACTTTCTGTTGACCTTGACTGAGACGTTAACTTTTGTTGACTTTGACTATGTTAATAATATAGACTATCTTGTACAACTCCAACACTTTGCAAAAGATTTAGATAAACTTGTTCTGAAAATTACAATCTTAAAGCCCAAGCTAAGCATCTGACCACCTCCTTAACAAATCCATGTATCATGCATCAACTGAAGTGAATTTTCAGAAGTTTTAAAATTATCTTTGCAATATGAAAAATGTTAAATTCTCATATTGAATCAAAGAACACTGTACGGGTTGGTTTTTTGATGCTGTTGCACCCTCAGTGAATGATAATTATAACCCCTTTACCTTAGTCAATGACAAACAGTTTATCAAACTATCTTGTACCAAGCACTAAAGTTGAATCAAACCTAAAATTAATCAAGTGGTAATGATACTAATACTGAGGTGAGTGAAACTGAGTCTTCTGAATCAGAACATTTAAAACAAAATGACTCAAAATTTGACTATGATGAATGTAATGATTTGGATGATTTGATGAATGTGATGAGCAAGATGCACATGGTTTGGGTTTTGGAAAGAATGTTTCATTTGACCACATCATGCCCAAAGTTCTTGAAGAAGTGAAGATGTCTTATCCTTCAAAGCTAAGAAATATGCTTAAAACAATTTACAAGAGGGAGCGCTCAACTAAATGAAGGTCTTCATGAGCTCAACAAATAACAAAATCTTCACTGGAGATCTACTGAAGAAGTCAAAATCTCTTCCGGAAAAAGCAAAGAAAGCATCATCTTCAGAACTCCGGAAGAAGAAACATGATGATCAATTAAAATCATCAGCAGTTGTACAGAAGCAAAATCCTACTGAATCCGTAGCATATCTTCGGAAGCAAAATCTGTTGAATCCGTGGAAGATCTGTGGAAGCAAAAGTTACAATCAACAAGAAAGCCAAGCAACAGAAAGTTTTGAATCCTAAGCAACAGAAGTCATCTGTTACTAAACAAGAACTCTTCATATTATGTCAGGAAGGGAAATTCATCAGCTGAAAAGTTTGAAAAAGATTGAAGGCTCAAAAGAAGCAAAGAAGAAGAAAGTGATTGAAATCTGAAAGTGACTCATAAAGAAATTTGCAAATGGTGTGATATGCAGAATCATAGCACTGAAGAATGTTATTTCAGCAGCTATTGATCCATCTTTAATATGAACAATCATATGACTTCTGATTATTACTTCAACAAACATTATGCTATTCGTGACAAAATAACCATTCCACTCAGGAATGTTATTATAACAAAAAAGAACAAAACAAAAAGCACAAAGAAGTAACAATTGAGAAGGCTGAATCAGGCTCACAATCAATGATCATCAAGAAGAGTCAAAGCCCAAGAAACAACAGCAAAAACAAAAGTTGCCAAAAGCAGAGAAGCAACCATCTGCGATGATAAACCATTGAAGAAAAAGAAAAAACCTCATCCTCAACTCAAAACACCTCACAAGAAGGTAGAATTGAAAGAAAGACAGAGTCAATGCTGATGAGCTCTTCTTTGATAGTTTTTGAAGGGTACTCAAACACCACAATCAAAATTAAAGGATGGTGAAACTTTCTTCAATCAAGGTTCATCATCAAATTCAAAACAGACTAAAAACAAGGAGCAGGTGAAAGAAGAAGTTATTGAGAAACAAAAACAAAGTGTTTCTGGTCCATCTTCAATAGAATCATCCTCATCCCAAACAAAACATAATGAATCAATTGAGTCTAAAATCAAATCTAAAACTCAAGACTCATTCATGAGGGAGTAACAATTTTAGACACAAGTGGTAAGCCAAGATCATTAAGGCTTGGGTTACTTATTCTAATTGATTTCATTATTTTTGTAGGAACACACAAGGAGGACTGACAACAAATGGTATGTTAATAGTGATTGTTCCCGGGCATATGACAGAGAAACTGTTCTCTACTCCATGATTTCAAACATAAAATGCCTCCTATATGGCATTTGGTGGGGATAAGAAGGGAGGGTAAAATTGTTGGTGAAGGAATGGTAACCAATGGTGTACTCAAGTTTAAGAAAGTAAATTATTATGAAACTACAATACAATTTACTGAGTGTTTCTCAAATTTGTGATCAAAGTTTACACCATTTTGTTTGATAACACTTACTGTTACATTCTTAAGCCAGGTTTGCACATTCTAGAAGATTGGATCCTTCTTAAAGAACCAAGAAAAGGAAACACATATGTTTTGGATATGAACAACACCTCTATCACAAGCAATGACCCCTGCCTGATTTCTAAGTCCAGAAGATGAATCTCACTGTGGCATAGAAGGCTGGCTCATTCAAACATGAACAAGCTGGTGAAAAATGACTTAGTGTTAGGACTACCAAAGAAAGAATTTCATTGTTCTAACCATTGTTCATCATGTTACAAAGGAAAACAACATAGGTGTCTCATAATCCAAAACAATAACACAAACATAACACCACTCAAATATTTCACATGGATCTGTTTGGTCGAACCAATGTGATGAGCATTGGAAGAGACAATATTGTTTGGTAGTTGTTTGATGATTTCACTAGATTCACATGGGTCTTTTTTTTAAAATAGAAAAGTGAAACATGAGAAATATTAATAGAGTTTATCACTAAGATTGAAAATCAACTTGATTTAAAAGTAAGAATCGTAAGAAGTGATAATGGGTCTGAATTTGTTAATCATGTTCTAGATTCCTTTTGCAGGAACGAAGGCATTGCAAGGCAATTCAGTGGACCAAGAACTCCACAACAAAAGAAAGATAAAGAAGCTGATAGGCAAAACATGATCAGCTAACCTGAGTGCCACAGGACTCTAGCAGGCAGCTGCACTTCTTCCATTGCCCTTTGAGTATATTGAGTTTGAGTATCTCAAACAACTTGAGCTTCAAGTACTCAAAGAATAAAAGGCAACAAAGAGAAAGATGAGGGAAGAAGCAGCCAAGTCAGAGCCATCATCCAAAAGAGTCAAAAAAGCCTGCTGACAGGCAGAGGATGATGAGCTTCTTGAAGCTATATGGATTCTCCAGAAGGGGACTTGGCCCTATGTCTCTATCCACCATGGATGAGCACATAAGGGTGATCAAGCAGAAGATCAAGAGAGGAGAGCTCATTGACTTACACTCCCCCACCAAGTCAAGCCCCTCCTGAAGTGGAGGTTAAGGTTGAACAATTTGAGACAACAGAACCTGGATCTCCTGCTGAACCTCAGCAAGCTTCATCTTTTGATCCACAGCAGGGTCAAACTCCCTCTCCTTCTAACCTGTGAGGGAGGTAGACCTAACTAAGAAAGACAAGACAGAACAACCAGGTGCTGAAGGCTAGTCTTCTCAGTTGAAATTTCCAAAGAGGAGGAAAAGGATGGCCTCTAGACCCAAGTCAAAAAAGAAGAAGTCAGATTCATCCACCTCCAAGCCTCAGGATGAATCAGATCATCCTGAGAGAGTGCATTAAGAGGCAACTCACTCAATCAACTCCAATTCAAGTAGCTCCTCTTACATCAGGAAGACCAATCTTATCCTGGACCTTCACTACAAATCCAAAGATGGATGGCATGTAATAAGAGATCAAGGTGGTGAAGATGTCTACACATGGCAGGACATGTCAACCTACCTCTGCATGATCTCTTTGATATGACAGACACTTTGAAAGTCTGAGTGATCCTGACAATCTTATGAAGAAGGGTATGGTCATCATCATGATGAGGACTTCAACATCTAAGGTCTTCAAATGTTTTTGGTAGCATCAGCCTAGGGGGAGTTTGTAAGATTTCATGTAAGCTGATGCACCTAAAACATTCAAAGTCTCTCCTAACATGCATGCACTTAAGTGCAAAGTAGAAATGCTTCGGAAGTTTTACACCCTGCATCAGAATTATTCTAAGTGTAAAATCTTCCTAAGCCAAACCAACATCTTCCGAAGCCAAAAGTGAAGTCTTCCGAAGCTTCAAAGACAAAGTCTTCCGAAGCCAAAAATGAAGACTGATTTCTTCCAAAGACTTTTACGATATGTTTTATCAGATGTTACTTTTCCTTCAAGCTGGACCACTTTCCGCTGCAACTCTGTTGACTTACCAACTTTCACAAGTGGTGAAAAGTCCATGCTTTTAGTAACTGTACATTGAGGTCTTGAGTCTGTTGCTTTCTACTTTTTTATCCTTTTCGTAATATATTAGGATGTGAGCTATGGCATGTCATAGTCGCTAGTCAAAAGGCAATCTACCTTTTGATCTACATTTGATTTTGTTGTTGTCTAGATCAAATGTTTCCAGCTGGCTTTCTAAGCATGGCCGGCTCTAGGATGTAGTATAAGTATCTCAGGTCCTTGTATCTTTTCTTTATGCTTTAACACTTGTAAAAGAACTTAAGAGCAATATACAACATTCTTGAAAAACCAATATCCTTGTGTTTGTTTCTTGTTCTGTCTCATATTTACTTGTGTTCTAAGTATCATACCATATTGATTCCAGTTCCTTATTTGATCTATTAAGTGTTCTATTACACTCTTCTCATTGTGTGTTGTGTTGTAAGTGACCATCCCAAAAACGATCTTGCACCTATTTGGAAGAATCTCTGAAGATCATACCCTAGCCATCACTGAACAGACTCTGAGATAGTGTCTACAGTTTGGTGATGATGCAAACTCTCCATTAGAACTTGAGGATGATGACATTATGACCTCTTTGCCAACATTGGTTATAAAGGTGGATATGAGGGTAAACAGATTGTGAAAGGATTTTTGGATCTATAATGGAGATTTCTTATTCATATATTCCTACAGTGTCTATCAAAGAGGAAGACTGGATGGAATGACATTTCTGTCACCACATCATCTGCTATATGTGCCTTATGCACAAACAGACCATTCAACATGTCAGCTTATGTATTCAATGGTCTGGTCTCCAACATCCAAGAGGGAAAAAGACATATGTTCCTTATGTATCCAAGGTTTCTACAATGCTTTATCAATGAAGCATTTCCAAAATAGTACCCCAAGGACCAGTGATGGACATTCCTCAGTACAATGATAAGTCCTATAAGTACATAAAGAAGAGAGATCTAATGAGCTTTACAGTAAACTTTCTTTCCTTTGCTGCCATGGATGTTGCAGTAGATAAATGAATAAGAAGAAGCTAATATTGATGAGCATGATCAAGAAGAAAAACAACAAGCTGCTTTTGATCAACACAAAGTTGATAAGCATGCTGATATAGCTGAGGAAGGACAAGGACCACTTTCACACACATGTGGATGTAGGTGGTGATCTTCAACTAGGCCTTCTGTTCAATAAGATGACATTGCATCATTATCATATCATCACCCATTCACTCACCATATATTTCACCAATTCATCATCATCATCATACTTCTCCTATTCCTTCACCACCTATTGCTACCGAACCTGTAGAGTTTGGTGAATCTACCAGCTCTTCAGAGGATTCCAAATCATCTTCTGATGAGGAGGATCAACCCATGAAGATGCCTGTAATACAAGCCACATCTAAGGCATGTCCCTCTGAGAGTTTTGCTGAATCAGAGGTAAACAGCTTGATGAGAAAGATGAAATGATTTCAGAGTTATTATAGAAGGTAGCTAGGATGGAAAAACTCCTTGATAGAAGGTCTGGTATCATAAAGGACAGACTTCTGGAGTTAGATGAAAAGCAAAAAGAATTGAAGGACCTCAAAGAAAAGTACGAAGTTAAAAAGAAAAAGAAAGATAATGAGATTAAAGAACTCAAGGCTACTCTTCAAAATGCAAAGGATGAGATCAGTAGGCATGTAGATAATCTGAACATCCAAACTGTTGTCATGGAAGAACAAGAAAGCCTTTTGGAAGTACAAATAGATATATCACTGATCTATAAAAACAAATAGAAGCTTTGACTAAAAGAGTTATGAGTTGGAATTATTGATTATGATTAAGCAAGAGATAGAGAAAGAGAAAGATGAAAAGGATGATGATTCTAAAGTGGAAAAGAAAGGTGATGGTGGCAAAGACATGGAAGGTGGTAGTTCTTGAGGAGAGAGTGATAAGCATGATGATGACTCTCCTCTTGCAAAGAAGATGAAAAACTGAGTTAATAGAAGAGACTGAGACTGGACAGTACTCAAGTAAGCAGTCTGAAGAAACCAAAGATGAAGAATCTAATCTCAAGAGATATGATCAAAGAGCTTGATAGATACCATCAGAGAATTCATTAGCAAAAGAAAATATCTTCTGAAAAGGCAAAAGGGAAAGGTCCATAGTAAAAGAGGAACTAATAAAGAAGAAAACAAAAGATGATCCTAAAAGCCTAGCTATGATAGTTGAGTTTCTTAAGAACATCAAATGGCTGAGGAACAACTGAAGAAAAGAACTGAGTTTATAGACCTTGAGGAAGGTGAGATAGAAGGAGGTTATGTGGTTGATGAACCAATAACAAAAGAAAGCCCAGTGAAGGCTGAAATTTTAGTTCAAGAAATGGTTGAAAAGGCTAAAACTGATGATCTGATGATCAAGGCCATGTATCTGATCAATCATGGATATGATGCTGATGAAGTATTTGGGATGACTTATGAAGCAATGGTAGAAAAAAGAAAGTTAAACAAGCTTCTTGACCCTTCATATGTGACTGATTATGAGAAAGCACAACAGTCAAGTCTCCTACTTCACTTAAGCCAACCAAGACTGTCACAACTGAAGCTCTAACATCTATATATCCTGATCCTAATGGCATGACCGATAGGGAAATGAAGGATTATCTTTCTGAACAAGGTTACACCAAGAGAAAGCTTGGAAACATGAAAACAAACTCATTAAGGGATGCAATTCTCCCGACTAATTAATGAGAAAAGGGAGAGATTGAAACAGCTAGAAGAAGAAGTAATTAACAGAAAGCCAAGAACAAGGGTATCAACCTAAGATGCCCAGCTCATTATAAAAGATCATGATGCACTAGCGCCTGTATTACACAAGAATCCTGAGTGGTTTGCTGAACCTTCTCAACTGAAACTTCAAGAAGGTTTAACCACTTCAGAGATGATCAAGGGTGTGTCTACTCCACAGGGCAAGTTAGATGTCAAAATCATAGCCTGGAAGTATGACAGTGATTGGAAGACGTTCATGGTGAAAAGGATCTCAGGGATGGTTCCATTCTTCACAGAGTACACTACTCTGGTGAACTCCCTGCAGATTCATGATCTGAAAGAACTAGCAAACTTGGAGCTGATCAACCATCATGTATGTTTAGAGGGTATAAATTTGAAGACATTCTGAAATGTTTAAAAGGACTGATAACTTCAAATCTTTGAAATCAATCTGTATAGAAAAGACAGATCCTTTCAAAACCCATTTGTGTTCCATGAATTGAAGGTTAAGCCTACTGAATCATTGAAAAGGAAGATGGTTTGCAGGTAATCACACTTCTAAACCAATCTCAAATGTATTTTATGATAAGAAGACCTATGAGTTGGTGATAGAAAGGAAGTAAGGAGGTAAGGAGGCAACAAGATTCGAGTTGTTTGGAGGGTATGAAGTCAGATTACATGATGAATCATACATTCACTACATCTACACCAGACACTTCAGAAAATCAACAATATGCTTGGAGAGGCTGATATGTACTTTTTCCTTAAATGCATTAAGATTCTAAAGATGGCATATGACTGGATCATTGCCAAAAGAGAACAAAGAAAGAAAAGAAAGACTCCTCCGCAATTGGGGAACATTGTGAAGCTGGAGGTTGATGTTAAAGGGTCTCTTCTGATTCATAGGGATGAGTTATCCACTGTATCCATTTGGGAACCCATTTCATTGAAACAACTACCTGTTGAAGCTATTTACACAATAAGATAGATGAAGATCCATGTTCTTAACAGAGAAAGATCAATGATGCAAGGGATTTCTCTAACATGATCAAAGCAATATTGGATCCTTCTTTGGCAGAACCTCTTGCAGCTCCTCATCTTCTACTCAAGACCCAACATAATCCTCACAACCTCATCCTCTATCAAACCCTTGAAGTACATAGGCTGTATAATCCTTAGGGGGAATATTGTTGGACCCTAAAAGGATCATACATGCCAATTCAAGTGGTGGTTTATAGTTGTTCTGTAGGTATTCTCCCACAAGTCCAAGAAGATATACGGGTGAAGACTGTTTGAGAAGAAGGCTAAGTGTCGGCAATCAGCATTTGTCTATACGGATGACCAAGAACAAATGCTGACAAGTGTTTGTTCATCCATATATACAAATGCGGATAGCCAAAAGAAATGCTGCCAAGTATTTCACATCCGTATTTACTAATGCGGATGTTCAGCAACAAATGCACAGAAGTGTTTGTTCATCCGCATTTGTTAATGCTGATGACCAAACACCAATGCTGAAGACTACAAAGAAATGCTGACGAAGAACAAGACATCCGCATTAGTTAATACGGATGAACAGAAGAAAATGCTGGTTAGGCTTTGGACTTGGACTAGTTTCCCTGATGGTGTAGGGGTAGTTTAGTCATTTTGTAAAGGCCTTTTTAGCAGCCTATAAATAGAATAGAACACCCTACTTTTGGGTAACTTTTGAGATAATTAGAATATCAGAATCTTAGTTAGTCATATGTTTCATCAGTTTCTTATTACTGTATTTTGCTAAACCCTAGCATTCATTGTAACTTTTCACTATACAAAGCATTTATGAGTATTTCCAGCATTCAATGATCTGTGATTATATATTTCCGCTATATAATTACTGACTCAATAATCATATTCGATCCTAGTTGAGTCACATCAATTGAGAATATCATTCTCACCACCTGGTCACACAGCGCATGACCAATTCACCATCCATTATGAACATTGTACAACATACAAGGGGTCCACAGCGTATGAGTACAAAATTGTACAGCGAACGCACTGTTGTATTTCACAGCGTATGACTTATATTTAAATTTTAAGTTAAAACTGTTCACAAAGCGTAACAGTCATTTGTTCGTTGTATATATACATCAACACTTGTCAATTTTTCATTCATCACTAGTGTGAGAGAGAAAAATCAAATTTCTAAAACGTTAGACAGTGCAATAAACTCTTAAACCCCTAATTGTTCAAAACCTAAAATATATTTGATACTTATGATTCACAATCAAATAGGTATAACAACATGTTTCTATTCTTCAAATAATCATTAAAACATCTTTTCACTGATTCTGATTCGAACATTGTTAGACCTAAGTCGAACATTGAACCGAAATCAAATGAGTCATTTGATGTTTTAAATAAAATCAAACACTAAATATGTGTTAGATATCCTTATTCGAATGGTAATATATGTTGATTTGATGAAATTTGATTAAATGTTCATTAGGTCTATAACAGACATGATGTTCATGCAAAATCAACTAAAACTTGATTTTTGATCTTCAAAAGTGTTTAATATAAGTTAAAATGTGTCATAAATGGTCAAACAAAAAAGTTCAACAACAAGTTACAAACAAACATAGACAGTTAATTTGGCATGACATTCATCACAACATCATTTAATGCATAAGCATTCAATGTGCATTCAATGAAAGATTTGACTTTAGCAGTCAAATGAAAATCATAAAGTTGAGATGTTATGAAATAAAATTAGTGTATAATATGACTAAAACAACTCTTTGTGATAAAACAAACATCATGCAAAACAATTTAGATCAAAACAAGTTGAATCAAACAATATATGCATGATCAAAATTGACCAAAAGGTTGACTTTTGATAAGTCAAACTAAGTCATTTGTTAATATCAATCAAACATACACTAAACAAAACATAAATGTCAAACATACATATGACATCATTTCTTTAACAAACACCACAACTCCGTGAACACTTGATCAACATTTCATCATCACACATCATTATCACACAAAATACTAACATATTCTTGTTCATTATAGATATGGCAAACTTAGTGTTTGTCAGAGATCATAATCTCTGTGCATTCCTCAACCTTGATTCACACAAGGCTAATAACTACAAAGATATCATTCAAGCTATGAGACAGACTAGACTTCGTCATGCTATGATAGCAAAACCAGAGATCTATGAGGATCATATAGTCCAATTCTGGACTCATGCTTATTTGGAGCAATTGAATGACTAGCAAGTAGTAGTATCTATTGTGCATAATTCTCAGATCACCATTTCAGAAGAAGTAATCAGGAGATTATTATAGCTTGGTGATGAAGGTGCCGAAGGTCCAACGGATTTCATGAGAACTATGTTCTTCATGTTTTCAAGAGATAGGCTACACTCGTACCATTGAAAGCAAACAAATCAAGAAATCATACATGTGTGCATAATTTAGATTCCTCATGCACACATACCAAAGACCATGACAAATAGGAAGACTGGCTGGGATGCCACTTCTTTAAGAAGCTCTTCAGCCATTGCAAGCATCATAACTAGAAGGCCCTTCAACTTTGCTGCACAAGTGTTAAATGTGATGATATACAACTTCTTAGAGGCGAGGAACAAGTTTCAGATATATCCAAGATTCCTATAGATGATTATTGATGATCTACTCCCTAACATACCAAGAGAAGATGCAATCTTTCAGCCCATTCATTTAAATGAACATGTATTCACAAGAATCAAGTCAAGCTTGTATCATGGAGATGAAGTTCATGTACCTGCTCACATGATTGACAATGATCTTCCTGTACCAGAATATTTATGAGAAGTCTAGGACAAGGTGAACCTCAAATGATTTTCAGAATGTAATTCATCAACAACCAGTCATCCAACCTGCTTTTATCATACAAGAGGAAGAAGTTGCACATTGAGAACAAAATGTTCAAGAATAATAAGCTGCTCTCATTCAAGAGCAAGTCATTCATGAACAAGAGCATGTTCAAGAAGAAACACAAGAACATGAACATATACACTTTGAACATCAGTATCCTTCACTACCACAAAGCCTAAATTTATCTGATAAGCTAACACTTTCATCTCTTTTAAGAGATATTGATGCATCACTTGCTGAACAACAACTCACCAAGAAGAAGTAGGAATCATCTGTACATGAGTAAAAGCAAGTAGAACAAAGCACTCATGGTGAGCATACAGAAACAGATGAACAAGGAAGTAAGATTCCTACTGAAGAGGAAATAGAGTACTCAAAATTGTTATTATTCACTGAGTACAAAATACTGATTAAGAAGTCAAACAACAGAGCAAAAGGATTAAAATAGAAGCTCAAAAGTAAAGATGAAGAAATAGATAAACTTAAAGTGATCAAACAACTCAAAAGTTGATTGTTCAGGTTCTGGAACAAAACTTGAAACAATGACAGAGGTCAAGATAAAAGACCAAGACATCAATAGTTCAAGGCTTGACATTGCCTACTTAACAGAGCAAACATAAGCAAAAGATGCTGAAATAAATGAGCTGAAAAAGATAGTTTATGCTCAATTTGAAGAGACTAACAGGCCGAATAGAGAATTAGTATACAAAGACACTCAACTGAATGAGGAAGAGATTCAAAAGGTCAAGAACAAGACCTGAATGATGACATTGAAGAAAAGATCATATCTCAAGCTGAAGAGATTAGCTCAAGCAAAACAGACAAAGCAATAATTATCCCTGAGGAGACATACACAATGGATCAATTGTTTGAAAAAGCAAATCTATTTGAGAGCATTCTCAGAAAACATTTCACACACTTGAGACACAACCGTTGCAGGATCGGTTTTGGTCACTCAACACAAGGTTCAACTCTCAAACTCACTTGGACACACTCGGATGATTATGCGGAATTCTTGAATGAGCTGATAATAATATACTAAGTTAATAAACACAAGAAATGTTTTTCAAGATTCTTGTATATATTACTTCTCAAATCAAAGTTTTCAAGACTCTTACAAGCATACTAACTGAGTTACAATGAGAAATTATATATACTACTATCTACAGCCGATTATACTAAGATTACCAGCTGGAACTTACTACTAGACAAATACTACATTGTTAGAAGTAATGAATCTAAGATAAAATACTATCCTAGACTAGTTAGTCATGATAGGTCCATGACTTACCTTTTGTCAACAACTGAACGTGGTAACTGTACTAACTGATAAAAGGTGAACAATGGAATAAAGTATGGTCAACTACATGGGTGTGGGAAAGCGCCATGCAGTATCTCAGAGGTGGCAACGGATGTCAGACAAACCATACTTATGTCTACTATTTCATAGTTAGTTCTTCCGAAGGTTACTGGCTTCAGAAGAATAAGTTCTTCCGAAGCCATTTATACTTCGGAAGAATCAACTTCTTCAAAGACTTCTGTTGGTCTTCAAGGCTTTATACTTCGGAAGTCCTTGTCTTGAATCTTCTAAGTGTTTAACTTCGGAAGAGGAATTACTTAGTCTCGAAAGACTGAGTTCCTCTTCGGAAGTTCTTCAACATGGCTTCGAAAGTGCAGATTTATCTTCGGAAGCCTTTCTTCAGTTGCACCCAAATTCTTCTAAGTGTTGTTTTGGTTGCACTAGCCTTATCTGGTCCTACAACCATCTCAATCAAGCATCATTCCTGTGAACCTCTTAATAGAGAAATAAAAGGAGTTAATAAAATAGTTTGCACAATCAAAAAAGGTGCAAACTGAATCACACAAAAATAAGGCATCATCCTCAAAACCTCATCTAAAAACCTATGAAATAAAAAGAAAAAGACCTTACTTAGCTTCTGTGAGAAAAGGAAAACAAAAGGTCCAAGAGGTTAATGAACCTGAATCTCCTCCACTCAAGCTTCGAAAAGTTAAAGCTAAACCAATTGATGAAACTGAGCCTAAACAGACAACATCTGAGGCTGTTGTTCTTGAAGAAAGAGAAATAGATCAATCACGAGATCAGCAACAATAACCCATTATTATTCTAAGTGACTCTGATAATGATGATGAAGATAGAGATGATGATGAGGAGATGTAGAACATTTAAGAACTTTTTACTGATGATCCTCAGACTCTAATGGGGATTGAGTTAACAACAAGGGGCTTTCCTTATGAATCATTCATACATCTTAACCTGATTGAGGTTAAAGACTTGCACAAAGACTTTCAAGAAGTCATGAAAATGAAAAAGAGCAAACATACAGAAGGTATAAAGAAATCAAGAATCAACAAGAGCTTCACAAGAATTTACCTAAGGATCCTTAGATAGAGAAAATGACCTACTACCAGGTTAAAAGTTGGTTGAGTCATACAAGAGTACCATACGCAGGCGGGTCTGTTTATCAAATGAAAGAAATGGCTAAGGAGATATACAAGAATACGCTTGCAAATGCATTAAAGCCACAAACCTTTAGACCCCATCTAGCATCTTCTTTGTCAACATATCATCAAGCTCCACCTGAGCTTCATTCTATTACGGAACCTAGACAGTTCATGCCTCATAGGCTATGGCCAGAGGGAAATGAAGTGAGAGAGATGATAAATGAGAAAACTAATTTTGTTCAGTTATATAACAAAATTACTCTCTCAGCCTCAGTGGATGAAAGGAAATAGTTGCCTGGAAATACGATGAAGTTTGGGATGCAGTGCTGATCAAGATAGTATCTGAACTTGTCCAATACTTATCATACATATCCTAACTGGGATCCTTGGGCTATGAAGATAAGCTTGACCTGATGCAATTGAGAATGGTCAATCATACAAACAATCCCGGAGTAGGAGACTTCTATCATATCATAAGGGCTTACATGAACAAACTTCACCATGAAATGAAACAAAAAGCAAACAGAGAAGATAAGCTTCACTTGGCCAAGCTAAGAAGAGAGAACAGTTAGCTGGCAAACAAAGAAAACATTTGAAGAATCATCCACTCAGATTGATACTAAGATTTTGGAAAGGGTTGGCTACCCTATGAGACCATCAGACTTGAAGTTGATAATGAAAAGATAGATGGTAATCAATACAACCATCCTATCACCGGATGGTATTATGATGAGAATCATTTTGAGGTTGTTTTTGATAGAAAACTTGAAGGTAAAGAAACATCAGACATAAGACTGCTTGACCCAGTGGAAATGAAACTCCATTATCCATCATATGTTTCATTTTTGAAAACAAAGACATTTCCTGCTTTAGAAGATGTGCTATGCTAAGGAGATTGTTGTTATTTCATACATATGCTAAGGATTTTGGGAATAGTCTTTCTGAATGCTGCTCTGAAAGAAAGATTAGAAACCAAACAGCAACCATTGACACACATTGAGGGCATAACAGGCATGAGAATATTAGAAAACAACAATCTTGAGATTTTGAAAGGCAATCAAGTTGTAACCATATTGGTTAGCAACATTGATGTGCAAAGCTAGATCAAACAACACACGAACAATTGGTACATATTACTATAGAGAGCAATTATAATGATCAGAAAAGTGTTGTAAAATATTTTGTTGAGCACATAGTTAACTGCAGACACGCTTTGAGAATCACTCCTCTGAATAATCAAATAAAAGAAGTTGCCAAAGACCATATCACAGATAATGATGTTGAAGAGTCTTTGAAAGCAACATCTAAAGTGAAGAAAAGTGTTGATGAAGCTGGTCCATCACACTCATAAAGGTTCACTAACAATCAAACAAGCAAACCAAAACAATCATACATATCTAACCATGCATAACAAACATATCAAACATAAAAAGAACATCAATCATACATTAATATCATACATAGAACTATGCATAACAACAATAAATATAAGTGTCATACCATACATACAAATTAGAACATACATCATAATCTGATTACACATGTGTAATCAGACAAATAGTCAAACATTTAATCATGCATAACAATAAAAAATTCAATCAAACAATCCAAGTCAATTAAAAAATCATTGTAATCATACATAACAATCATAAACACACACATTATTACTAACAAACACAACAGTAAAGGCAAACATCAAAAGATGGCAACATCATTCTTAGGGGGAGTATTGTTGAACTCAACAAGTGCATTAAAAGGATAATGCTTGCCATAATCAAACATAATGTGTTTCTAACATCCAAACAATCATTTATTAACACATTAGTATCATTAACATTATAAAAACACTAATTATTGTGTAAATTTCTTTTTCAAGTTTGTAGATAAAAGAATTTTTGCACAAGTGTTGGCAGCAGATGAGGAACTATCCACAGCGGATGAACAAGTGTCAGCAGCAGATAAAGAACAACTTCCAAGTGTTTATAATGGATGACCAACTCACTCACAGCGGATGACCAATGTCATTGCTGATGAACATACCACATCGGATGTTCACCAACAATGGAACCTCCACCCCAACGGATAACTAACAAGACAAACATTCAAACAAGTGTTCATAGCAAACAACATCCAAGACACAGCGGACAGATTATTCAACATACATAGCGGACAATCAATCATCCACAGCGGACGACTTAAACTTAGGATTATTTATGTAACTTTATTTTACATAAGGGTATTTTAGTAACTGTACATAGCTTTTTGTATAGGCTATAAATAGAAGTATACCCTAATCCTTTCTAAACTTTTGAAGATTCAATACAATCCATTCATATTACCATTCAAGCATTCAAACACACACAAACAATCACACACACGGATATCATATCATTAATCATGGGTTTCCGCACCATGATTATTGAGTGTTAAATATATAACAAGTTGTTGTTATTATGAGAGATTAAAAAGATCCTTTGGGAAATTCATTAAACTTGGATTTCATCAAATGTCTAAAAGTTATACATTATAGTTTATGAAATGGGAAAAAATTAATGATGTTTGGTTATTTAGAGACATAATCATTGATTATTTGTTTAGTGGTAGAATTAATAAAAAAGATTAAATGGTGTAAAGTTTAATAGTTAAAAACATATAAATGTGTATACGTTTATTTAATTAAACGTAAATTGATAAACCACGAGCTTGTTGGTAATTAAACGTAATAATCAGAGTTTATTATACGTTTATTAATCGGGGTTTAAAAGGAAAATATCATGAGTATAAACAAAAGGATTAGGGTTTACCCTAACCCCCTAACCTAATCAACCTAGACGTCAAGTTCCCCCTACTTTGATCCTCTCGGTTGTGGCCTAACAATACCACCACCTGAGCGGCATTTGCCGCCGCGATAACCTGCTACCGCCAGTGGTCTTCGAATCGCATTGTAAATGCTGCAAGCTTTAATCTTTTCGTGACTCTAGTCAACTAGCAAGACTGTTGTTGCTTTTAAGTTGTATAGATTTGGTTTTGATTGTTGGTAGTATCACTAACATCCTGTGGTTGCATTCATGTTTTTGTTTAACCGCGTGTAATTAGATGCCTAATTTGGGTATTTAATTAAAAACTAAAATCATGTAAACCGCTTTGTTCTAAAACTAAAATGGTTTCAAACCTCTATAACAAGTTAACGGCTTTAATTGTTAAACCCTATACACAACGCCCAACATATATTTGTTTGAGTAAATCAATTATAAATAAAGACCATCCACTAGCTCTTCATGGTATCGACACCTCGCTTACCATACTAATTGAGGTGAATGTGTATTTGAAATTTTTATTATCCTTGATTGGTTCTTCGACATTGATAAATATATATTATATGTATAAAACGTTTTAAATTGTTTATAAAAATGGAATATTTCATACATAATAACCATAATTTTCAAATGTTTCTTTAAAACTCAATTAAATTTTTTTTGTTTTATTAAAATCACTCAACTTTCATTAGATGTTTCATTCTTATACATTCTTTTATAAATGTTAACTTTTTAAAAGAAAAATTTAAAACAACTTAAATATAAAAGAATCTTGATTAGTATTTGGTGATAAATTGAAGATAATAGCATTGAAAAAAAATCATTAAATAATATTCAAGTTTTATAATTATTTAATTGATAGAAATAATTACTCAATTGTAAGTATTATTCATATATGTTTCATTGTCTCACTTAATTTGAAAAATAATTAAAATTCAAAGAATAAGTATACAAATCTAGAACAAGTAATGAAAATTGATGGCTTTAAAGGAAATTATTTTAAGTGATATAATGAAACATTTAAGATTTGGTAATTATTGTGTAAAGATATCTCTAAAAGGGACATCCTAGTGGTAATGTTTATATTCTTTTTTTTACAAAGTTAAAGATTCATATCGTATACAACACATAATAAGAGGTTAATAAGAATATATTGAGAGCTTTTATAAAAGACAGTAATAATATACAAAAAGGAGTACATTACACGGGATGGTCCATATGGTTAAATTAAACTTATGGATTTGGTAATCTTTATAACTTATGTATATGATCCCTAATAATTGAATCCTCTTTCTTTTATGGTTCAAAATTTAAACCGTTGTTAAATGTTAGAGTTAACTTAAGCATATGAATAGCACACCCAAGTGTAATGGTATCATTTAGTTAAGCATTTTACTTATTTTACCAAAGATAAGGATTCTATTTTTGAATCCCTTATTATTACAATAAACAATTAAGGGTTAGTATTTTTTATACATGTAGTTTCAATAATGAATCCTTGATCATACGAAGAACATATTACTAATGGTTTAACGAATAAAAATGGTGGTTTGGCATATACGAAGCCCTTTCAAAGTTCTAATCCTACCCTTGATTATGTTATATCATTATATTTTATGAATTGAACTTTTAAAATTACTTATTCTTGCAATCAATCACAAACACATCATTCCGACTATTGTTTGAATCATAAAAGTTCCAATCACGATCATAAAATTGATAAACATCGATTACTGTTCTTGTTATCTTTGATTCTTTTAATTTTAATTATAGTCATGATTAAAAGTTTTACAAAGACTAGTATTGATTTTGAACATTTATATAGACTATTCTCTTAATCTTAATAATATATCGTTTGATGTAATTCAAGTTTTTTTGTTGAATCATAAGTTATCACATCAATTATGTTATTTTAAGATTGTCTCATGAAGCTATCAATAATACGATCGACTTCACATACAACTTTAAGATCTGGGTTTGTTAACTTGAGGAACTATCAATTTTAGGATAGTTTTCACGAATTAATCACAAGCTACGCTACCACTAAATAGGACTGAGATCATTAAAACTATGCACTCAATAAGAATTTTCATGAATTATGTTATTAAAAGTTTGATGATGTTAATGATCTATACTTTTCTATAGAAAAATGATGCTATTGTTTTCTCATTGCAAATTAATCATTGTGGATACTTTATAAGGATTCCTTGTGTAACATATAGTCAATGTAAGGTTAGTCATGTTGATATGGTAGATGATATATTTTCTGTTCATGAGTTGAATGAAATGATCATGAAACTAAGATACCACTAAAATGGGACTGAAACCATTAAAACTATGCATTGAATAAAAATTTCATGAATTATGTTATTGAAAGTTTGATCAAGTTAATGATTTATACTTTTTTATAGAAAATGATGCTATCATTTTCTCATTGCAAATTAATCATTGTGGATACTTTACAAGGATATATTGTATAACATATAGTCAATGGTAAGTTAGTCATGTTGATGTGGTAGATGATATATTTTTTGTTTATGAGTTGAATGAAATGATCGTGAACACTAATATGATATTGAAGAGGATGTTGTTTACTTATATTATAAGATTTCAGATAGTAACCTTAATTTTGGACATAGAGAAATTGGACATGACAAAGATATAATTAAAATGATACAATATGTGGGTAAGCATAAGCTCGTTGAGGTTTACCTTGAGCATTGAAAACCAGTAAAAGGCAAAGCTTTGTTTCTTGAGTGATATGAAACTAATGCAAGTGTCTTAAACACGGATGCAAATGTTTATGGTACTAATGAAGTGTGATAGTGATGAAAGTGATTTCATTGTTAATGAACAAAAATAGTTGAAGAAGGTGAAGTAGATATGAGAACTTTTATGTAAATTATTGATATGAATGAAGAATGGTTGGAGGTGGTGCACAAGAAGAAGAAATATGAACGAGGGAGATGATGATGCTGCTTATGTTAATCATGATGATTTTGAAAAAGGAAATAAAAAGAATTAGTTGGGTGTTGAAAGTCAAAAGGTTAACTTCTATGTAAGTCAAGTTTTTTCAAACAAAGAAATAGTGAAGCAACAAATCTATGTTCATCTGCCATAAAGAGTAGAAGGCAGTTTCATATCATTAGAAATGACATAATCCGGCTTATGGTGATTTGTAATGGAAGCATACCTCAATTTGAAAATAAGGTAAATGATATACGACCTTCTTTCCCTTGGTTTTTCTATGTTCCTGTAAAGACGAAAATTGGATTGTTAAAACTTACATTACATCCATACTTGTCTTCAAACCATAGATGTAAAACACTGCACTACTAATTTCTTAGCTAAAAAGTTCAAGAATTAATTCTACTAACACTAGTTTCCTTATTGAAGCTCTTAACACCATATACATAAAAAGTATGAACTTCATGTCTTCGAAATGAAGATATTTAAAGCTAAAGTGGTGGAGTTACAAACAACCAACATAGGCACCACTATGAAGATAGATGTTGAATCTTTTTGTTATCCAACTAGTCCTAATAGGATGTTTAGGAGGATCTACATTTGTTTGCGTTCACTAAAAAGAAGGTTTCATATGGGTATGAGGTAGCTTTAGGACTAGATGGCTTTTTCATGAAAGGCCCATAGTCTCGTCAAATCTTAACAACTATGGATGTGTATACAAACAATGGTATATACCCTGTTGCATATGCCATTTTAGAAGCTGAAAACACATCTTTTAACACCTGGTTCTCGAAATGTTTGGGTGATGGCCTTGATTTGGATTCAAGATCAAGCTTTACATTCATAAGTGATTGACAAAAGGTTAGTGATCTAATATACCAAATTTGCATTACTTACAATTTCTAACATTTTTTTTCATTTTTAGGGTATTATTCTAGCTATGTCAAAGGCTTATCCTCTGCTGAACATAGATAAAGGCTAAGGCGCATACATGAAAATATGAAACAAAGTTAGAAGCACAATTTGTATAAGGATTTCTAGTGGAGAGCTACAAAGCAACTAGAATCCCATAATTTCAATTAATAATGTAGTATTTAAGGAAATTTAATCAAGGTGCATATGGTTGGTTAATTTCTATCCCACCAAGACATTGATATCGATCATATTTTAGTAGTTTGTTACGAAACTCTTGTAAAACCAAATGTAAGTTTATGATGTTGTGTTACATATCAAAGTAATTTTATGTATGTAAATTAATATATTGTTCAACAGGCAGAAGCAAATGTGTTTGTGTTGAACAACTTGTGTGAGGTTTTCAACCAGCAGCTTGTAGATAACTGGGACAAGCCAATCATAACATGTTTGAAGTACATCAGGGAGTACATTATGTGGAAGTCTATGAATGATCAAAAGGTAACTAAAAAGAGTGTACTAACACCAACTACTACTAAAGTCTTTAATAACATCAAACCAAAAGCTACAAAATTTAAGGTATCATGGAATAGATTAAACAAGTTTCAAGTTAGTGATCATGTAGAATATTATGTGGTTGACGCAGAAGGTATGTTCTTGCAGGAAATGGGAATTAATTAAAATCCCTTGTAACATGTAGTTTCTAGAAGTTGGAACATGTCAATTATGGTCATGCAGTGGTGATTCCGGAAACTTGGGTTGATTCATGCTATTGGCTAGATACGTGGAAAAGGATGTACATGAATAAGATTGACCCCATCAATGGCAAGACAATTGTGGTTAAAATCTCCATTCCAACAACTTTATTACCACCTAAACATCATAATCCTATTGGCAGATTGAAAAAGAAGAGAAAGAAATTTAATTGATGAGTTGAGTCAAAGTATGGACCAAGAAGGGAAAATGTCAAGGGTAGGACAATCTATTACCTACAGTAAATGCAAAAAAAAAGGTCATAATAATCATCATGCAATTTCCAAAAGGCTACCACTCTAACATTAAAATGGAAGAAGAAGGCCGGTTTTAAGTCAACAGGGAGGGGAAAGCCAATGTAAAAGCTAAATATAAGAGGAACCCAATTAAGTGTTTAGTATGGACATTATCATTTGACTTTTATGGTGCTTAGTTTCTATTATGGTTGAGTGACTTTTTATATGTTATTTGACTTTTAAATGCTAGTTGGTTTGAATACGATAACTCAACTTATGTTTGTGCTGTTGGACGCTTTGTTGGTATAATTGGAATGAATTGCTTTTATGTATGCCTTTTGTCTTATGGATGGGGTATTATGGTCTTTTGACATATATACTACAAGGGTGGTGGTTATTTTACTTTTGTGAGGGTAAATATTGTGTTGTTTATCTTTATAATTGTTAAAAGTCAATCTGCTACTACAATAGTTCATTTTAATAGTCGATTTCTGTTATGGGTTATTCATTGACCATTCTAATACTTAAAGCAGTCACACAAGTACATAATTTAATCTATAATATTTCACCTCCATTTTCTTTAATTAAAAGATGACATCATGAGTATACTGTAAAACGCAACCCATTATCATAAAGTACATGTGACACTAAATCATGTTAGTCTCATACCATAAAAACACATTCTACATATTAATATTACCACATCGACCTTACATCTTAACACTGATTTGGATATAAACCTATATCATCAAAATGTTTCATAATTATGTACTCATTGAACTCTTTAGTATTACACATTTACACTTGAGTATTAACAATTAATATGCCGACAAACATATGAGTAGGTTAGGCTATTATTTTTGGGTTTTTTTGTTGTCTATTGCATAAATTTTCTGCTTGAGTTAGTTAACATTATGGTTTAATTATAAAATAGTATTTACTACTATAGGAGGACATAACATAAGTGGTTCGTTTTAAACTATTAGATTGATTTGAGCTACTTTGTGTATCACATACGGTAATTACCAAATCTAAAGTCTGAAGATTAGCTTTTATTTCTAACACTTAGGAAATTGTTAATTTATTTCTCACAATCAAGTACAAGTTCTTATTCGCATGCTATTATTCATTATTTAACTTAAATTGTTTTTTCAAGTACGATGGTATTATCATTGTGTGTGTAGTTATGACTGATTTATTGTTTATAGACAAACCTAATCACCTCACCTAATTCGTTTAGCAATTACACTTGAACAAAGACACTTTCAAATCGAGAACTATCAAATGGTACTATAAAATTTCATCAAAACAAAAACCGACTCTACAATATTTGGTGTACAATTAAGACAATAAAAAACAAGTAATAAAATCTATCTAAACCCCTTCAAACCCGTATCTTGGATCATATACCCATTTGCATCTAAGATGGAAGTTTGATATGGTGCTGATCTGACAAGGATTCAACCAGTGATCCTCATGACACATATTGGTGAATTCACTCTCCAGTCTACTATTCTTCATTTTCTCTATGTGTGTATGCTTTTGAAAACTCATTGAAATAGTTACATGAAAGTTATTATAAAGTTTGAATAAAAATATTGATGTATGTGTTGAAAGCATCCATTATTCATCGTAAAACATGGGATTCAAAAACAATTCTTATCTTTGATTAAAATAAGTAAAATTTTTAATTAAATGACATAATACCGTTGGGTGTTTACTCACATGCTTAAGTTAATTCTAATATTTAACAATGGTTAATTTTTGGATCATAAATAAAGAGAATTTAAGATTAGAAATCATATATATAAGTTTTAAAGATTAAGGACTAAATCCATAAGTTTAATTAAACTACAAGAACCATCTGTATAATTTACTCATCAAAAAACTATGGTCTAAAGTTACCATAGACTATAGTTTCTCTTAAATGAGTAAATTACATTGATCGTCCGTTAGGTTTTTTTTTAAATTCACCTTTCTTCTCTATGATTAAAAAATTACAAAGTCCTAATGTTTGAAAAAACGTAAAACGTTTCGTCCCTCAATCAAACAACTGTTAATAATTTCATTAAGTAGGAGTAAATGACCATTACACCCCCTTTGTAATAAAAAAGAAAAAAATAAAAGACAGATTTTTTTATAAAAGTGGAACCCATCATCTAAACTTCATCTTCTTAACCACTCCCCATCTTTCTTCAATTTCTCACCAGCGTACAACCATGGTTGCAAAACTTGATAGGCGCAACTAGGTCGGTCGACTCGAGAGTTGCGAGTACTCAACCTAGGTGAGGAGTAATCGGGAAGTACAAGGACGTGATAAACTATAAAGAAATTAGTTTTTGAAAACTATAAATATGTCAAATATCATAAGCTTACTAATACTTACAAATATACGTGAATATCAATATTAACCAAAAGAGTACATATTCATATACAAAAATATTTCCAAAATGTAATATCAATTATTTGTTATTATAGACGTAGTAATTATTTAATTATCATCTTCCAATGTATCTCCACTAAAAAACAATAATCTAATAAATATCTGTAAAAACAACGAAAGATAGTGAAAATGGTAAAAAATCAACTTGGCCGAGTTGGGATGAGTTGGTCGAGTTGGGCCGAGTTAATCGATTCCAAGTAATGTTGACCGATTCAGAGTAATATTGACCGAGTTGACAAAAATTGCCTCGGCACCTTGCCGAGTACCGAGTACTCGCCATGTACTACCAAGTTTTACAACACTACTTATAACCCACACAACTGCTTCTCCGGTCACCAACCATCCCACTTGAAGGAGAGAACCATATAAAATAGTAGTGAGGTTAACTTCATGTACTAGGCCTGCAACATCTATGACTCCACCTATATCATGTCGCTTGTGGTGGCAGTGGTGGAAGTTTTAAGGTGGTGGTGATTGGCCGATGATTGTAAGATAGTGGTCTTTGTTATCAACTTTGGAATGGGGAGGGTGAAGGTTTAGGGGGTGGTTTGGTGGTGGCAGTGGTGGTTCGTTGTTGGTGTAATAGTGGTTGTGGTGTAACGGTGGGGTAATGGTGGTGGTGATTTGAAGGTGATGGTTTTTGGGTGGTAGGTGTAATTGTGGTGGTGGTCGGCCGGTGGTGGCGGCTTTAAGACGGTGGTAGTTGGATGGTGGGTGTAACGATGGTGGTGGTAAGGTTATATTGGAAACCCACATTATTTGGCATAGAAGTGGTTGGTGGTGGTTGTGGCCGGTATAAAGGAGGTGGCGGTGATGGTGGTGGAGGGGTGATGGTGGTAGAATATTGAAGAAGATGATGCTGATGAAGTAGGTCCTATTTTTATTAACATTTTATTAATTTGTTATTTTTAGTAAAGTGGGGGGTTTCATTTATGTTTTAATATTCTTTTTCTGATTTGTTATTTGGTTTATTAACGTAAAATGGTTATTTACTCCTACTTAACGGAATTACTCAAAAGTCATTTGACCCAATGACAAAATGTGTTATATTGTTTCAAACCTCAGGACTAAAGCTGTAGTTTTTCAATCCCGCATCAAAAGGTGAAATTGAAACCTTATGAACAATTCATGTAATTTACTTCTCTTATCTATATTTATACTATCTAATAAATAAATGCTTAGAGATGGATTCTAACATATTCTATATTTATAGTCTATAGTATATAATAAAAAATGATTAGTGGGGAAAGTGGCATCATTTTAGCACCTCAAAGACTACTATATTTTTCTTCTTACTGGCAAAATGGGTGGTTTGGTAAAGGGTCAAAACAGGCTAACTGCTGTTGTCAAATATTTATAATAGTTATTGTGTTAGATCTGATAAGAACATGATCTAATTTTATGAATAGATGGTTTCATAGGGTTTTATGCTCTAATATACACCATAGGTGACTTTCACACCAACCCATTTGACCCACTTCCTTTGAACTACTTCATTTCTATTTTACCCATTTGACTTGTTAGATACAAAAAGAGATGACCCGAATCGACCATTCATGGATCAGTATTACCAAATTGATTCAGAAGGACATGAAAATAGATACACTAACAATCAGGAAATATGATTATAAGATAAAGAAAGTACCTTTGAAAAGCAATGCACGATGACGCGACATCCCAATTTGCAGCGAGCCAAGTGGCAACACCACACTTCTAAGAGTTGCCTTAAATTTACAGCTGAAATTTCTCCATGCAAGCAACATCTTATCCGGATCCCCAACAGGTCCACCCATGCGATTAGAAACTAAAATAGCAAGTTTTCTGCACCACATTTTGATCAGATTCTGATTTTGACTTAATCTCCAGTGCACTCTTTTCAAGTTGTAACAGCATAGCATCTGTAGCTTTGTTGACTACAACTGCTTCCCATGTGACATTACCTGACACAGGGGTTCCTTGTAAATCCGTAAGGGAAGGCATCTCTGATAATAAATCTCTAGGTGAAGTCTCGTACAAATCATAGAATCCATCCAGGATCTTGTCATCATGACTAAGAGCACTGTAATTCTGTTAAGTATGAATAATTCTAGGATATGAGAAAGGATAGAACCCCCAATATACATATCCAAAAAGTCAAACATTAAAACCAAAAATAAGTTACACTTGCAGATATGAGATATCACATTGCTATGAGTAATTACAGGTAATAACAAACATGGGCAAGTTAAGAACAATAGACGCGAACCATATACAATGGCGATGGTTAGAATTTGGCACCAGGAGCTAATCTACAAACTTAATATTTCAGGCAAATTATACCACCAAGTCCTAATTCATCTTTACAATGGGTGACCCCAGTTGCACATTCTCAAAAAAGGTATTTTAAAATGCTAGATCAACAAGAACAAAACTCCATACATTATGCAAGGAACTCAAATATTAAGCCATAGATAATCATTAATCACATATGAAGTGTGCGCGCGTGTGGCATGTAGTGCACTCATTTAGCAACATATCAAACTAAGCAATATCCAAACACCAATAAAAGCTGCAGCTAGTTGAAAAGATAAACAAGAACCATATAGATTTGGATGACTACAAAAGTGAGATGGAAACTGAGGTTACCCAATATCGATACGAGAGGACCTGAGCAGGAGTATTGTGCTGTGGACAAGACCCCAGGCTGATCTGCTTAACCGCTTCAATCTGCACGGCTTCGGGATCCTCCCTTGCACTCAACTCCAAAGCCAATTGAATTTGGTACCCCCTCCTCTACATGTGGATCCCCAGCAGCATCAACTGCCATTGAAGAATCAAACCTTTCTTCATTCTTATCTTCACCTCTCACATTCGAAGACGACGGACGATTCCATCCCGAAACACCACTACTTGTTAAAGGGGATTTGCTCTGTTCATTCTCCATAGCTTCACTCACCCTTTGATTACCCTTTGGAGAACTCTTAGACCCTTCTGCAGCACAACATCAGACGGCATCATGTGTAGCTTTTTCAATAGATTCTTCATACTGATACCCTTTCAAGATTCTAATTCATATGAATATGTATCTGATTAAAGTCAATGCTAAAGAAGAACAACCACACCAGCACCGCATAATATGCCATAAACGTCTCCATTTTCTTACTCCAATCATCAATTTCGATACCAAGTTGAAGAAATAAGAACCCACCGATGAAATCCGACAGCACCAGGCAGTGATCACTTCAAAACTGCTGCACTCAGATGCTTGCTTTAA
This sequence comes from Flaveria ramosissima, assembly GCA_025215565.1. NCBI lineage: Eukaryota > Viridiplantae > Streptophyta > Magnoliopsida > Asterales > Asteraceae > Flaveria > Flaveria ramosissima. Next base: position 55,206 of record JACVEC010000226.1, on the reverse strand, counting down.
TTAGTAAATTTGTACGTATAATATGCGAAATTTAAAAGTATGATTTAGGCTTTTTTGATTTACCTGTTTGATCAATAATAAACACTTTGATTTCAGAGAGAAAAAAAGGAAGAGAGATGAAGCAGTGAAGATGAAAAGTGTAGCAAAAGGGTATGGCAGAGACGACAATGGACAACAAGTGGGAGCAAGATGATGACCCACTCGAAGTTTTGGAGATACAAACGTTTTTAAGATACTTTTTTTTCTATTTATTAATTTGCTGGAAATGTAAATACTCGCGTGTCTTTTTCCTTCTTTTTTCTAATTTTGGTAATAAGTTATGTCACCAAATTTAATTTATCTTTTTAATAATTTACTAGTACACGTGTCTAATACGTTTGATAAAAATTATAGTACATCGTTAAGAAAAAATGTGTCTAGTTAACGAGTCAACCAAATCTGCTATTATAAATTAATTAGCTGTTAAAATATTTTTCTTAAATCCTAACTCTATAATGAATTGTGATGGTAAATGAACAGTTCCAAACACATCTGAACCGCTCATTTTCATATCGATGGCTCCTCTTTGACAATTTATCACTAACACGTTTCAACTAGTTTTCATTCCATGTATTTGATATCAGCAAGAAAAAGAAAGAAATAAAGGAAGCTTGAAGTCCTTCGTTGCACCGCCATTTGTCAAAGAAGATGCGATGAGGGGAAGCTCGGACAAATAAGAAGGAACAATCTTCAATGGGAGTCGCGGCGTTTACTAGAATGTCGTTAAGTCAACGCTATGCCATTTTAAGTTTCTATTCAATTTTCATGAGCTTATGTTAAAATAGTTTATAAGTGTACATTTTAACTCATTTGAAAACAAAAAGTAAAGTTCTATATCATAAAAAAAACTAAAAGAATGAATTAATGAAAAGAAGTAAATATTTATTTAAAGTCTGTTTATTTTAGAATATTTTAATAAAAAAGCAAAGTCAAATTAATTGTTCTTATGTTTTTTCATCTCATTAATAGAGAAAAATATAGTCTTTGAGGTGCTAAAATGATGCCACTTTCCCCACTAATCATTTTTTTTTATATACTATAGACTATAAATATAGATATATGTTAAATATCTATAATATATTATTTATTAGATTAGTATATAAAGATAGATAAGAGAATGATAAATTATTACATGAATTGTTCATAAGGTTTCAAATTTCACCTTTTGATGCTGGGATTGAAAAACTACAGCTTTGTCCTGAGTTTAAACAATATAACACATTTTGTCATTGGGTCAAATGACTTTTTGAGTAATTCCGTTAAGTAGGAGTAAATAACCATTTTACGTTAATAAACCAATAACAAATCAGAAAAAGAATATTAAAACATAAAATGAGAACCGCCCATGTAAATAATAAAATGTATAACATTTGTACTTCCTACTAATTAAAGACAAATTATAAAATAAATGCCTAAAAAAAATAGGACCAACCTAAATCCTGACAAATAAACATAGACATAATTATTCATATTTTCAATATATACCATCTCAACCACCACCTCACTTGTCTAACCGCCCCACCACCACCCCCTCTACCAAAAACACTTTCTTGCCAAATAATGTGGGTTTCCATATAACCTTACCACCACCATCGTTACCAACACACCCCCATCCAACTACCACCGTCTTAAAGCCGCCACCACCGGCCGACCACCACCACAATTACACCTACCACCCAAAAACCATCACCTTCAAATCACCACCACCATTACCCCAACCGTTACACCCCACAACCACCTTACCACCATTACACCAACACCAACACCAACCACCCCACTGCCACCCCCACCCCCCCCCTAAACCTTCCCCCTCCCCATTCCAAAGTTTGATAACAAAGACCACTATCTTACAATCATCGGCCAATCACCACCACCTTAAAACTTCCACCACTGCCACCACACAGGCGACATGATATAGGTGGAGTCATAGATGTTGCAGGCCTAGTACATGAAGTTAACCTCACTACTATTTTATATGGTTCTCTCCTTCAAGGTGGGATGTTGGTGACCGGAGAAGCAGTTGGTGGTTATAAGTAGTGTTGTAAAACTTGGTTAGTACATGGCGAGTACTACTCGGTACTCGGCAAGGTGCCGAGGCAATTTTTGTCAACTCGGTCAATATTACTCTGAATCGGTCAACATTACTTGGAATCGATTAACTCGGCCCAACTCGACCAACTCATCCCAACTCGGCCAAGTTGATTTTTTACCATTTTCACTATCTTTCGTTGTTTTTTACAGATATTTATTAGATTTTTATTGTTTTTAGTGGAGATACATTGGAAGATGATAATTAAATAATTACTACGTCTATAATAACAAATAATTGATATTACATTTTGGAATATTTTTGTATGAATATGTACTCTTTTGGTTAATATTGATATTCACGTATATTTGTAAGTATTAGTAAGCTTATGATATTTGACATATTTATAGTTTTCCAAAACTAATTTCTTTATAGTTTATCACGTCCTTGTACTTCCCGATTACTCCTCACCTAGGTTGAGTACTCGCAACTCTCGAGTCGACCGACCTAGTTGCGCCTATCAAGTTTTGCAACCATGGTTGTACGCTTGGTGAGAAATTGAAGAAAGATGGGGAGTGGTTAAGAAGATGAAGTTTAGATGATGGGTTCCACTTTTATTAAAAAAATCTGTCTTTTTTTTTTTCTTTTTTATTACAAAGGGTGTAATGGTCAATTTACTCCTACTTAATGAAATTATTTAACAGTTGTTTGATTGAGGGACGAAACGTTTTACGTTTTTTCAAACATTAGGACTTTGTAATTTTTTAATCATAGAGAAGAAAGGTGAATTTAAAAAAAACCTAACGGACGATCAATGTAATTTACTCATTTAAGAGAAACTATAGTCTATGGTAACTTTAGACCATAGTTTTTTTATGAGTAAATTATACAGATGGTTCTTGTAGTTTAATTAAACTTATGGATTTAGTCCTTAATCTTTAAAACTTATATATATGATTTCTAATCTTAAATTCTCTTTATTTTATGATCCAAAAATTAACCATTGTTAAATATTAGAATTAACTTAAGCATGTGAGTAAACACCCAACGGTATTATGTCATTTAATTAAAAATTTTACTTATTTTAATCAAAGATAAGAATTGTTTTTGAATCCCATGTTTTTACGATGAATAATGGATGCTTTCAACACATACATCAATATTTTTAATTCAAACTTTATAATAACTTTCATGTAACTATTTCAATGAGTTTTCAAAAGCATACACACATAGAGAAAATGAAGAATAGTAGACTGGAGAGTGAATTCACCAATATGTGTCATGAGGATCACTGGTTGAATCCTTGTCAGATCAGCACCATATCAAACTTCCATCTTAGATGCAAATGGTTTATATGATCCAAGATACGGGTTTGAAGGGGTTTAGATAGATTTTATTACTTGTTTTTTATTGTCTTAATTGTACACCAAATATTTGTAGAGTCGGTTTTTGTTTTGATGAAATTTTATAGTACCATTTGATAGTTCTCGATTTGAAAGTGTCTTTGTTCAAGTGTAATTGCTAAACGAATTAGGTGATTAGGTTTGTCTATAAACAATAAATCAGTCATAACTACACACACAATGATAATACCATCGTACTTGAAAAAACAATTTAAGTTAAATAATGAATAATAGCATGCGCGAATAAGAACTTGTACTTGATTGTGAGAAATAAATTAACAATTTCCTAAGTGTTAGAAATAAAAGCTAATCTTCAGACTTTAGATTTGGTAATTACCGTATGTGATAAACACAAAGTAGCTCAAATCAATCTAATAGTTTTAAAACGAACCACTTATGTTATGTCCTCCTATAGTAGTAAATACTATTTTATAATTAAACCATAAATGTTAACTAACTCAAGCAGAAAATTTATGCAATAGACAACAAAAAAACCCAAAAATAATAGCCTAACCTACTCATATGTTTGTCGGCAATATTAATTGTTAATACTCAAGTGTAAATGTGTAATACTAAAGAGTTCAATGAGTACATAATTATGAAACATTTTGATGATATAGGTTTATATCCAAATCAGTTGTTAAGATGTAAGGTCGATGTGGTAATATTAATATGTAGAATGTGTTTTTATGGTATGAGACTAACATGATTTAGTGTCACATGTACTTTTATGATAATGGGTTGCGTTTTACAGTATACTCATGATGTCATCTTTTAATTAAAGAAAATGGAGGTGAAATATTATAGATTAAATTATGTACTTGTGTGACTGCTTTAAGTATTAGAATGGTCAATGAATAACTCCATAACAGAAATCGACTATTAAAAATGAACTATTGTAGTAGCAGATTGACTTTTAACAATTATAAAGATAAACACAATATTTACCCTCACAAAAGTAAAATAACCACCACCCTTGTAGTATATATGTCAAAGACCATAATACCCCATCCATAAGACAAAGGCATACATAAAAGCAATTTTCATTCCAATACCAACAAAGCGTCCAACAGCACAAACATAAGTTGAGTTATCGTATTCAAACCAACTAGCATTTAAAAGTCAAATAACATAAAAAAGTCACTCAACCATAATAGAAACTAAGCACCATAAAAGTCAAATGATAATGTCCATACTAAACACTTAATTGGGTTCCTCTTATATTTAGCTTTTACATTGGCTTTCCCCTTCCCTGTTGACTTAAAACCGGCCTTCTTCTTCCATTTTAATGTTAGAGTGGTAGCCTTTTGGAAATTGCATGATTTTTATTATGACCTTTTTTTTTGCATTTACTGTAGGTAATAGATTGTCCTACCCTTGACATTTTCCCTTCTTGGTCCATACTTTGACTCAACTCATCAATTAAATTTCTTTCTTCTTCTTTTTCAATCTGCCAATAGGATTATGATGTTTAGGTGGTAATAAAGTTGTTGGAATGGAGATTTTAACCACAATTGTCTTGCCATTGATGGGGTCAATCTTATTCATGTACATCCTTTTCCACGTATCTAGCCAATAGCATGAATCAACCCAAGTTTCCGGAATCACCACTGCATGACCATAATTTGACATGTTCCAACTTCTAGAAACTACATGTTACAAGGGATTTTAATTAATTCCCATTTCCTGCAAGAACATACCTTCTGCGTCAACCACATAATATTCTACATGATCACTAACTTGAAACTTGTTTAATCTATTCCATGATACCTTAAATTTTGTAGCTTTTGGTTTGATGTTATTAAAGACTTTAGTAGTAGTTGGTGTTAGTACACTCTTTTTAGTTACCTTTTGATCATTCATAGACTTCCACATAATGTACTCCCTGATGTACTTCAAACATGTTATGATTGGCTTGTCCCAGTTATCTACAAGCTGCTGGTTGAAAACCTCACACAAGTTGTTCAACACAACATCACATTTGCTTCTGCCTGTTGAACAATATATTAATTTACATACATAAAATTACTTTGATATGTAACACAACATCATAAACTTACATTTGGTTTTACAAGAGTTTCGTAACAAACTACTAAAATATGATCGATATCAATGTCTTGGTGGGATAGAAATTAACCAACCATATGCACCTTGATTAAATTTCCTTAAATACTACATTATTAATTGAAATTATGGGATTCTAGTTGCTTTGTAGCTCTCCACTAGAAATCCTTATACAAATTGTGCTTCTAACTTTGTTTCATATTTTCATGTATGCGCCTTAGCCTTTATCTATGTTCAGCAGAGGATAAGCCTTTGACATAGCTAGAATAATACCCTAAAATGAAAAAAATGTTAGAAATTGTAAGTAATGCAAATTTGGTATATTAGATCACTAACCTTTTGTCAATCACTTATGAATGTAAAGCTTGATCTTGAATCCAAATCAAGGCCATCACCCAAACATTTCGAGAACCAGGTGTTAAAAGATGTGTTTTCAGCTTCTAAAATGGCATATGCAACAGGGTATATACCATTGTTTGTATACACATCCATAGTTGTTAAGATTTGACGAGACTATGGGCCTTTCATGAAAAAGCCATCTAGTCCTAAAAGCTACCTCATACCCATATGAAACCTTCTTTTTAGTGAACGCAAACAAATGTAGATCCTCCTAAACATCCTATTAGGACTAGTTGGATAACAAAAAGATTCAACATCTATCTTCATAGTGGTGCCTATGTTGGTTGTTTGTAACTCCACCACTTTAGCTTTAAATATCTTCATTTCGAAGACATGAAGTTCATACTTTTTTATGTATATGGTGTTAAGAGCTTCAATAAGGAAACTAGTGTTAGTAGAATTAATTCTTGAACTTTTTTAGCTAAGAAATTAGTAGTGCAGTGTTTTACATCTATGGTTTGAAGACAAGTATGGATGTAATGTAAGTTTTAACAATCCAATTTTCGTCTTTACAGGAACATAGAAAAACCAAGGGAAAGAAGGTCGTATATCATTTACCTTATTTTCAAATTGAGGTATGCTTCCATTACAAATCACCATAAGCCGGATTATGTCATTTCTAATGATATGAAACTGCCTTCTACTCTTTATGGCATGAACATAGATTTGTTGCTTCACTATTTCTTTGTTTGAAAAAACTTGACTTACATAGAAGTTAACCTTTTGACTTTCAACACCCAACTAATTCTTTTAATATTTCCTTTTTCAAAATCATCATGATTAACATAAGCAGCATCATCATCTCCCTCGTTCATATATTCTTCTTCTTGTGCACCACCTCCAACCCATTCTTCATTCATATCAATAATTTACATAAAAGTTCTCATATCTACTTCACCTTCTTCAACTATTTTTGTTCATTAACAATGAAATCACTTTCATCACTATCACACTTCATTAGTACCATAAACATTTGCATCCGTGTTTAAGACACTTGCATTAGTTTCATATCACTCAAGAAACAAAGCTTTGCCTTTTACTGGTTTTCAATGCTCAAGGTAAACCTCAACGAGCTTATGCTTACCCACATATTGTATCATTTTAATTATATCTTTGTCATGTCCAATTTCTCTATGTCCAAAATTAAGGTTACTATCTGAAATCTTATAATATAAGTAAACAACATCCTCTTCAATATCATATCTTAGTTTCACGATCATTTCATTCAACTCATAAACAAAAAATATATCATCTACCACATCAACATGACTAACTTACCATTGACTATATGTTATACAATATATCCTTGTAAAGTATCCACAATGATTAATTTGCAATGAGAAAATGATAGCATCATTTTCTATAAAAAAGTATAAATCATTAACTTGATCAAACTTTCAATAACATAATTCATGAAATTTTTATTCAATGCATAGTTTTAATGGTTTCAGTCCCATTTTAGTGGTATCTTAGTTTCATGATCATTTCATTCAACTCATGAACAGAAAATATATCATCTACCATATCAACATGACTAACCTTACATTGACTATATGTTACACAAGGAATCCTTATAAAGTATCCACAATGATTAATTTGCAATGAGAAAAAATAGCATCATTTTTCTATAGAAAAGTATAGATCATTAACATCATCAAACTTTTAATAACATAATTCATGAAAATTCTTATTGAGTGCATAGTTTTAATGATCTCAGTCCTATTTAGTGGTAGCGTAGCTTGTGATTAATTCGTGAAAACTATCCTAAAATTGATAGTTCCTCAAGTTAACAAACCCAGATCTTAAAGTTGTATGTGAAGTCGATCGTATTATTGATAGCTTCATGAGACAATCTTAAAATAACATAATTGATGTGATAACTTATGATTCAACAAAAAAACTTGAATTACATCAAACGATATATTATTAAGATTAAGAGAATAGTCTATATAAATGTTCAAAATCAATACTAGTCTTTGTAAAACTTTTAATCATGACTATAATTAAAATTAAAAGAATCAAAGATAACAAGAACAGTAATCGATGTTTATCAATTTTATGATCGTGATTGGAACTTTTATGATTCAAACAATAGTCGGAATGATGTGTTTGTGATTGATTGCAAGAATAAGTAATTTTAAAAGTTCAATTCATAAAATATAATGATATAACATAATCAAGGGTAGGATTAGAACTTTGAAAGGGCTTCGTATATGCCAAACCACCATTTTTATTCGTTAAACCATTAGTAATATGTTCTTCGTATGATCAAGGATTCATTATTGAAACTACATGTATAAAAAATACTAACCCTTAATTGTTTATTGTAATAATAAGGGATTCAAAATAGAATCCTTATCTTTGGTAAAATAAGTAAAATGCTTAACTAAATGATACCATTACACTTGGGTGTGCTATTCATATGCTTAAGTTAACTCTAACATTTAACAACGGTTTAAATTTTGAACCATAAAAGAAAGAGGATTCAATTATTAGGGATCATATACATAAGTTATAAAGATTACCAAATCCATAAGTTTAATTTAACCATATGGACCATCCCGTGTAATGTACTCCTTTTTGTATATTATTACTGTCTTTTATAAAAGCTCTCAATATATTCTTATTAACCTCTTATTATGTGTTGTATACGATATGAATCTTTAACCTTTGTAAAAAAAGAATATAAACATTACCACTAGGATGTCCCTTTTAGAGATATCTTTACACAATAATTACCAAATCTTAAATGTTTCATTATATCACTTAAAATAATTTCCTTTAAAGCCATCAATTTTCATTACTTGTTCTAGATTTGTATACTTATTCTTTGAATTTTAATTATTTTTCAAATTAAGTGAGACAATGAAACATATATGAATAATACTTACAATTGAGTAATTATTTTCTATCAATTAAATAATTATAAAACTTGAATATTATTTAATGATTTTTTTTCAATGCTATTATCTTCAATTTATCACCAAATACTAATCAAGATTCTTTTATATTTAAGTTGTTTTAAATTTTTCTTTTAAAAAGTTAACATTTATAAAAGAATGTATAAGAATGAAACATCTAATGAAAGTTGAGTGATTTTAATAAAACATAAAAAAATTTAATTGAGTTTTAAAGAAACATTTGAAAATTATGGTTATTATGTATGAAATATTCCATTTTTATAAACAATTAAAAACGTTTTATACATATAATATATATTTATCAATGTCGAAGAACCAATCAAGGATAATAAAAATTTCAAATACACATTCACCTCAATTAGTATGGTAAGCGAGGTGTCGATACCATGAAGAGCTAGTGGATGGTCTTTATTTATAATTGATTTACTCAAACAAATATATGTTGGGCGTTGTGTATAGGGTTTAACAATTAAAGCCGTTAACTTGTTATAGAGGTTTGAAACCATTTTAGTTTTAGAACAAAGCGGTTTACATGATTTTAGTTTTTAATTAAATACCCAAATTAGGCATCTAATTACACGCGGTTAAACAAAAACATGAATGCAACCACAGGATGTTAGTGATACTACCAACAATCAAAACCAAATCTATACAACTTAAAAGCAACAACAGTCTTGCTAGTTGACTAGAGTCACGAAAAGATTAAAGCTTGCAGCATTTACAATGCGATTCGAAGACCACTGGCGGTAGCAGGTTATCGCGGCGGCAAATGCCGCTCAGGTGGTGGTATTGTTAGGCCACAACCGAGAGGATCAAAGTAGGGGGAAACTTGACGTCTAGGTTGATTAGGTTAGGGGGTTAGGGTAAACCCTAATCCTTTTGTTTATACTCATGATATTTTCCTTTTAAACCCCGATTAATAAACGTATAATAAACTCTGATTATTACGTTTAATTACCAACAAGCTCGTGGTTTATCAATTTACGTTTAATTAAATAAACGTATACACATTTATATGTTTTTAACTATTAAACTTTACACCATTTAATCTTTTTATTAATTCTACCACTAAACAAATAATCAATGATTATGTCTCTAAATAACCAACATCATTAATTTTTTCCCATTTCATAAACTATAATGTATAACTTTTAGACATTTGATGAAATCCAAGTTTAATGAATTTCCCAAAGGATCTTTTTAATCTCTCATAATAACAACAACTTGTTATATATTTAACACTCAATAATCATGGTGCGGAAACCCATGATTAATGATATGATATCCGTGTGTGTGTGATTGTTTGTGTGTGTTTGAATGCTTGAATGGTAATATGAATGGATTGTATTGAATCTTCAAAAGTTTAGAAAGGATTAGGGTATACTTCTATTTATAGCCTATACAAAAAGCTATGTACAGTTACTAAAATACCCTTATGTAAAATAAAGTTACATAAATAATCCTAAGTTTAAGTCGTCCGCTGTGGATGATTGATTGTCCGCTATGTATGTTGAATAATCTGTCCGCTGTGTCTTGGATGTTGTTTGCTATGAACACTTGTTTGAATGTTTGTCTTGTTAGTTATCCGTTGTGGAGTGTTCATCCATTGTTGGTGAACATCCGATGGTGGTATGTTCATCAGCAATGACATTGGTCATCCGCTGTGAGTGAGTTGGTCATCCATTATAAACACTTGGAAGTTGTTCTTTATCTGCTGCTGACACTTGTTCATCCGCTGTGGATAGTTCCTCATCTGCTGCCAACACTTGTGCAAAAATTCTTTTATCTACAAACTTGAAAAAGAAATTTACACAATAATTAGTGTTTCTTATAATGTTAATGATACTAATGTGTTAATAAATGATTGTTTGGATGTTAGAACACATTATGTTTGATTATGGCAAGCATTATCCTTTTAATGCACTTGTTGAGTTCAACAATACTCCCCCTAAGAATGATGTTGCCATCTTTTGATGTTTGCCTTTACTGTTGTGTTTGTTAGTAATAATGTGTGTGTTTATGATTGTTATGTATGATTACAATGATTTTTTAATTGACTTGGATTGTTTGATTGAATTTTTTATTGTTATGCATGATTAAATGTTTGACTATTTGTCTGATTACACATGTGTAATCAGATTATGATGTATGTTCTAATTTGTATGTATGGTATGACACTTATATTTATTGTTGTTATGCATAGTTCTATGTATGATATTAATGTATGATTGATGTTCTTTTTATGTTTGATATGTTTTTTATGCATGGTTAGATATGTATGATTGTTTTGGTTTGCTTGTTTGATTGTTAGTGAACCTTTATGAGTGTGATGGACCAGCTTCATCAACACTTTTCTTCACTTTAGATGTTGCTTTCAAAGACTCTTCAACATCATTATCTGTGATATGGTCTTTGGCAACTTCTTTTATTTGATTATTCAGAGGAGTGATTCTCAAAGCGTGTCTGCAGTTAACTATGTGCTCAACAAATATTTTACAACACTTTTCTGATCATTATAATTGCTCTCTATAGTAATATGTACCAATTGTTCGTGTGTTGTTTGATCTAGCTTTGCACATCAATGTTGCTAACCAATATGGTTACAACTTGATTGCCTTTCAAAATCTCAAGATTGTTGTTTTCTAATATTCTCATGCCTGTTATGCCCTCAATGTGTGTCAATGGTTGCTGTTTGGTTTCTAATCTTTCTTTCAGAGCAGCATTCAGAAAGACTATTCCCAAAATCCTTAGCATATGTATGAAATAACAACAATCTCCTTAGCATAGCACATCTTCTAAAGCAGGAAATGTCTTTGTTTCAAAAATGAAACATATGATGGATAATGGAGTTTCATTTCCACTGGGTCAAGCAGTCTTATGTCTGATGTTTCTTTACCTTCAAGTTTTCTATCAAAAACAACCTCAAAATGATTCTCATCATAATACCATCCGGTGATAGGATGGTTGTATTGATTACCATCTATCTTTTTCATTATCAACTTCAAGTCTGATGGTCTCATAGGGTAGCCAACCCTTTCCAAAATCTTAGTATCAATCTGAGTGGATGATTCTTCAAATGTTTTCTTTTGTTTGCCAGCTAACTGTTTCTCTCTTCTTAGCTTGGCCAAGTGAAGCTTATCTTCTCTGTTTGCTTTTTGTTTCATTTCATGGTGAAGTTTGTTCATGTAAGCCCTTATGATATGATAGAAGTCCTCCTACTCTGTTGGATTGTTTGACCATTCTCAATTGCATCAGGTCAAGCTTATCTTCATAGCCCAAGGATCCCAGTTAGGATATGTATGATAAGTATTGGACAAGTTCAGATACTATCTTGATCAGCACTGCATCCCAACTTCATCGTATTTCCAGGCAACTATTTTCCTTTCATCCACTGAGGCTGAGAGAGTAATTTTGTTATATAACTGAACAAAATTAGTTTTCTCATTTATCATCTCTCTCACTTCATTTCCCTCTGGCCATAGCCTATGAGGCATGAACTGTCTAGGTTCCGTAATAGAATGAAGCTCAGGTGGAGCTTGATGATATGTTGACAAAGAAGATGCTAGATGGGGTCTAAAGGTTTGTGGCTTTAATGCATTTGCAAGCGTATTCTTGTATATCTCCTTAGCCATTTCTTTCATTTGATAAACAGACCCGCCTGCGTATGGTACTCTTGTATGACTCAACCAACTTTTAACCTGGTAGTAGGTCATTTTCTCTATCTAAGGATCCTTAGGTAAATTCTTGTGAAGCTCTTGTTGATTCTTGATTTCTTTATACCTTCTGTATGTTTGCTCTTTTTCATTTTTCATGACTTCTTGAAAGTCTTTGTGCAAGTCTTTAACCTCAATCAGGTTAAGATGTATGAATGATTCATAAGGAAAGCCCCTTGTTGTTAACTCAATCAATCCCATTAGAGTCTGAGGATCATCAGTAAAAAGTTCTTAAATGTTCTACATCTCCTCATCATCATCTCTATCTTCATCATCATTATCAGAGTCACTTAGAATAATAATGGGTTATTGTTGCTGATCTCGTGATTGATCTATTTCTCTTTCTTCAAGAACAACAGCCTCAGATGTTGTCTGTTTAGGCTCAGTTTCATCAATTGGTTTAGCTTTAACTTTTCGAAGCTTGAGTGGAGGAGATTCAGGTTCATTAACCTCTTGGACCTATTTGTTTTCCTTTTCTCTCACAAAGCTAAGTAAGGAGTGTCTTTTCTTTTTATTTCATAGGTTTTTAGATGAGGTTTTGAGGATGATGCCTTATTTTTGTGTGATTCAGTTTGCACCTTTTTTGATTGTGCAAACTATTTTATTAACTCCTTTTATTTCTCTATTAAGAGGTTCACAGGAATGATGCTTGATTGAGATGGTTGTAGGACCAGATAAGGCTAGTGCAACCAAAACAAACACTTAGAAGAATTTGGGTGCAACTGAAGAAAGGCTTCCGAAGATAAATCTGCACTTTCGAAGCCATGTTGAAGAACTCCGAAGAGGAACTCAGTCTTTCGAGACTAAGTAATTCCTCTTCCGAAGTTAAACACTTAGAAGATTCAAGACAAGGACTTCCGAAGTATAAAGCCTTGAAGACCAACAGAAGTCTTTGAAGAAGTTGATTCTTCCGAAGTATAAATGGCTTCGGAAGAACTTATTCTTCTGAAGCCAGTAACCTTCGGAGAACTAACTAAATAGTAGACATAAGTATGGTTTTCTGACATCCGTTGCCACCTCTGAGATACTGCATGGCGCTTTCCCACACCCATGTAGTTGACCATACTTTATTCCATTGTTCACCTTTTATCAGTTAGTACAGTTACCACGTTCAGTTGTTGACAAAAGGTAAGTCATGGACCTATCATGACTAACTAGTCTAGGATAGTATTTTATCTTAGATTCATTACTTCTAACAATGTAGTATTTGTCTAGTAGTAAGTTCCAGCTGGTAATCTTAGTATAATCGGCTGTAGATAGTAGTATATATAATTTCTCATTGTAACTCAGTTAGTATGCTTGTAAGAGTCTTGAAAACTTTGATTTGAGAAGTAATATATACAAGAATCTTGAAAAACATTTCTTGTGTTTATTAACTTAGTATATTATTATCAGCTCATTCAAGAATTCCGCATAATCATCCGAGTGTGTCCAAGTGAGTTTGAGAGTTGAACCTTGTGTTGAGTGACCAAAACCGATCCTGCAACGGTTGTGTCTCAAGTGTGTGAAAATGTTTTCTGAGAATGCTCTCAAATAGATTTGCTTTTTCAAACAATTGATCCATTGTGTATGTTCCTCAGGGATAATTATTGCTTTGTCTGTTTTGCTTGAGCTAATCTCTTCAGCTTGAGATATGATCTTTTCTTCAATGTCATCATTCAGGTCTTGTTCTTGACCTTTTGAATCTCTTTCCTCATTCAGTTGAGTGTCTTTGTATACTAATTCTCTATTCGGCCTGTTAGTCTCTTCAAATTGAGCATAAACTATCTTTTTTTCAGCTCATTTATTTCAGCATCTTTTGCTTATGTTGCTCTGTTAAGTAGGCAATGTCAAGCCTTGAACTATTGATGTCTTGGTCTTTTATCTTGACCTCTGTCATTATTGTTTCAAGTTTTTGTTCCAGAACCTGAACAATCAACTTTTGAGTTGTTTGATCAACTTTAAGTTTATCTATTTCTTCATCTTTACTTTTGAGCTTCTATTTTAATCCTTTTGCTCTGTTGTTTGACTTCTTAATCAGTTTTGTACTCAGTGAATAATAACATTTTGAGTACTCTATTTCCTCTTCAGTAGGAATCTTACTTCCTTGTTCATCTGTTTCTGTATGCTCACCATGAGTGCTTTGTTCTACTTGCTTTTACTCATGTACAGATGATGTTCCTACTTCTTCTTGGTGAGTTGTTTGTTCAGCAAAGTGATGCATCAATATCTCTTAAAAGAGATGAAAGTGTTAGCTTATCAGATAAATTTAGGCTTTGTGGTAGTGAAGGATACTGATGTTCAAAGTGTATATGTTCATGTTCTTGTGTTTCTTCTTGAACATGCTCTTGTTCATGAATGACTTGCTCTTGAATGAGAGCAGCTTATTATTCTTGAACATTTTGTTCTCAATGTGCAACTTCTTCCTCTTGTATGATAAAAGCAGGTTGGATGACTGGTTGTTGATGAATTACATTCTGAAACATCATTTGAGGTTCACCTTGTCCTAGACTTCTCATAAATATTCTGGTACAGGAAGATCATTGTCAATCATGTGAGCATGTACATGAACTTCATCTCCATGATACAAGCTTGACTTGATTCTTGTGAATACATGTTCATTTAAATGAATGGGCTGAAAGATTGCATCTTCTCTTGGTATGTTAGGGAGTAGATCATCAATAATCATCTATAGGAATCTTGGATATATCTGAAACTTGTTCCTCGCCTCTAAGAAGTTGTATATCATCACATTTAACACTTGTGCAGCAAAGTTGAAGGGCCTTCTAGTTATGATGCTTGCAATGGCTGAAGAGCTTCTTAAAGAAGTGGCATCCCAGCCAGTCTTCCTATTTGTCATGGTCTTTTGGTATGTGTGCATGAGGAATCTAAATTATGCACACATGTATGATTTCTTGATTTGTTTGCTTTCAATGGTACGAGTGTAGCCTATCTGCTTGAAAACATGAAGAACATAGTTCTCATGAAATCCGTTGGACCTTCGCACCTTCATCACCAAGCTATAATAATCTCCTGATTACTTCTTCTGAAATGGTGATCTGAGAATTATGCACAATAGATACTACTACTTGCTAGTCATTCAATTGCTCCAAATAAGCATGAGTCCAGAATTGGACTATATGATCCTCATAGATCTCTGTTTTGCTATCATAGCATGACGAAGTCTAGTCTGTCTCATAGCTTGAATGATATCTTTGTAGTTATTAGCCTTGTGTGAATCAAGGTTGAGGAATGCACAGAGATTATGATCTCTGACAAACACTAAGTTTGCCATATCTATAATGAACAAGAATATGTTAGTATTTTGTGTGATAATGATGTGTGATGATGGAAATGTTGATCAAGTGTTCACGGAGTTGTGGTGTTTGTTAAAGAAATGATGTCATATGTATGTTTGACATTTATGTTTTGTTTAAGTGTATGTTTGATTGATATTAACAAATGACTTAGTTTGACTTATCAAAAGTCAACCTTTTGGTCAATTTTGATCATGCATATATTGTTTGATTCAACTTGTTTTGATCTAAATTGTTTTGCATGATGTTTGTTTTATCACAAAGAGTTGTTTTAGTCATATTATACACTAATTTTATTTCATAACATCTCAACTTTATGATTTTCATTTGACTGCTAAAGTCAAATCTTTCATTGAATGCACATTGATGCTTATGCATTAAATGATGTTGTGATGAATGTCATGCCAAATTAACTGTCTATGTTTGTTTGTAACTGGTTTTTGAACATGTTTGACCATTTATGACACATTTTAACTTATATTAAACACTTTTGAAGATCAAAAATCAAGTTTTAGTTGATTTTGGCATGAACATCATGTCTGTTTATAGACCTAATGAACATTTAATCAAATTTCATCATCAATCAACATATATTACACATTCGAATAAGGATATCTAACACATATTTAGTGTTTGATTTTATTTAAAACATCAAATGACTCATTTTGATTTCGGTTCAATGTTCGACTTAGGTCTAACAATGTTCGAATCAGAATCAGTGAAAAAGATGTTTTAATGATTATTTGAAGAATAGAAACATGTTGTTATACCTATTTGATTGTGAATCATAAGTATCAAATATATTTTAGGTTTTGAACAATTAGGGGTTTAAGAGTTTATTGCACTGTTTCTAACGTTTTAGAAATTTGATTTTTCTCTCTCACACTAGTGATGAATGAAAAATTGACAAGTGTTGATGTATATATACAACGAACAAAATGACTGTTACGCTTTGTGAACAGTTTTAACTTAAAATTTAAATATAAGTCATACGCTGTGAAATACAACAGTGCGTTCGCTGTACAATTTTGTACTCATACGCTGTGGACCCCTTGTATGTTGTACAATGTTCATAATGGATGGTGAATTGGTCATGCGCTGTGTGACCAGGTGGTGAGAATGATATTCTCAATTGATGTGACTCAACTAGGATCGAATATGATGATTGAGTCAGTAATTATATAGCGGAAATATATAATCACAGATCATTGAATGCTGGAAATACTCATAAATGCTTTGTATAGTGAAAAGTTACAATGAATGCTAGGGTTTAGCAAAATACAGTAATAAGAAACTGATGAAACATATGACTAACTAAGATTCTGATATTCTAATTATCTCAAAAAGTTACCCAAAAGTAGGGTGTTCTATTCTATTTATAGGCTGCTAAAAAGGCCTTTACAAAATGACTAAACTACCCCTACACCATCAGGAAACTAGTCCAAGTCCAAAGCCTAACCAGCATTTTCTTCTGTTCATCGTATTAACTAATGCGGATGTCTTGTTCTTCGTCAGCATTTCTTTGTAGTCTTCAGCATTGGTGTTTGGTCATCAGCATTAACAAATGCGGATGAACAAACACTTCTGTGCATTTGTTGCTGAACATCCGCATTAGTAAATGCGGATGTGAAATACTTGGCAGCATTTCTTTTGGCTATCCGCATTTGTATATATGGATGAACAAACACTTGTCAGCATTTGTTCTTGGTCATCCGTATAGACAAATGCTGATTGCCGACACTTAGCCTTCTTCTCAAACAGTCTTCACCCGTATATCTTCTTGGACTTGTGGGAGAATACCTACAGAACAACTATAAACCACCACTTGAATTGGCATGTATGATCCTTTTAGGGTCCAACAATATTCCCCCTAAGGATTATACAGCCTATGTACTTCAAGGGTTTGATAGAGGATGAGGTTGTGAGGATTATGTTGGGTCTTGAGTAGAAGATGGAGCTTGCAAGAGGTTCTGCCAAAGAAGGATCCAATATTGCTTTGATCATGTTAGAGAAATCCCTTGCATCATTGATCTTTTCTCTGTTAAGAACATGGATCTTCATCTATCTTATTGTGTAATAGCTTCAACAGGTAGTTGTTTCAATGAAATGGGTTCCCAAATGGATACAGTGGATAACTCATCCCTATGAATCAGAAGAGACCCTTTAACATCAACCTCCAGCTTCACAATGTTCCCCAATTGCGGAGGAGTCTTTCTTTTCTTTCTTTGTTCTCTTTTGGCAATGATCCAGTCATATGCCATCTTTAGAATCTTAATGCATTTAAGGAAAAAGTACATATCAGCCTCTCCAAGCATATTGTTGATTTTCTGAAGTGTCTGGTGTAGATGTAGTGAATGTATGATTCATCATGTAATCTGACTTCATACCCTCCAAACAACTCGAATCTTGTTGCCTCCTTACCTCCTTACTTCCTTTCTATCACCAACTCATAGGTCTTCTTATCATAAAATACATTTGAGATTGGTTTAGAAGTGTGATTACCTGCAACCATCTTCCTTTTCAATGATTCAGTAGGCTTAACCTTCAATTCATGGAACACAAATGGGTTTTGAAAGGATCTGTCTTTTCTTATACAGATTGATTTCAAAGATTTGAAGTTATCAGTCCTTTTAAACATTTTCAGAATGTCTTCAAATTTATACCCTCTAAACATAACATGATGGTTGATCAGCTCCAAGTTTGCTAGTTCTTTCAGATCATGAATCTGCAGGGAGTTCACCAGAGTAGTGTACTCTGTGAAGAATGGAACCATCCCTGAGATCCTTTTCACCATGAAGTCTTCCAATCACTGTCATACTTCAGGCTATGATTTTGACATCTAACTTGCCCTGTGGAGTAGACACACCCTTGATCATCTCTGAAGTGGTTAACCTTTCAGTTCTTTCATTCTTGATAATCATCACATCTGTACATCTGATTCTTTTATATTGAGAAGGTTCAGCAATCAGGTTCTTGTGTATACAGTAGTGCATCATGTCTTTTAATGAGCTGGGCATCTTAGGTTGATACCCTTGTTCTTGGCTTTCTGTTAATTACTTCTTCTTCTAGCTGTTTCAATCTCTCCCTTTTCTCATTAATTAGTCGGAGAATTGCATCCCTTAATGAGTTTGTTTTCATGTTTCCAAGCTTTCTCTTGGTGTAACCTTGTTCAGAAAGATAATCCTTCATTTCCCTATCGGTCATGCCATTGGATCAGGATATATAGATGTTAGCTTCAGTTGTGACAGTCTTGGTTGGCTTAAGTGAAGTAGGAGACTTGACTGTTGTGCTTTCTCATAATCAGTCACATATGAAGGGTCAAGAAGCTTGTTTAACTTTTCTTCTTCTTCTACCATTGCTTCATAAGTCATCCCAAATACTTCATCAGCATCATATCCATGATTGATCAGATACATGGCCTTGATCATCAGATCATCAGTTTTAGCCTTTTCAACCATTTCTTGAACTAAAATTTCAGCCTTCACTGGGCTTTCTTTTGTTATTGGTTCATCAACCACATAACCTCCTTCTATCTCACCTTCCTCAAGGTCTATAAACTCAGTTCTTTTCTTCAGTTGTTCCTCAGCCATTTGATGTTCTTTAAGAAACTCAACTATCATAGCTAGGCTTTTAGGATCATCTTTTTGTTTCTTCTTTTTATTAGTTCCTCTTTTACTATGGACCTTTTCCCTTTTGCCTTTTCAGAAAGATATTTTCTTTTGCTAATGAATTCCTCTGATGGTATCTATCAAGCTCTTTGATCATATCTCTGAGATTAGATTCTTCATCTTTGGTTTCTTCAGACTGCTTACTTGAGTACTGTCCAGTCTCTTACTATTAACTCATTTATTTCATCTTCTTTGCAAGAGGAGAGTCATCATCATGCTTATCACTCTCTCCCAAGAACTACCACCTTCCATGTCTTTGCCACCATCACCTTTCTTTTCCACTTTAGAATCATCATCCTTTTCATCTTTCCTTTCTCATCTCTTGCTTAATCATAATCAATAATTCGCAAACTCATAAACTCTTTTAGTCAAAGCTTCTATTGTTTTATAGATCATTGATTATATCTTTTTGTACTTCCAAAGGCTTTCTTGTCTTCCATGACAACAGTTTGGACGTTCAATTATCTACATGCCTACTGATCTCATCCTTTTTGAAGAGTAGCCTTGAGTTCTTTAATCTCATTACTTTCTCTTTCTTTTCACTTCGTACTTTTCTTTGAGGTCCTTTAATCTTTTTGCTTTTTCATCTAACTCCAGAAGTCTGTCCTTTATGATACCAGACCTTCTATCAAGGAGTTTTCCATCCTAGCTACCTTCTATAATAACTTGAAATCATTTCATCTTCTCATCAAGCTGGTTTACCTCTGATTCAGCAAAACTCTCAGAGGGACAGGCCTTAGATGTGGCTTGTATTACAGGCATCTTCATGGGTTGATCCTCCTCATCAGAAGATGATTGGAATCCTCTGAAGAGCTGGTAGATTCACCAAACTCAACAGGTTCGGTAGCAATGGTGGTGGTGAAGGAATATGAGAAGTATGATGATGATGAATTGGTGAAATATATGGTGATTGAATGGGTGATGATATAATAATGATGCAATGTCATCTTATTGAACAGAAGGCCTAGTTGAAGATCACCACCTACATCCCGTGTGGTGAAATAGGCCTTTGTCCTTCCTCAGCTATATCAGCATGTTCAACATTGTGGTTGATCAAAGCAGCTTGTTGTTCTTCTTCTTGATCATGCTCATCATATAGCTTCTATTATCATTTATCTACTGCATCCATGGCAGCAAAGGAAGAAAGTTCCACTGTAAAAGCTCATTATATCTCTCTTCTTTATGTACTTATAGGACTTATCATTATACTGAGGAATGTCCATCACTGGTCCTTGGGGTACTATTATTGGAAATGCTCATTGATAAAGCATTGTAGAAACCTGGATACATAAGGAACATATGTCTTTTTCTTCCCTCTTGAATGTTGGAGACCAGACCATGAATACATAAGCTGACATGTTGAATGGTCTGTTTGTGCATAAAGCACATATAGCAGAGATGAGTGGTGACAGAAATGTCATTCCATCCAGTCTCCTCTTTGATAGACAGTGTTGGAATATATGAATAAGAAATCTCCATTATAGATCAAAAATCCTTTCACAATCTGTTTACCCTCATATCCACCTTTATAACCAATGTTGGCAAAGAAGGTCATAATGTCATCATCCTCAAGTTCTAATGGAGAGTTTGCATCATCACCAAACTGTAGACACTATCTCGAGTCTGTTCAGTGATGGCTAGGGTATGATCTTCAGAGATTCTTCCAAATAGGTGCAAGATCGTTTTTGGGATGGTCACTTACAACACAACACACAATGAGAAGAGTGTAGTGAACACTTTATAGATCAAATAGGAACTGGAATCATTATGGTATGATACTTAGAACACAAGTAAATATGAGACAGAACAAGAACAAACACAAGGATATTGGTTTTCAAGAATGTTGTATATTGCTCTCAAGTTCTTTTACAAGTGTTAAAGCATAAGAAAAGATACAAGGACCTGAGATACTTTATACTACATTACTACAGCCGGCCATGCTTAGAAAGCCAGCTGGAAACATTTGATCTAGACAACAACAATATCAAATGTAGAGTCAAAAGGTAGATGCCTTTTGACTAGCGACTATGACATGCCATAGCTCACATCCTAATATATTACGAAAAGGATAAAAAGTTACGTAGAAGCAACAGACTCAAGACCTCAATGTACATTACCAAAAGCATGGACTTTTCACCAACTTGTGAAAGTTGGTAAGTCAACAGAGTGCAGCGGAAAGTGGTCCAGCTTGAAGGAAAAGTAAATCTGATAAAACATATCTTCAAAGTCTTTGGAAGAAATCAGTCTTCATTCTTGGCTTCGGAAGACTTTGTCTTTGAAGCTTCGGAGAACTTCACTTTGGGCTTCGAAGATGTTGGTTTGGCTTAGGAAGATTTTACACTTAGAATAATCTGATGCAGGGTGTAAAACTTCCGAAGCATTTCTACTTTGCACTTATTGCATGCATGTTAGGAGAGACTTTGAATGTTTTAGGTGCATCAGCCTTACATGAAATCTTACAAACTCCCCCTAGGCTGATGCTACCAAAAACATTTGAAGACCTAGATGTTGAAAGTCCTCATCATGATGATGACCATACCCTTCTTCATAAGATTGTCAGGACACTCAGACTTTCAAAGTGTCTTGTCATATCAAAGAGATCATGCAGAGGTAGGTTGACATGTCCTGCCATGTGTAGACATCTTCACCACCTTGATCTCTTATTACATGCCATCTTTCTGGATTTGTAGTGAAGGTCCAGGATAAGATTGGTCTTCCTGATGTAAGAGGAGCTACTTGAATTGGAGTTGATTGAGTGCCTCTTAATGCACTCTCTCAGGATGATCTGATTCATCCTGAGGCTTGGAGGTGGATGACTCTGACTTCTTCTTTTGTGACTTGGGTCTAGAGGCCATCCTTTTCCTCCTCCTCTTGGAAATTTCAACTGAGAAGACTAGCCTTAGCACCTGGTTGTTCTGTCTTGTCTTTCTTAGTTAGGTCTACCTCCCTCACAGGTTTAGAAGGAGAGGAGTTTGACCCTGCTGTGGATCAAAAGATGAAGCTTGCTGAGGTTCAGCAGGAGATCCAGGTTCTGTTGTCCTCAAATTGTTCAACCTTACCTCCACCACTCAGGAGGGGCTTGACTTGGTGGGGAGTTCTAGTCAATGAGCTCTCCCTCTCTTGATCTTCTGCTTGATCACCCTTTGTGTCATCCATGGTGGATAGAGACATAGGGCCAAGTCCCCTTCTGGAGAATCCATATAGCTTCAAGAAGCTCATCATCCTCGGCCTGTCAGCAGGCTTTTTTGACTCTTTTGGATGATGGCTCTTGACTTGGCTGCTTCTTCCCTCATCTTTCTCTTTGTTGCCTTTTATTCTTTGAGTACTTGAAGCTCAAGTGTTTTGAGAGACTCAAACTCAATATACTCAAAGGGCAATGGAAGAAGTGCAAGCTGCCTGCTAGAGTCCCTGTGGCACTCAGGTAGCTGATCGTGTTTTGCCTATCAGCTTCTTTATCTTTCTTTTGTTGTGGAGTTCTTGGTGCACTGAATGCCTTGCAATGCCTTCGTTCTGCAAAAGGAATCTAGAACATGATTACAAATTCAGACCCATTATCACTTCTTAAGATTCTTACTTTTAAATCAAGTTGATTTTCAATCTTAGTGATAAACTCTATTAATATTTCTCATGTTTCACTTTTCTATTTTAATAAAAAGACCCATGTGAATCTAGTGAAATCATCAACAACTACCAACAATATTGTCTCTTTCCAATGCTCATCACATTGGTTCGACCAAACAGATCCATGTGAATTATTTGAGTGGGTTGGTTTAGTTGTGTTGATTGTTTTGGATTTATGAGACACCTATGTTTTTTCCTTTGTAAATGATGAACATGGTTAGAACAATGAAATTCTTTCTTGGTAGTCCTAACACTAAGTCATTTTTCACCAGCTTGTTCATGTTTGAATGAGCCAGCCTTCTATGCCACAGTTGAGATTCATCTTCTGGACTTAGAAATCAGGCAGGTGTCATTGCTTGTGATAGAGGTGTTGTTCATATCCAAAACATATGTGTTTTCCTTTTCTTGGTTCTTTAAGAAGGATCCAATCTTCTAGAATGTGCAAACCTGGCTTAAGAATGTAACAGTAAGTGTTATCAAACAAAATGTGTAACTTTGATCACAAATTTGAGAAACACTCAGTAAATTGTATTGTAGTTTTCATAATAATTTACTTTCTTAAACTTGAGTACACCATTTTTACCATTCCTTCACCAACAATTTTACTCCCTTCTTATCCCCACCAAATGCCATATAGGAGGCATTTTGTGTTGAAATCATGGAGTAGAGAACAGTTTCTCTGTCATATGCCCGGAACAATCACTATAACATACCATTTGTTGTCAGTCCTCCTTGTGTTTCCTACAAAAATAATGAAATCAATTAGAATAAGTAACCCAATCCTTAATGATCTTGGGCTTACCACTTGTGTCTAAAATTGTTACTCCCTCATGAATGAGTCTTGATGTTTTAGATTTGATTTTAGACTCAATTGATTCATATGTTTGTTTGGGATGAGGATGATTCTATTGAAGATGGACCAGAAACACTTTGTTTTTGTTTCTCAATAACTTCTTCTTTCACCTGCTCCTTGTTTTTAGTCGTGTTTTGAATTGATGATGAACCTTGATTGAAGAAAGTTTCACCATCCTTTAATTTTGATTGTGGTGTTTGAGTACCCTTCTTAAACTATCAAAGAAGAGCTCATCAGCATTGACTGTCTTTTCTTTCAATTCTACCTTCTTGTGAGGTGTTTTGAGTTGAGGATGAGGTTTTCCTTTTTCTTCAATGGTTTATCATCACAGATGGTTGCTTCTCTGCTTTTGGCAACTTTTGTTTTTGCTGTTGTTTCTTGGGCTTTGACTCTTCTTGATGATCATTTGATGTGAGCCTGATTCAGCCTTCTCAAATTGTTACTTCTTTGTGCTTTTGTTTTGTTCTTTTTTGTTATAATAACATTCCTGAGTGGAATGGTTATTTTGTCACGAATAGCATAATGTTTGTTGAAGTAATAATCAAAGTCATATGATTGTTCATATTACAGATGGATCAATAGCTGCTGAAATAACATTCTTCAGTGCTATGATTCTGCATATCACACCATTTGCAATATTTCTTTTATGAGTCACTTTCAGATTCAATCACTTTCTTCTTCTTTGCTTCTTTTGAGCCTTCAACTCTTTTTCAAACTTTTCAGCTGATGAATCCTTTCCCTTTCCTGACATAATATTGAAGAGTTCTTGTTTAGTAACAGATGACTTCTGTTGCTTAGGATTCACAACTTTCTGTTGCTTGGCTTTCTTGTTGATTGTAACTTTTTGCTTCCACAGATCTTCCACGGATTCAACAGATTTTGCTTCCGAAGATATGCTACGGATTCAGTAGGATTTTGCTTCTGTACAACTGCTGATGATTTTAATTGATCATCATGTTTCTTCTTCCGGAGTTCTGAAGATGAGGCTTTCTTTGCTTTTTCTTTTCTCCGAAGAGATTTTGACTTCTTCAGTAGATCTCCAGTTGAAGATTTTTGTTATTTGTTGAGCTCATGAAGACCTTCATTTAGTTGAGCTATCCTCTTGTAAATTGTTTTAAGCATATTTCTTAGCTTTGAAGGATAAGACATCTTCACTTCTTCAAGAACTTTGGGCATGATGTGGTCAAATGAAACATTCTTTCCAAACCCAAACCATGTGCATCTTGCTCATCACATTCATCAAAATCATCCAAATCATTACATTCATCATAGTCAAATTTGAGTCATTTTGTTTTAAATGTTCTGATTCAGAAGACTCAGTTTCACTCACCTCAGTATTATTATCATTTACCACTTGATTAATTTTAGGTTTGATTCAACTTTAGTGCTTGGTACAAGATAGTTGATAAACTGTTTGTCATTGACTAAGGTAAAGGGGTATATTATCATTCACTGAGGGTGGCAACAGCATCAAAACCCAACCCGTACATGTTCTTTGATTCAATATGAGAATTTAACAATTTTTCATATTGCAAAGATAATTATTAAAACTTCTGAAATTTCACTTCAGTTGATGCATGATCATACATGGATTTTGTTAAGGAGGTGGTCAGATGCTTAGCTTGGGCTTTAAGATTGTAATTTTCAGAACAAGTTTATCTAAATCTTTTTGCAAAGTGTTGGAGTTGTACCAGATAGTCTATATTATTAACATAGTCAAAGTCAACAAAAGTTAACGTCTCAGTCAAGGTCAACAGAAAAGTCAACGTCGAGTTCGTGACGAAGAACCAAGTGAAGATATTGAAGATATATTGTGTTTGAGACTTTATTGTATCAAATATATTTTGTGTGAGCAAAATATATTTTATCTTGTGTTAGTCTTGTTTTAGTCAAGTTTAATATAGTCTAGGGGCTAAATGTAAATAGTGAAAGTTAGTCTAGACTATAAAATTTTAGTATCAGAGCCATATTGGATCAAATTCATTAAAGATTTGAAGAACTTTTAAAGATGTTCATCTGATTTTTAAAGAGAGAAAAGTGGGGGTTTAGAGAGAGAAAGTAGATATGAGTTCAAATTTATACAAATTCAACATCAACAACATCAGATCTATCACATCTACAACATATATTGAATCTACATCAACTTTTATACAAGAAAATCAAAAAAAAATCTTCAGATCTAAAATTTTCTCTCACACACACACACACAAGTGTGTGTTTCTTGGAGCTTCAACATCTTCATCCAGCGAAACTAGATCCATTCTTGAATGAAATTCGATCTATCTGGCGAAATTACGCTCCGGCGAAACTATAATTTCGTCCGGCGAAATTATAATTTCGCCCAGCGAAATTGTACATTTCTAGCGAAACTGCAAACTCCGGCGAAACTGCAAACTCTGGCGAAACTGCAAAAAATTATGGTGAAACTATCATTTTCAGCGAAATTATAAAAAAAACAACCAACAACCACAACCAACATACACCAACCACACATCAGTTCCCGATTTCACACGAACCACAATCGGATCTTGACAATTTCTTATGTAACCGATTCAAGCAGATCGCAAACCGCACAACACTACAGATCAAAGTAATCACAATAACAAATCAACGGATCTGGCTACTTACTTTTACATTCTGCGAAACTAAAATAAAAACTTTTCAGATGGACATCTGTAGCCCATTAACATGCCTTTAGATGACAAGAGGTCAATAAATATGAGGACTTGAGATTGTTCGACTCAACCGCAGCAAACACAAATATCAAACACAACAAACGCGGCTTTGCCGCAACAAACATAAACCACAACCGCAACAACCTGCACTAACAACCGCAGCCTTAGCCGAGCAAATACAAACCACAACCGCAGCAAACGCGGCGGCCAAACCCTAGCCGCCGCCACCTTCATCCATCAAAATCTTCTTCTATCCTGCATATTTCAGCGTGTTACGACCACCATTGGAACCATCATGACGATGGAAGAAGATGATATATTGTACGTACCGTGACTCGCCAGAAAATTTCTCCGAAACCCTAGCTGCTGCGAACTTCTCTCTTCTATATCTCTCCTTCGTTATTGAGTTTCAGAACAAACCGAGGCCACCATTGAAATCAGAAGGTCGTGATTAGTGGGGATAGAGGTTGAACTGCTCATTTTGGCCGATTTTTTTTTCTGGCCACCGCGAGGCCGCTGTGGTTCGTCGGACCGACGGCTGCTCGCCGGAACCCTAGGAGGGTTTTCTTACTCATCCGCATCTTTCTCTTTTTACACTTGAATATGTGTGTGTTAGTTGGTGTAAGTATTATGGATTAGGGTTTGTGTTTGGTTGTGGGCTTTTTCTCATTGGGTTGGGTTTTCAAGCTTTGTATGGACTAACAATTTGATGGGCTAGTTACAAGATTTAAAGTAAAATTGGGCTAACAATTGCTTGTATTTTAAAATCTATGTGTGGGCTAACAATTGTATGAGTTTTAACAATTGGACTGAGACTAGTTACAGATTCACAAAAAATAATTTTGGGCTAACAATTAGTTTTACTTTTTGTTGGGTCATTAAAAAAATTAAAAATAAATAATTCACATTGGTATAATATTTTTGTCATGTTGGGTGATAAAGTGAATTTAATCTTTTATTTGAAAATGAATTTCACTAACGATCTTGAATCAGACAATGCCACATTGGCACAAAGTCGATTTGATTGTTTTGTAGGTACAAAGAAAGAAAAATTGATAGATTTGATTGATCGATTCTTAAAGGTGACAAATAATCTAAAGAAGCATGTTCCAGATCTCAGTAATTAAGAACAAATTCAAAGCTTCTTAACTCTCTTCCGTCTAAATGGAATCATCAAGTTAAAATGCTGAAGCAAGAAAGAGGTTATGTCGACACAAAACGTATGGATATGATCAACAAGCTAAATTCTCTCGAGCTGGATATCCAAAGAAAAGAATTTAGCAAGCCGTTCCCACATCAAACCAACGCACTTAATACTGATCTTGTTTCTTTTGTAACAAGCATACTTGATTACAAAGCCGAGCTGATTGAAAAGATGAAATTATTGAGGACTGATTTGGATTCAAATGTTAAAAACAAAGACAATTGTGAAGCTTTGAAAGTTGACAATGAAAGTAAACCGAATTTATGAGAACCGATGATAATAAAGCTGAAATAGTTGAAATTAGAAAGAACGAATATGAGGATCAAGCAATACTAAAACTTAAAGAAGAGGAACAACAAAGAATCACAAGGGTTTGTAACTGTGAGAAGAGTTTAGCTGCAAAAAGAACTATCATGGGTCTTCCTTATGAGATTGTTCAGGATATGTGTTCTTCTTCTTGCAAAATCTGGTTATTTGGGATTTATAAGGCAAACAGATTGTTATTGAAAAATGAAAAAGATTAAAAATAATTAATCATGAATTAAGCTTTTTCAAGGAAACTTAATGAAGCATTGGCTGAAAATGATCTTTTAAAAAGAACCATTTTAGAGCGTACGTTGAAATTAATATTCTGAAAGAAAGGGCTGTTTTATCTCAATTTGAAACGACACAAGCTTCAAACAAAACTTGACAAATGGACTTCACACATGAAAAAGGATGAGCTTATTGCTAAACAACAAGAGACACGTGTAAAACATGGGATTGGATATCATTCAGATGGTGAAACTGTATTTAATTCAGCTCCACCTCCATCTACTCTATGTTATTCTCAATTCCTAAACTTCATCCAATGATTGATTTAATTGAAAAGAATACTAACAGTTTGCATGCAGTTTTAGCAGGTGTGAATCTTAGGAGGTGCAAATGATTATGATTCTACAATTGGTATGGGATACAATAACCCGAATGCTGACAGTTAAGCTAATGATTGTTCAGTCCTAGTGGTTTGTAACTCTATATATATTATTTCTTCTAACATCTTTGATAAGTTTAAAGCAGGTGACATTCCTAATTTTGAGCTGTCAGGATTGTGAAAGAAGAGAGAAATCGAGAATCATCTAATCATCAAGCTCCAACAACAACAACACCTCATATTCCTGTCAATCAAGATCATTTGGAAGCAGATTTGTGTATCTGAGACTGGTCAAGCTCAAATGATGAATCAAACACAGAGGACCATGGCATTTCATCAAAGATCAAGATATCACCTGAAATTGTCAAGTCTCAAACGTTTCCAAAGCTGAATCAAGACCAATACGGATCTCTTCTCCAATTGCAAAACAAGCCAGTCAACTAGTGCAGATCTCATCCACTGTTCAACACAGCAACATCCAAAACAAGCAAGAATTTGCAACAACCTCAAAGCAATCTCCAACTCCAAATATTTCACACGGGTCAGTCACATATCAAAAGCCTTTCAAGGCTTGTTTTGAGTGTAGAAAAGAAGGTCACGTGGTAAAGAAATGTCCTCAAAGACTTACTAAGGATGGTAAAGGCAAAACTAATTGCTTCTCCGGATATAAGTCTACAAAGAATGTTCGAAATGATAAACGCAACACTGGTTGCTTCTCTGGTCCAAAGGGTGAAAATCACACATCTTTGAATAGTTGGATGAAAAATCCTTCATCCAAACCTCATGTGAAGCTGGTTTCACACGATTCAAAGATGAAAATGACTAAAGTTTCAAAACCAAATTCTTTTTATCCGATCTTAAACAGAAAATGATTCCAATTTTAACTTCTTCAACAAAAAATTAATTAAACCGAAACAAATTTGGCAAATTAAAAGAAGGATATAGATATCCCTGATATTTCAACAGATTGTTTGTTGAAGCAGGTTACTTATACCGTTGCAAAAGGAACACCCTGGACTACGATGGCGGGGTCCCCCCTTTCAACCTTATCTGTTTATGAGTGCAGGAACAATTCAGGAGGCCTGTTAGTAATCCGGTTCACTGAAAGAGATTGTTCCTAATTCAAATTTGAGATGGAACAAACATGTTAAGATCATGGTATTTTATCCAATCTAGATTTTTATCTGCACAATCACAGTTCTCACTTCACAATCACGACATATTTCTTGATCATTCATTTCTTATCTTTATATCAGTGTAGTTTGGAAGACCTTCTTTGGTAAATTTCTATTTTTGTACTGTTTTATATATTATATATATATATATATATATATATATATATATATTATCTATATATATATATATCTATAAGATAGATATATATATATATATATATATATGTATGTATGTATGTATGTATAGATATCTACCATATATATATATATCTATATATACCCATATAGATATATATATCTACATACATATATATATATATATATATATATATATATAAATCAAAAAATATAAAAATAATAAAAACCTAGGTTTGCAAAAAAAAAATTTAGGGGGAGAGTATAACCAAATTCAATTAATAAAAATATATAAAATGAAAAGAGAACTGAGAACTTGATTCGAGATGACTGGGAAATGATTGTATATTATCTTGAAATGCTTGTTTTTGCATGACCTGCGTTTTATAATGAGAAATGATAGTAACTGATGCGGTATTTGATTCACATGTTATTTTTAAGTGCAAATAAAAGAAAAACAAACAGTTTTTAGTGATATACTTGGTAGACTTAGCCTGAAGAATAAAATAGACAATAACATAATGATTTAAAATAAAATATATGCTTAAGGATGTCTGGATTTATGCAATCATTTTGGCCTGTATGAAAACTGAGTCCCGACAAAAATTGGATTGAGAATTGATCTTTCACCCACCATGATACAATTCATATAAGCCATATCTTTAAGCCATGTTTGGTGTATTTTTGTGTCTTGTGTTTGTGCTAATCTCCTCTGCTATACAGAGTACTGACCCGAAGTGATGATCTCATTTGCTATACGATAGTACTGACCCTGAAGCTCTCATCGGCACATGCTAAATGGCCATCTCCTCTACTGTATGTGAATACTAACCTAGAGCTCCCACCATTTTGGCCTAAGTTGTGTCAAATCATCTAACGATGAATTCATCACAGAATTCAATATTCTGATGATAATCACTTGCACACTAATGCACAATCCTTCCTCTATAAAGATCGTAACAAAATTCAAGAAATCCTGAGGTTGGGTGAGGGTTTTTGCCAAATGATTTGGGGTCCTAGCATTCTAAAGTATTTAATCAAACCTTAACGAATCATCTGCTGCCTGTTGGAAAAGATAGGGCATGGGTTTAAGTTCACAAACATATCAACAATCGTTATTGATCTGTTTGAGAATTTCAAAATCATTCAAAGACTATGATTAGATTCAGTTATCAGTGCGATCTCATTTCTTGTCGATGATTAAATTCATCTTCGTGCTAACGTATATCTTGAGGATGTGATCTCATGATCGATTTAGTTCTCGGTAATTAAAAATTTATAATCACAATATAAAAAATTTAAAAAAGTCAAGAAATCCTGAGGTTGGGTGAGGGTTTTTGCCAAATGATTGTGGGGTCCTAGCATTCTAAAGTATTTAATCAAACCTTAACGAATCATCTGCTGCCTGTGGAAAAGATTGGGCATGGGTTTAGGTGCATAAACATATCAGCAATCGTTATTGATCTGTTTGATAATTTCAAAAATCATTCAAAGACTGTGATTAGATTCAGTTATCAGTGCGATCTTATTGCTTGTCGATGATTAAATTCATCTTTGTGCTAAAGTATATCTTGAGGATGTGATCTCATGATCGATTTAGTTCTCGGTAATTAAAAATTTATAATCACAATATAAAAAATTTAAAAAAAAAAAAAAATTATATAATAATAAATTTTGATTTCAAAATTTCTTTTAGGTATTCCATCTTATGCTGTTACAATGTTATCATTTTCATGCATTTCACGGAAATTACGCACAAATGAACACGGATTCGCTTGTTTTCACATACAGATAAACACGGTTATTGTGTTAAAGTGAAATGATCTAATTAGAAATGTCGAGATTGTGTTTGTGATTGTGTTTGTGATTATGTTTCAGATTTTACTGTAAGTGATGGCCGATCATCAATTGAGCAGTGTACCTAATCAGAGAACTTGTTCCTCAAGTTTGCAGAAGATACCAAGCTAGAAATCCTCCTCCTACATCTTCTAAAACACTCAATATTAGAGAGTTGGGAAAACTGTTCATGTTTTGATCAAACTATGAACACATCAAGTGGGAGCACATAAATAGAGGGAGCTTATGAGATGAATGATTTTTCTCATCAGATTCAAAAAGCTTCAATTTGAAAATCTTTCTATGATTGACTTCTGGTGCTGATCTTGTTTGAAACGTTGATAATGATAGACTAAGGGGGAGTATTGTTGGAGCTGTACAAGATAGTCTATATTATCAACATAGTCAAAGTCAACAAAAGTCAAGGTCTCAGTCAAGGTCAACAGAAAAGCCAAACGTCGAGTTCGTGACGAAGAACCGAGTGAAGATATTGAAGATATATTATGTTTGAGACTTTATTGTATTAAATATATTTTGTGTGAGCAAATATAATTTATCTTGTTTAGTCTTGTTTTAGTCAAGTTAATAGTCTAGGGGACTAAACGTAAATAGTGAAAGTTAGTCTAGACTATAAATAGGTTAATTGTAATTAGAGTTGGTTAATGGTTGCATGACCAATTGATTGAGGGATTTACTTGTAAACAATATCATTAACATCAATAGAGATCAAAAGGGTTTTGATCATGTTTATCATATTTTAATCTATAATCTTCATGTTATTTGATTCAAGTGTTCTACCTGGGTTAACACAAAGAGGTAATTTTGAGTTGATATAGTTATGCTCTTCTTACATATGATTCATTTAAAATCATTTTTTCTTTTACTTTATTAGCCAGTTGTTGAGCATGTACCCTCTATCTTTTACCTCCTCAACACACATTGATGAACACAATCTGTCCCTTACCTCTCTAGCCATGGGTGAAACATTGTTTTCCATGTTTTCCATTAAAGGTTGATTCACTTCTAAAACCTCCTTTTCATACATGCTCTAGTCCCAGGTTCCATCTTGCAGAATTATTAACCCAATTTCTTTGGTTTGGCTAGGTCCTGCTTATGAGCTTGTGGCTGGTGGAGATGATGAGTTTGTAAGCTGAGGTTGTTTGTAAGTTCTTTGAACTACTGATGGTTGATGGGATTGATGTTGATAAGACTAATGTTGTTGATTTTGTCTCATGTCAGAAGTTGACTGTTGATTGCACTCCCTTAAGAAAGGCCCATATAGATTGCATTTGAAATATCTGATCTTCGACTTATCAACACTGATCTTTGTTGTTCTGCTTGCTGTAGCCAAGTTTTTTGTTTCTTCTCAGGTACTGTTTGGCTTTATAAGCAATCATGGCCAATTGCCATTGAAGATCCATCTCTTCTACTTCATCTGGATGAAGCTTCTCTTGATCTTGTTAATAATGTATGCAGGTGTTAAAGTGCTACCTAGATATGCTTGGAAGCTTGAACTGAAAGCTGCAAAAGCTGCTTTTTGTTCTCTTGAGTCCAAAACCATAGTGATTGGCGCTGTTTGATTGTTGTTATTGGAGGATGATTTTCCTGATGAATCAGATTGACCTTTTCTTTCATCATGTCTTCCTTTCTCCTCTGCTGACTTACTTTGAGAGTTTGATCTAGAAGGCTTTGAAGCATAAAAACCAACTTCTTCCTCATCATCACTCAAGTTACAAGAAGTTTCATCATCATGATTAGAAATAAAAGCAGTTCTGGTACTTTTAGTTTCTTTAAACTGATAAGGAGCAACATGTGATTTCACATTCTTATTTCTTGATTTTTCATCCATTTCAAGTGCTTCAACTTTAGCTACCAATGTATCTAAATCAATGGTTTTAAGATCAAGGGTATTCTTGATCATGGATACACTCTGCTTCCAACTTTCAGATAAATTATGGAACATCTTTTTGTTTAACTCCTCATTGGTGTACTTTAACTCCAAGATGTTCATCTCGGTCACCAATTGCATGAACCTGTGGAGTTGTTGAGGAACTGATTCACCCTCAACATGATAGAATGTTTCATATTGTGAGCGAAGAGTATCCTTCTTTGTGCTCATGGTTTCATCACTACCTTCAAAAAGAGTGTGAAGAATCTTTCATAAGGAGTTTTGTTTTATAATTCTCACACCTGACTAATAAATCTTCAGGTAAAGCCATACTAAGTAAGTTGTATGCTCTAATATCGACTTTAACCTTCTTAACATCATCAGGTGACAGATCCTTTGTACTTATGGGTTGATTGTTGTCCTTATAATCCGGTCCAAGTGTTGGTGGAATATAAGGACCTTCGGTTATAAATACCCATAAGTCTGAATCAGTGTAGTTCACATGATTCCTGAATTTGATTTTCCAGGGTTTGAAATCCACTATGCTTTCCAACTTTGAAGGTTGGTATGATCCACCAATTGAATTACTCATTTTAGTTAAATGTGTAAGTTGTTAACTAAAACAGAGTTCCTTTTGTAAATGATCTAATTAATGTCAAACTCTTAATTATTGTTTAATAACTAAGTCGTCGTAGTCAAAATTAGTCAATCCTCTTAATGAGTCTTAAACTAATATCAAATTGAGGATGTTTGTTGATAAGTGTTTGTTCAATTCAATTGAACAATCGTTTATTATCAATCAATAACACAGATCTACTTATCAAATTGATGAGAATGTAGATTAATGTTAACCGAGCAATGTAACAGTACTCCGCTGAACGATAAATCACGGTTTGATTGTTTTAAATTGGTTTTACACCAAAGTGAGTATAATTCCTTTGTTAGCTATTGATTAGCCTAACTCAACTTATATGTTGATCAGCTCATTCGATAACACCCTTGAATCTGAGTTATGAACTCTCAAGACGTTAGGAACACTTAAAAGCAATTTTACTCAAAATTAATAAATCTGATCAGTAATCTGATAGATCTAATGATATAAACAATCAATCAAACAAATCTAACACTGATAGATCAATTGATCTAAATCAATGAGCACTTGGCTTTGATACCACCTATGAATCCAAGGATCGCAATCAGGAATTATCAGGTTAGATTGAATTCAAATAGTGATCGCAGAATTATCACTGAATATGAAATAACAATTGCAATATGAATTAATAATGAAGAACATAACAATTAAGTTCAATAAATGAGCAAACATGATTTGATTCAAAAGTATTTCATTAAAACAGGTTAATGATTACAAATGAACAAATAATAATCGCTGATGATGATGATGATGGGTATGATTCTATTAATGATTTGGTGTAAATGTTGTTGCGGTTGCTAGGGATTGATCGTAAGGTTATGATCACTAGCAATTAGGGTTTTGTGATTGTTTGATGTATTGATGGACGCATTGATTGGAATGAAAAGTGTGTGCCTATGCCTTGTATTTATAGGCTCAGAAATTTACTGTTAGGGTAACAGTAAATTTCTTGAAAACGAAAAGTTTCTTATCATGGTTAGAAAGTTACTCAGAGAATGTTATGATGTGACATTCTCTGACTGAGTTAAAGTCATCTGTAGGAGCTGACTTTATGACATCAATCAATGTTTGACTTGTTGAGTTGGTGTACTTGGTGAAGTACATGCAAGTGTTGGTCTTCTGTAGATCTTTGGTCTTCTGTAGATCTTTGGCTTCGTAGGAATCTTGTCGAGAGATTGCATCTGCACCAAGTTGTTCATCCACAGCATAGTATGTACGGAAGAACAAATTGTTCATCAGTAGATGTACACTTAGTCAATTTACAAAATGACTAAGAATGATGTCATACCTGCAGTCACACGTATAAATCAACACAGTTATTGGGTTAACCTATACATGTAAAGCATGCATTAATATACTGATGTACAAGAGTTTATTGCAAAAGATGATTAAAGTTCTAAGCCTATACAATGAATCTAGACCTATTGAGACTAGATGTAACACCCTTTAATGCTTTGATAATTCTAACTTGTAAGCACCTTCCTCAATTCTTGCACATTCTTAAATGGACAAATAGAACTTAGGGCTAACATCCCTCATTTTTGAATCATACAACACTTTTCCAGAGATACTTTAACATGACATAGGAACTTCTGCCTATCTTAGGCAGCTTTTAACCTTTGTCTAATCTATTGGATCATATGAGTTATTGCTAGTATGATCTCTTAATTAGTCAACCCTAGCTAGGGTCTTTTGCATTTTTTCCCCACTAGGGGCTACCGCCCCCAAACCCCCGATGTTCTCAGATGTTTGGGTCCTAGGTTGGTTTAACATAGGGTTTTACACATGTGTAGCATAAGTGTTACATCTTCATACCTTAAGGTAGGACACATTGGTTTTTTTCCCATGCCATATCTCATAAGATGTTTTGTTTACCTTTTTAGTCAAAACTAGATTAATTACTTTAGTAGTAGTTGCAAGAGCATAACTCTAAAAGGAGTGAGGCAAGTTTGTGTGACACATCATTAATCAAACCATATTAAATAGTGATTGATTCCCCCTCTTAAACACACCATTAGTTATGGTGTTACGGGTGGAGTGTGTCAGGACCGTGTATGTACGGAATACCAACTGATAATGCGTGAAACCAGATCAAATAGTGCGGAATCCTATTTGATTGGCGATCCAATCAGTGAGAACGCAATCCCGATCAATCTAACGATTAAAGAAACATTAAGACGAGTAGAAAACGATCAGATGCGAACTATGAACTTGGAATAGGCTTTCTGGACGCTCTGGACGGCTAGGTTATGAGTATGTGTCTAAAGTTGCGTTTCCATCCACGATTTAGTGGTATTTATAGGTTTGCAGTCTTCATTCGTGCGACTGAACCATTAGCATGGTTCAGTCGTGCGACTGACTCATGCGACTGATTCATACGCACGACTGAAGATTCAGTCATGTGACTGAGTCAATCTCATGTCTCATTCGTACGACTGATCCAGTCGTTTGGTTTAGTCGTGCGACTGGTTTCATTAGCATGATATTCACGTATGGTCCAAAGCATGGTCTATTCGCATGAAGACTCATACGACTAAGTTTGAACACATTTCTCAATCATTATTGACTAAGAACTGTTGGAGGACCAAAAGAACCAATGAGCCGGATCAGAAAAACCTTTAAGTCCCACAGACGTCACAACAACTACTGAAGTCCACAACAAAGCTGAAGAGAACCCTGAAGACACAGTGCTGAAGACAAAGTCTGAACACAAGTGCTGAAGACAAAGTCTGAAGACACAAGTGCTGAAGACAAAGTCTGAAGACACAAGTGCTGAAGACAAAGTCTGAAGACAAGTGCTGAAGACAAAGTCTGAAGACACAAGTGCTGAAGACCAAGTATCAGACGTTGTCATAACAGCTGAAGAGGACTTCTTCAGTAGTTGTGACGGTTTACTTTCAGTAGTTTATGTTTTTCTCTTTTCAGTAGTTTTGTAAAACGACTGAAGAGTTTGTTCTTCAGTCGTTGTAGTTTCAGTAGTTTCTTATCAGTAGTTTTATATTTTGTACTTAGCACTCTGATGTTCTCAGTAGTTGTGAACATTTCAGTAGTTTGTTAAGTGTTAGTTATTTTTGTAATAGATCTGCCAGTTGTCACTATCCCGTGATAACAGCAGTGATTGCACTCTATATAAGGAGTGTCAACCTTATTGTAATTGTGAATGATTGAGCAGAAATATTTGGCATAATTGAAACATTCCTTATCACAGAAATATATTCTCTCGTATTTGTTTACAAATATCAAATTCTTGCTACAATTTGTCTAATTCTTGATCTTATTCCGCTGCATTACTCTCTAATCCATCGAACTTGTGATCACTGATCCTGACAAATGGTATCAGAGCAGGTTAATCATTGATCGATCTAATAATTGATCATTGAAACTGCTATTCAAGATCCAAGTTTGATTGAATTAGCATTTTTGCAAGAAACGGTTATAGAGATTGAATTTTCTGTGTTTTTGGTCATTCATCCTGAGATTTATTCTTGGTTTTCATTGAGTCTGTTGTGGTCTGTGTAAAATCTTTTAAAAGCTTGAATTAAATTGTTTTTGGACCTAAAATGACTACTCCTTCCAATGATCCTCACAATACTGGTTCCTCAACCAAGCCTCCAATGCTGGTTAGGAATGAGTATAACATATGGCAACGACGTATGCTCCATCACCTGTCTGTTAACAGCTCAGGTTGTTGGACATCAGTGGTACATGGTCCACACAAGCCTATGGTGAATAACCCGGAAACCAATCAAATGGTTCCGAAGAGGAAGGATCAATACTCAGATGAGGATAAGAAATTGTTTGAGATTGATGCAAAAGCCCATGGAATTCTGGCCATGGCACTACCCAATGAAATCTATTCTGGGCTAATGCATTATGAATCTGCCCATGACCTCTGGAATGCCTTGAAAGAACAATTTGGAGGAACAGATGAGGTCTTGGCAAATAATAGAGAGATCCTTGCCCAACAATATGAGACATTCTCTCATAGGAAGGGTGAGACACTGACTCAACAGTTTGAGCGGTTCTCTTGTTTGATCTCTGAATTAAAATGGTCAAACATGAGTACACCAATATCCAGATGAATAACAGATTTCTCAGATCACTGCCTGAGAGATGGGACACATATACTATTGTCCTACGCTCCAGTGCAAATTTGGACAAACTATCTCTCACCCAACTCCATGGGAAATTGCTCACATTTGAGAGAGAGATAGAACAAAACGAAAACTGTCTTCATCTGGTAAGCTCACTGAAGACTTTGTACCAGGCAACACTGCCTTGGTTAGTCATGAGTCAGAATATGCTTCATCTGAATGCCAGTATGATGAGCATATTGATTTCTCTTCAAACATTTCTGATTCTGCATTTGTGAGTGTTGATAGTCAGTTTACTGGGTGTAATAATGACAATCTATGCTTCATCATGGATGATCTCAAGGGGATTGCTGATGATGACTTAGAAGAGATGGATATTTTGAGCCAAATGGCCTTGATAAATATCAGATCTCAGAAGTTCTACAAAAGAACTGGAAGAAAGTTCCCAGGACTCTCTGGCAAAACCAAAGTTGGTTTTGACAAGAGTAAGTTGAGGTGTCACAAATGCCAAAGGCTTGGACACTTTGCTAGAGAATGTAGATCATCTGGATCTAATTCCTCTGCACCTTTTGTGACTTTCCCTGGCAATAGTCAACAAAACAAAGGGCAACATCCTGTCAATTCTAGTCATCATTCTCAACTACAATCTCCTGCATATTTTGTTCCTCAGGGTCAAATGCCATACCCTTACCCTTGTTATTACATGCCACAAACCAGTCAAGTTCAAGCTCCTATGGTACCACAACCTCATGCACTACCCAGAACCTCAACCATCTCATCAACCTCCTCAACCTCAACAACATAGCTTCTTCACCCCTGAAGTTGTTGACTGGAGCAGTTTGCCAGATGACATGTCTGGTCATGAACAACTGTTCACAGGTGCTGATCAACATGGTGGTGACAGTCCTTTTGGGAATCTGGCACTTATGGCTCTGGAGTCACTGAGGGTTCCTGCTCAAATGCATCATCTTCACAGGTAACTCAGGTATCTTCAGAGGCTAAAGCCAAGTTATGTTCTGAATCATGCATAGCTGCCTTTGTCTCTATTAGAGAGGCAAATGTAGCATTAATAAATCAAAAACTTGAGTTTGAGAAAACCATTTCCAAAAGAAAAGCTGAGTATGAGTCTGCTCTTAATAGTAAAAGTGATGAGATTTATAAGCTTAAATGCCAATTAAATGATGAAAAGGCTAAGCTAGAGGTTATTCTGGAAGACCAGAGAAGTCTCAAAGAAACCCTTGCAGTCACCCAAGTAGAGTGTGATCGATGGGTACAATCATGCAAAGGTTTTGAAATGCTTCTTAGTAAGCAATCAGCTTCCAATGTGAAGTTTGGCATTGGTTATAATCACACTGCTCCTCCTACAGATTTTGCTTCAAGAGCAGAAGTGAAATCTGATGGAGAAAGCAATAACCAATCCACCTCATCATGTGATTCACTTTTTGATAGAGCATCATCAAAAGTAGAAGTCAGCACTAAGCCCTCTCAGAACCAATCAGCTGATGTTGATGGTTCCATTGCTGACACTCACATGATCAAAGAGTTGATCAACTCAGGAGTTATTTCTGGAAGTCCTGAAAGGACTGGAGAGCAAGATTTAACACCTGAAGTTCAAACTCCAACTACTGTCAGCACTGAAAGAAGAAAACTGTCAGTAGAAAGAGTTTGAAGACTACTAAAGAGGAAGTCAAGAAAGCAAATAATGCTTCCAAAGTACTGAAGAGCAAGTCTTCAGTAGTTTCATTCTCTTTAGTTGATGATCAACATAAGATGAAGAAGAAACCATGTGAAGTATGTGGTTTGTTTAATCATCTTACAGATGATTGTTGGTACAAAAGAGGATCCAAACTCAAACATAAAGAGGAAATTAAAGAGAAAATGGTTAAAATGAAAACTGAGTTTGAAGCCACATTTGTACCAGCAACATCAAATCCTGTAACCCTTAAGTCCAAAAAGAAATCCAAAAAGGAAGGGGTTAAACAGGTAACAGCTGAGATTGCTCAAAAGAAGAAGGTGCAACATAAGAACTTATCAAACTCCAATGCCAATGTGTCTGAAGAGCTGAAAGCTTTATCACAAAATCAGACACAGCTGGTTATGATGGTTCAACATCTATTGGGAAGAGTTAACCAATTAGATGTTCCTATGTTGAAACCACAGAAAAGGAGGTCCAAGCCAAAGGATTCCTCTTCTTCACCATCTTCTTCCTCTCAGGCTGTTGTTTCCAACACCTGTTAGTTTACCATCTGTTGATGTGAACAGGCCCAAAACCAAAAAGGTTTGGGTCTCAAAATCTAACTAATTTGTTTTGTTTTGCAGGGTTCTTCAACATGCCACAGAGGCATCTGGTATGTAGACAGTGGAGGATCCATGCATATGACAGGAAACAGATCACTTCTTAATGACTACTCTCAAGGAAGGAAGGGGTTTGTGTCTTTTGGCAATGATGCAAAGGGTTACATCATCGGCAAAGGCTTTGTTTCCAATGGGGAAATAAAGTTTGATGATGTTAACCATGTGGAAAATCTCAAGTACAACCTCTTGAGTGTCAGTCAAATGTGTGACAAAGGCCATGTTGCTCTTTTCACCAGTCAGAACTGTCGGATTCTGTCATCCAAAGTTCTAAGTTTGATTGATAAGGTGTTGGATGAATACACTCTCCTAAAGGCCAACAGGACAGGAAGAGTGTATGCCTTAGATCTTTCCAAGAAAATAGATCTCAAAGGCCATCCTTGCCTATTTTCCAAGGCTTCCCCTCAAGAATCTACTCTATGGCATAGAAGGCTGGGTCATGTTAATCTCAAAAACATAAATCAGCTGATAAACCATGGTTTAGTAAGGGGATTGCCTATGAAGGAGTTCAAATGTGAAGATACTGCACTGCTTGTTTAAAAGGAAAACAGCACAAAGCTTCATTTCCCTCCATAGAAGAACCTAAGTCCATGCCTGCTTACAGCTTCTTCACATGGATCTCTTTGGTCCTGTGAGAGTGATGAGTATGGCTAAGAAGAAATACTGTCTGGTAATTGTGGATGATTACTCCAGATTTGTATGGACTTTCTTCTTGCATTCAAAGGATGAGGCAGCTCAGAAGATTATCAACTTTGTGTTGTATGTTGAGAAGCAGTATTCCCTCTCAGTCAAGTGTATTAGAAGTGATAATGGAACAGAATTTAGAAACAATACACTTGATGAGTTCTACCTCTCAAAGGGAATCAAGAGGCATTTTAGCATTCCAAGAACTCCTGAACAAAATGGAGTAGTGGAGAGAAAGAACAGGACCCTTATTGAAGCTGCAAGGTCCATGTTGGCTGATTCTGGACTGCCAATGACTTTTTGGGCTGAAGCTGTCAATACAGCTTGCTATGTACAAAATAGAGCTCTAGTAAATAAGAGGTTGATGAAAACTCCATATGAAGTTCTTCATCATTTGGCCCCTCTAATTTCATTCTTCAGAGCTTTTGGATGTCCTTGTTTCATTCTCAACACACGGGATCAACTCCAAAAATTTGATTCTAAGGTGGATGCAGGGTACTTTGTTGGTTATTCATCAACTTGCAAAGCATACAGAGTCTTCAACTGTAGAACAAAGATGGTTGAAG
This sequence comes from Flaveria ramosissima, assembly GCA_025215565.1. Taxonomy (NCBI): domain Eukaryota; kingdom Viridiplantae; phylum Streptophyta; class Magnoliopsida; order Asterales; family Asteraceae; genus Flaveria; species Flaveria ramosissima. Next base: position 13,026 of record JACVEC010000226.1, on the reverse strand, counting down.
AGACTCTACATGTTAAGTTTAATGAATCTCCAAAGGACAAGATTCCACAAAGCCCTGTGGAGATATTTGATTTGGACATACTGCAATATGTTCCTTATCAAACTCCTGCTGTTGCTCCTGTCAACAGTTCACCACCTGGTGGTACTGCTGGTGCTGATGATGATGATAGTAGTACTCACCTCTTCAAGTTTAGTGATCAACTGCCTGATTCAGCTAGACCTGATGTTCCTGTAGCTCCAGCAGCACAATCCACAACAAATGCTGATGAGATTTCTACAACTTCAACTTCCTTTGAATTACCATCTACTGATTGGTTTCAAGGAAATGCTTCACCATCCCATTGCTTGCTGCTGAGCCTGCTACAAACACTTGCACTGATCTCATTGTGTACCAAGATCTGAAGAATCACCCTATGTCTCAAATCATTGGTGATATCACTGCTGGCGTATCAACAAGAAGTCAATTGTCAAATTTCTGCTTCTATGCTCTCTTCATCAGTCAGCAAGAGCCAAAGAATTATCACATTGCTTTAAAGGACAATGGATGGGTTGATGCCATGCAGCTTGAGCTTCTTCAGTTCAAGAAACAGCAAGTGTGGGAACTGGTTCCTCTACCTCCAGGTAAGTGTGCAATAGGCACTAAATGGGTGTTTAGGAACAAAACTGATGAAAATGGGCTTATTGTTAAGAACAAGGCCAGACTGGTTGTTCAGGGGTTTGCACAAGAAGAAGGTATTGATTATGATGAAACCTTTGCCCCTGTAGCCAGACTGGAAGCAATTCGATTGTTTTTAGCTTATGCTGCTTATCAAAATCTTAAAGTTTTTCAAATGGATGTCAAAAGTGCATTTTTGTATGGGAAAATTAAAGAAGAGGTTTATGTATGTCAACCACCAGGTTTTGAGGACAATAAACATCCTAATTGGGTGTATAAGCTTGATAAGGCTCTTTATGGGTTGAAACAAGCTCCTAGAGCCTGGTATGAGACATTATCAAACTTTCTTCTGGAAAATAATTTCACTAGAGGCTCCATAGATAAAACTTTATTCATTAAGAAAGCTGGGCAGCATAATCTACTTGTTCAAATTTATGTAGATGATATTATTTTTGCATCCTCTGATCCACAGTTGTGTGATGCCTTTACAAAGTTGATGCAACAAAAGTTTGAAATGAGTGCCATGGGAGAATTACAATTCTTTCTGGGTTTGCAAATCAAACAAAAGGCTGATGGAATTTTCATTCATCAGTCCAAATACACAAAAAATCTTTTGGAAAAATTTGATTTACAAAATTGTAAGCCCTGTTCTACTCCCATGTGCAACACCACACAACTGGATACAGATCAGAAAGGTAAAGTGGTTGATGAAACACTTTACAGATGTATGATTGGGTCCTTGATGTACTTAACAGCTTCTAGACCAGATATTATGTTTGCTACATGTGTTTGTGCTAGATTTCAGGCTGCACCTAAGGAGTCTCATTTGATTGCAGTCAAGAGGATCTTTAGATATCTGCAAGGCACTCCATCTCTAGGTTTATGGTATTCTACTAGACATTCTGGTAAATTAGTTGCTTTTTCTGACAGTGACTATGCAGGGTGTAAGTTGACCAGGAAATCAACTTCTGGTGGATGTCAATTCCTAGGCAACTGTTTGATTTCTTGGCAGAGTAAGAAACAAACCTCAGTTGCTACATCAACTGCTGAAGCCGAGTACATTGCTGCTGCAAGCTGTACATCTCAGGTACTATGGCTTCAAAACCAATTATTGGATTATGGCATAACAGAGACTAAGACTCCATTGTTAATGGACAGCTCTTCAGCTCTTTGTATTGTCAAGAATCCTGTCCAGCACTCTAGGACTAAACATATTGAAATCAGACACCATTTTATTAGAGATTGTTTTGAAAAAGGTCTGATTGATCCAAAGTTTGTTCCTAGTGCTGATGAGCTTGCAGACATTTTTACTAAGCCTTTGGATAGTTCAACTTTCCACAACCTGGTGTTAAGGCTTGGTATGCTGCAGCTAGAATAAGTGACAACTACTGATGATCTCAGTAATAAATACTGATGATCATTGGTAACCATGTCACATATAAGTACTGATGAGTTCCTTTACCCTCAGTAGTTTTTATAACTACTGAAGGCTACATGTCTCACAAGTACTGAAGTACTTTATTTGTTAAAACAGCTGATGTAGTTACAACAGCTGATGAAATCACAACAGCTGATGTAGCTACAACTACTGATGTCAGAAATGCAGATAAGTACTGATGACCAATGAAACCTCTGAAACTCAGATTTAAGTCTGATGAGTAAGTGTGGAGGTCAGACTGAAACAGCTGAAAAGCTATGAATTGACGAAAACAGCTGATGAGTAATTTCTCTTCAGTTGTTTCTACAACTGCTGTTTCTAAACAACTGAAGCCAAACCTATGTCTTCAGTAGTTTACAACTACTGAAGACTAACACCAAGTCTTTAGCTGTTCACAACTACTGATGACAAACACCATGTCCTCAGTTGTTTCACCACCTGAAGTCAAAACTGTCTTCAGTAGTTTTATAACTACTGATGACTAAATCAGAGACTTCAGTTGTTTCAACGTCTGACGGTTAAAACCAAGTCTTCAGTTGTTTTATAACAACTGATGATCACACCAATACGGTCAGTCATTTCAAACCTCTGAAAGTTAATGCCACGTCATCAGTAGTTTCAACAAATGATGACTAACACCAAAACCTTCAGTCGTTTTCTAACCCTACCCTTTAAATACCTTATCCCACCTTCAGAGTTTTTCTCACCTCTCTTCTCAAACCTAACGTTCAAAAACTCTGTACCCTCTCTTCATCATGGCGACCATGCAACTAAAACCACGACACAACTGTGTCGCTCATCTCACAAAATCGCCATACTGGACCAAGTTTCACAACGCCATTGATTTAATGGTTCAGTCACCTTACCAAACGGCTTTTCTGTTAAACCCACCATATATGCCGAATCTCTTAGCCAATTCTGGACAAACGTCACTCTTGTCTCTGAGGAGAATGACACAGAGTCTCTTCAATCGTTTGTCCATAGCCAAAAAGTGGTCATTACTCCAGACATTCTTCGCCAAACCCTCAATCTGGATGATGCCACTTTCCCAACTGGTTATCCAAAGGGCACAACAGATCTATCATTTGCCCACCATGGATACCAAGGTAACCTGAGTGCCTCTACCATATTGAAGAAACATTTCCAGGATGCCGAACGTCTCATCTTTCATATGGTAAATGTCTGCCTTGCCCCCAGACTTCATCATGGGATCAAATGTCCACAAGGTGGCAACAGGTAATGTACTCCATCCTTGAGCAACAACCTTTAAATTTTTCTGAAATACTATTTTTAGAGCTCAAGGATATGGCCCAAAAACAACTTGCTAACCGTTGGATATTATATCCTCGGTTCATAATGGCCATAATTGAAAACCAGCTTCAAGCTGAGGGACTTGTTGGCCTGGGAGTCCCTGCTATGGCTGTATTGCCTGAAGTATACTCCCGGCACAACTCTGACCAATCACTGAAAATGGCTGCCAAGCTGCGCAAACCCACGCAGCTGGAACCCACAGCCACCACCACCAAATCCAGAGTCCCCACCAAACCAAAACAAAACGCCCCAAAACAGCTATTCAGGGAGATGAGTCCCCTGAAGATGCTCCTGTACCACCAAGGCAGGATATACTTGCTGGTGTAAAACCCCCCAGCAGTATCAAAGAGACTCTACCAGCCACAGCCGCTCAGGATTCCTCTCAAAAGGAGCCTGAAGCAACCAAAGAAGGGGTACCCACTAATCTGGAATCTTCCTCATTTGAGGAGATTGCCATTGAAAAGCACCATTCTCCCCAGGTGCATACTGATTTTACCCTATCTCCCCATGAAAATGCCCCCCAAAGTCCAACAATTATAATTGCAAACGTGCTGACTCAGCTGCATGCCTCTCCTCCTCCCCACCAAACACCAACAAGGGGACAACCACAGCCATTGAGGAAGAGGATCAACATGCTTCTGACAACCCACAGCACCAGGGTTTAAATGTTCTGTCTCCTGGTGTAGATAAGGAGATCAGAATATCTGGTGAGGCTGCCACCTCTTCTGAATCAGCACATGATCAGACTGAGGCTGGTAACATTGCTAAGACCTCATCAGAGGCAACAGCTGATGAAGGACATCGTCCTGAGGCTGGAAGTCCCCAGTTCCAAGAAAAAGGGCACATGCTAAAACTGGTCTACACCCAGTGCATGTACATCCTGCTACAAGCAGGAGGTCAGGTGATTCAGCATCTGCTGATGATGACCTGGGCTTCTTTTATGATGTTCTGGCCCAGAACACAATTCTTGAGGAAGAAGTCTGTAGACTACAAAGCCTACTTGACCAATTCTCTCAAGAAGCAAGTCCATCCATCTGACACCAACATAAACCCACAGATGGCACCTTCACCTGAAGGTCTCCCAAACACTCAGCCACTCAAACTTTCAACCCACCAGCCTCTACTTCTGGCACTGCTTCTCAGGGACAGAACCCCTCTGAGCAAACAGCTGCTATCTTCCAGAAATCCCTACCTCTCATCACCCCAATGATCACAGACATTGTGATCAAAACCATGGATGAGAGGCTTCCCTCAATCATACACCCCTGGTGGGAGATTGTGAGCACAAGGCTTTCTACTACTCAAACCCTTGCAACCAATGCAACCAAAAGGGGGAGAGTCAGTTAGTGAAAGCAAAGAGGAAGAGCATACTGAAAGAAAGGAGACTGAGAAGGAAGAGGAGTTTGTGAAGGAGACTGAGAAGGAAGAGGAGGTTGTGAAGGGAGCTGACATTGATCAAGTGGGTGAAAGTCACAAAGACTTTCATATCACATATAAGAAGAGGAAGGTTGAAGGAAAAAAAAAAGAACTCCAACTTGATGAGATGATCAAAATGGCGGATGCTACACATAGTAAATCAATGGACTCCATTATTGATCAACTGTATAGACAAGGGTTCGATACTGCACAGCTTGACTCAGAGATTAGAACTTGAAGTTGAAGAAATTAACTCAAGATGGGCAAGTTATGATGCATTAGAAAGAGAAAGACTGGAGATCATGATCAGATTCATTGCAAAGTACCTTGGGAGATCATTGATCGAGATTAAGTCATGGACCAGGGACAGTATCTTGGCAATAACCACCAAGATCTGTACGTCTGAAGCATACACTAAGGGATTGGTGATTGAAGCACTAAATGAGGCAGGTGGTGCTGGGAACAGAAATGAACTAGCAAAACACTCAAAGCCTCACTCACTACAAGAATGCTAGAACAACCTGCAAAACTTACCACTTCAAAATCACCACTACCACAACCCATTAAACCAACTCCTTTACCCTCAAAACCAACAGCCGATGATGCATCCAAGAAGAAGAAGAGAAGGATGTTGAGGCTAGAAGAAGAAGAAGAAGAGGATGATGAGGAAGAAGATAGGCTGCCTCTTTCCGCAGTCCTAACTTTGCCTAAAGCCAAACCTATGCCCATCACTCCCACCTCACAGATGGAAACAGTGAGAGTAAAGATAGAAGAAGAACAGCAGCAAAGGCTTCATGATGAGGAGATGCTGAAAAGCATAGACAAAACTTATGCTGCTTCTTCATCAATAATAAGTATGAAGAAAGAAGCTCTGAGATTGTACACCCTTGCTAACACATTTCAATATCAAAAGGAAAAGGTGAGAATATGGCCTGATCCTAGGGTGGCTCACAGAATTGTGAAGAAAGACATTCCTGCGAGATACAAGGGCCAAGTAAAAAGGATCGTAGATGAAGAGATCACAGTGGTCCTGGTAGTATCACCCTGGGAAATTGTAGAAGACTTCAAGAAGGCTTATGAGACTAAACAGCCACCCCAAAAGATGTTAGAAACAGAGTAATTAAAAAGGGGTTAGTCTACAAGAAGCTTGAGAACTTCAAACAAAATGAGCTCAGTCTGTTACTTGAAGGTACTCACCCAGATGAGTTTGCATACAGACAGATTACAACAGTTGAGCTCAAAAATGGCAAACAGGCCAAGTACATCTCAGAGCTGTATGGGCGTGAAGGATTGTTTGATGGTGAACCAGAAAATCTTACCATGGAAGAACAAATTATGTTTCTCAGAGCATACACCAGAGAATCCTACAGGCTTATACATGGGAAGTGAGTCTCATGGATGGGGGAACAGCTCAGTGTCCAATTCCCCAATACAGGCTCCCATCCATACATTGCCAACCAAATCATCAGAGACTTATTTCCAGGCCAGTGCTTATATGGGTCATCTTCTCAACTGATCAAGAAGGAAAAAGACCAACCATGTTGCCAACAATAAGTGGGACCTCAATAAAGTTAAAGGTTTTGGCTGCATTGGTTCAGGGGGAGTTTGTTGGACCAAAAGAACCAATGAGCCGGATCAGAAAAACCTTTAAGTCCCACAGACATCACAACAACTACTGAAGTCCACAACAGCTGAAGAGAACACCTGAAGACAAAGTCTGAAGACACAAGTGCTAAAGACAAAGTCTGAACACAAGTGTTGAAGACAAAGTCTGAAGACACAAGTGCTGAAGACAAAGTCTGAAGACACAAGTGCTGAAGACAAAGTCTGAAGACAAGTACTGAAGACAAAGTCTGAAGACACAAGTGCTGAAGACCAAGTATCAGACGTTGTCATAACAGCTGAAGAGGACTTCTTTAGTAGTTGTGACGGTTTACTTTCAGTAGTTTTATGGTTCTCTTTTCAGTAGTTTTGTAAAACGACTGAAGAGTTTGTTCTTCAGGCGTTGTAGTTTCAGTAGTTTCTTATCAGTAGTTTTATATTTTGTACTTAGCACTCTGATATGTTCTCAGTAGTTGTGAACATTTCAGTAGTTTGTTAAGTGTTAGTTATTTTTGTAATAGATCTGCCAGTTGTCACTATCCCGTGATAACAGCAGTGATTGCACTCTATATAAGGAGTGTCAACCTTATTGTAATTGTGAATGATTGAGCAGAAATATTTGGCACAATTGAAACATTCCTTATCACAGAAATATATTCTCTCGTATTTGTTTACAAATATCAAATTCTTGCTACAAATTGTCTAATTCTTGATCTATTCCGCTGCATTACTCTCTAATCCATCGAACTTGTGATCACTGATCCTGACAAGAAGATCTTCTTCAAGTATCAAACCTGAAACATGTTAAAAAATAAAGGGTCAACTATAAAGTTGGTGAGTTCCCATGGTTTAAACGCACGCATATATGTATATACATATAAAGGGTTACAAGTAGCAATTCATGTCCATGGTTATAAGTTAGCAAGCTCATAGAACACATACAGTTACAACCAAACCTCGACTTGATTACAAGTATATAAGATTGACTAAGTGTATTAGTTCTCATGATGAACAAGCATACGTCATCAGGAGTCGGCAATACATCGACTTTAGCACCAAATAGGCTTGTCAGGCCCAAAGATCTAAGACGTCGCCAGGCTAGCAATAGTTAATGATTGTAAACAAAATATGTATCTCATATAAGACTTACAATAACACAAATAACCATGATAAAAAGGTAAAGATGAATTGTATGTGTATTTACAAGTATCAAGATGTTTACAAGTGTAAGTTTATAAAGTTAACATGTTTCACCCCAAAAGGTGTGAAATAAAGTAAAAAGGGGGCATGGAGAACTCACATGGAAAACTCACAATAATAGTGATGGTTGTAGAGTACAAAAGAAAGCTTGGATGTTCAAGAGTCAAAGGTGATGTTAAATGATAAAAAGAAACAATAACTTGAGGTCGGAATTCATTACAAGAAGTTAAGACGCTTAGAGAATGCTAAAAAGCGAAAGGTAGAAAAAGGAAGCATTTAGATAAGAATGGTATCTATTGACTAGGAAGAATTGGTATGTGTTTGAACAGGTTTTAAAAATAGCAAACGGTTTCATAAAATTATAAACATTTACACTTGACTAGATCAAAGTCTCCCAAACAACTTTCATTCAGAAACATTTTTATGAAAAGATCTTTAAATAGGTCAAACAAGCATCACAAGACGGAAGGTGCTGAAATGCGCCACTTATCTTGTGAAGGCTATTGTTGAGTCGTCCGATTGAGTTTGAAGACGTATAAACTTTCGTTGAAAAGGTAATTCGATGAAATTAACATTGGAGTCTGAGTTTACCCAAATTTAGTTTTTTATGATCAAGTTATGGTCGGTTAAAGTAAGACTATATTCAGCCAGAATTGTAGTAAGGCACTTATGTGCACTTTTAAAATTGTTAATACATGAAACGGGTTAGAACAATTTATTATGTCAATATGTGGTATATTAGTCTTCATTTGAGTTAAAAAATATTTTAAGACTTTGGCATAGCCATCATTTAGAACAATAATCTTGTGAAATGACCGAATGCGGCGGCATAGCCGTCCATATGCAAACGGGATTCTTTGTTTATGTTAGTGTGTTGTTAGCTTAATTTAGGAATGTTAGTGATCAAATGATAATTATTAAAATAAAAAGAGATTTGGTAGAAGAAAGAATAATAGTAAGAACATAAAGTCATGAGAACATTTGGATGTTAGGATGATTAAAATGTATAATATAAAAACAATAAAGGATGACCTTAGTATTAAGAATTCTTGAAATTTCTTATAAATAAACTTCTTCAAATTCATCATAACCAATGGATGAAAGAAATATATGAGAGTGAGGTTTTTAGAGAATGAGCAAATGAAAAGTGAGGCCTAAGCCTTGCTTTTATACTTGAGGTTAGGAGGAGGTTATGAATGGTGTTAATGGTGATTTATAAGTCTTTTAAAAGGGGGTTATGATTGGAATAAATATAAAATAAATAATTTAAAGAAATAAAAGAATAATTATAATTTAAAATTTAAATTCTTGAAGACTCTAAGTTTAACAACTTTTTATAAAATATTTATAGACTTTATAAAACCAATTTGAATAATCAATCAAATTATTTATTTGTTAATCTTTATAACTTTTATAAAACTTGTAAACTATAATATTATTATTTTCATATAAAATTCATAATAATTATAAATACTTATAAACTTTATAAGTTTAATAAAATTCATTTTATAACTTTATAAGTTTTAATAAGTCTTTTCCATTTAGTTATTTGTTGTAGCATGATTTATAAACTTTATAATTTTATGAAAAAGAATTATTTATAAATCAACAAGTTATTATAAGTTGTTTAAATGATAAATTGAATAAATCAATTTAAACTACACGTCTAATCTATATAATTCATTAATATAAATAAAATAAGTTAAATAAAGAAATTCATATCGTAAGAAAGTTCGATTTTAGTTCGGGTTCGGGTTTATAACTTGAAAATGGCGAATGTTACAGTTGATAGGTTTAAATCAAAGTGCATACATTGATAAGATCTTGAAAAGGTTCAAGATGGAAAACTCTAAGAAAGGTACGGTACCTATCCAAAGAGGAACGATATTAAGTAAGACTCAATGTCCAAGCTCAAAGGATGAGCAAGACAAAATGAAGGGAATCCCATATGCGTCTGCTATAGGATCCATCATATGCAATGATATGCACTAGGCCGGACATGTCATGCGCCTTGAGCATGACAAGCCGATACCAGTAAAATCCTGGAAACAGTCATTGGATGTCTGTTAAGAACATACTTAAGTACCTAAGGAGGACCAAAGATATGTTCCTAATCTATGGATCTGGTGAGGAGAACTTGTAGTAAAGGGTTACACGGATGCGAGTTTCCAAACTGATCGGTATGACTCACAATCACAATCGGGGTACATTTCATCTTGAATGGAGGAGCAATTTCTTGGAAGATCTCTAAGCAAGATGTGGTGGCATTATCAACTACAGAGTCAGAATACATCGCCGCTTCATTAGCAGCTCAGGAAACTGCATGGTTAAAGAAATTCATTGCCGATCTAGGGGTAGTCCCTTCCATTCAGGACCCCCTAGAGATTCTTTGTGATAACGAGGGTGCGATTGCTCAGATCAAGGAACCCCGTGCACAACAAAAGACTAGGCACATTGAACAGAGATTCAACTACATAAGGGATGAAGTTGAAAAGGGAAAGATATGTATTCGCAAAGTTCACATGGATCAAAACATTACGGATCCACTCACGAAGCTTCTTGAATATGCAAAGTATGAAAGTCATACTTGTGCCATGGGACTTTAATATTCTAGTGACTGGATATGATCTTTAATTTATGTATTTAGATATTGTAACCCTTTATTACTTGAATAAATTATTTGGTTATAATGATTCAACTAATATTCCTTTTTGCATGTTTAAAATCCATGAGTAAATCATTTACTCAGAACGTTCGTAGTCGTTCATACTTGTGGGAACAAATACGAAGGTAAGACTATTATGAACTTGGATTGGTAGATATTCATATGGATGAATATAGAGTAAAGGGTTGCTGCCAAAGTTCATAGATATTTGTGGGATACAAATATTGGACTGACCTGCATCTCAAATATTACTACATGGAATCTTCCTGATTGATCATAAGTAATTTTGAGTAAAGGCGAACATCATTTGGTATCTTCTGACCTGAGATACATATTGGGTCTTGATATTTATCGAATATTATACTTTGACTTAGTTCTTCGCTGTTCTGGAACATGGCAGTACATAAGTCTGAGTTTGGGTATAATACAAGGTAATTGTGAGAGACGTATGTAGTCAAGATGGGATTTGTCCCTCTTATTCGTTGAGAGTAAGATGTCTAAGGCCTGATAAAGTTAAATTAATGGAGAATGATCACTCTGTGTCTCTGGGATTTAACATGACATTTATGACAAAAGGATAGATGATTGATTCACCTAAAACATTTCGAGTAAGGTACTTGAAGGGGATGATGTTATTGAATGGCACTTAGTCATACGTGTTAAGGGTAGTAAACCGTTGTTAGGATGTATTTACTGCTTGCATCAATCTTTTATGAATCTTGTGCAAGTGGGACATTGTTGGAACTTGTATGCCCAAGACACATACAAGATTGATGTGGTTAGTACGTTATGATCCAAGTCGGGTCATACCCAATACCAAGCTAAACAAACACCAATAAATATTTATTTGTTGATGAGATAATACAAATAAATATTAATACCAATTTAGAAATGGGTTTTCTAAAACATTGCTTTTGTAATAGAAAAACATTATATGGATAATTTGTTCATGAGAAATTATTTGTTTCATTATTTAAGTGAGTTAAATAATAACAAATAAAAGTGTGTTAATGTTATAATATTAAAAGAGGTTTTAATTTATAAACTTAAGGGTTAAGAGTATAAGTTTTTTCTATAAAACTTGAAAAGGGGGAACCCATTTCAAAACTTGATTTCGGCATCCCTTTGTGGGTCTTGGGAATCAATTTTAGTCTTGGTTTATACAAGACTTTATGCTGGCTTGCACTCTTCCTTTTATCTCTCTCTCTCTCTCTCACACACACAAGCAACTAGCTTTTCTCTCTTCTCTTTTGGCTGAAAATTTTGAATTTTGGCTGCACGTGAAGTTCATCTTGGCTGGATTTTCGGGTTTGCAAGAAGGATTTGAGCTTTGGTGTTCTTCTACCTAAAAAGTTAGGTGTTTGCTAAGGCTTGTGGGTATACAAACTTGAGGACTTCTATTTTGGAGGCTATACAATCAAGATGTATCATCTTCTTCTTCTCATCCATACCATATCACTTTGTCTTGAAAGGTAGTTTCAAGGACACCCTATGGTTGCATTTTCGTTTTGATAGCATTTCATTTCACATATATATGATCCTTTGTTTATGGGTTTTGTTTTGGGTTAATATGGTTTAAATTTTCAGATTATAAAACACCTTTTAACCCTTCTTATCCGCTGCGTTTTTGAAGTTTAAATGGTTAAACTTACTTTGATAAACATGTTACAAAACCCAACAGTTCAGTGACGATTTACGTAGATCGAGTCACTACGATCCGGAAGGTGATTTCAATGGCGATGTCGGGGAAGGGCATGAGGCATGTATATAGTGCTTACCTGGCCTATGTGAAGGATGTAGACACATCAACACCACAATTTTCCGATGTACCGGTTGTGTATGAATTTCCCGATGTGTTCCCAAAAGATTTCCAGGTGTGCCACCGGACCGTGAAATCGAGTTCCAGATTGACTTGATACCCGGTGCCCAACCTGTTGCTAAGGCACCATATCATTTAGCCCCCTCCGAGATGAAGGAACTGATGGAGCAACTGCAAGAGTTGCTTGATAAGGGGTTCATTAGGCCGAGTATCTCTCCATGGGGTGCTCCGGTCTTATTCGTAAAGAAGAAGGAAAGTAGTAAGAGAATGTGTATTGACTACCATGAGTTGAACAAGTTGACGGTGAAAATCGGTATCCATTACCAAGGATTGACGACTTGTTTGACCAACTCCAAGGTGCTAGTTGGTTTTCTAGAATAGATCTACGATCTGGTTATCATTAGTTAAAGGTGAAGGAGCAGGATATTCCTAAAACAGCTTTTCGCACGCGTTATGACACTACGAGTTCCTCGTCATGTCCTTTGGTTTAACCAATGTGCCAGCTACTTTTATGGATCTGATGAATCGAGTGTGTCGGCCAATGTTGGATAAATCAGTGATTGTGTTCATTGATGATATCCGGAGTTATTCAAGAAGTGAGACGGAGCATGCCCATCATATTTGAGAGGTGTTGGAGACACTTAGAAGGTTGAAGTTGTATGCCAAATTCTCCAAGTGCGCGTTCTGGTTGTGCGAAGTTCAGTTTCTGGGTCACGTGGTGAATCCTGAGGGGATTATAGTGGACCCGTCTAAAATAGAGGCAGTGATGCAATGGAAGTCTCCAAAGACGTTATTCGAGATTCGTAGTTTCTTAGGATTGGCGGGCTATTATAGGAGATTCATCCAAGACTTCTGTAAAATAGCTTCTCCGTTGACCCGTAAGGATGTATAGTTTGTGTGGGGTCAACAACAAGAGAAGGC
>JACVEC010000225.1:72500-73586 GCA_025215565.1 Flaveria ramosissima | reverse complement strand
AAGTTCCTTAATTACAGTGGCCAAGTGTGATTAACCACTGTTGGATCTAGAGAGGCTGTTGCAACCAAACTTTGTCACTTAGAAGATTTTGAGTACAACATACAAAGGACTTCCAAAGCCAATTGTGGAACTTCCGAAGGAAGAAGGAGCTCTTCCGAAGTCTAAGTGTAAAATACACTTCCGAAGGAAAACTCCAACTTCCGAAGAAAGAAGCTACTTCCGAAGATCAAGACTTAAAGACAAAGTTCTGAAGTCAACTTCCGAAGTATAAAGAAGTCCTCAAAGCCTCGGAAGCATAGAAGCATCTTCCGAAGTATAAGTGGCTTCGGAAGAACTTGTTCTTCCGAAGCCAATTAACCTTCGGAAGACACTTCTATTATCCAGTAGACATAAGTATGGTCTGTCTGACAGTCCGCTGCAAATCTCTGAGATACTGCATGGCGTTTTCTCAAAAGCCATGTAGTTGACCATACTTAATCTACTGTTTACCTTTTTATGTTAAGTACAGTTGCCATCTTTAGTGGTGACAAAAGGTAAGTCATGGACATGTCATGACTACCATATCTTAGATAATGCTTTATCTAAAATACCTTAACTATAGCATTGTAGTATATGCTTTAGTCGTAGGTTTCCAGCTGGTATCAAGTATAACCGGCTGTAGGATCTAGTATATATATAGTTTCTCATTGTAACTCTTGTTTCATGCTTGTAAGTCTTGTAATCTTGAGTTGAGAAGTAATATATACAAGTACCTTGAAAATACTTCTGCTTGTTCCTTTGATTACTTATTATATTATTATCAACTCTTGTTAAAGGCATTGCTTCATCTTGTTGAGTGCTATATAAGTGAGTTTGAGAGAATCACAAGTGTTAAGTGACAAAACCCGATGCTGCAACCACTTACCTTACCCTCCTGTCCAAGCAATCACTATCCAAACATATCAGTATTCCAATCTACAAGCACATAAAACAAATAGCACACGTACATAATTCCGGTTCTACTTGAAACTTTTACCTGATGGCACGTAGCTACTTGGATTGGCATCCTTCATTCGGTCCCATTTTCAGTTTAAGTTTAGGTTTTGA
>JACVEC010000225.1:0-67500 GCA_025215565.1 Flaveria ramosissima | reverse complement strand
AGCTATCATGTGGTGTATAAAATTACGTGTAAGCGATACAATTCATGATGTATAACGTTGGTATGGTAATTTATAGGTGGTAAAGGTATATGTATCTGTTTTTGGCGATGAAAGAGGAAAGGAGCTAGCCATTTCCGGGTTAAAGTCAAAAGCAAAATATGTGCGTGGTCAACTAGGCAAGCGTATGAAACTACGTCTGACTCCTGAGATACGGTTTATCGAAGATGAATCCTTAGAGAGAGGAAGTCGGGTAACTAGTTATTTTTTATTAATAATTTTAGTTATTATATGCCCTTAGAAAATAAAAATATACGTCCTGGTCCTTTGACTAGGTATGAAAATATTTAGAACTCTACTAATGCATGGTGATGCAAAATCTTACTCATATTAGCAAACCATGTCTCGATACGAATCAAAGTATCAAACAATAGTTTGTTAATGATAAACATTATACCAAAGATTACAAAATTTGGGTGCTTTCGAGAGGCATGTGTCTCTCCAAGATCTACTTCTAAGAGGTAGGAATCTTCTTAAACATATTAGGCATGTACCATAACATAATAATAAGATGCCCCTTAATTCTATTTGATGTTAAAAACTAACTTAAAGTAACTTGTCCTTGTAGATAAATTTATTAAGTAATAAAAATCAAATAAGTAGAATGATAAATAGATCCATAATAAAATCTGAAAATTTTATATATGTATGTATATAGGAGATGATTATTTTGAGAACCACCTTTCTTTATGAGAACTTAGGAACCAATATAAGCCACACATTAACATCACATGCAAGCCACAGGTCCTTTCTACCTTTTTTTTAAAACTTTCATAATTTTTTCATGACATTGTTTTCTCCAAAAAGTTTCACCATTAATTTCGGTATTTCTTAATCTTTCCAACGCATACCATGTTGATATACTTTTTTATAAGAATTGTCCACCCGTTAATTAGACATGTGTAAATTAGTCATTACACATGTGTAAATCCGGTTATACACGTGTAAATCTGGTTTCACACATGTGTAAATCCGGTATTACATATGTGTAAAATGAAGTCTGTAAAAAAACGAGTTTATTTTTTTTTATTTTTATAATTTTTTTTCTATTTTTTATGACCTACATCCACTCTCTGCAACTAGGTATTTTTATTAAGCTCAAGGGACAAGATTACATTACAATGACATGCTCTATATATAAAAATTAATTAGGGTTTAAAGAAGCTTCAATGGGCCAGGCCCATAACTCCATCCAAAAGCCCAATAACCTTCACACCTCAACAATCTCCCACTTGAAGGACTTGCGAATACTCCAGCTAGCCATCTAATTACAAAGCAAACCTGTCATCCAGTATTATCAGTAATCTTCAAGTAACAAAAATCCACCAAGCCTCCAATTCCAAAGAACAAGCTAAGATTTCAATCCAATCCCCTAGTTGCGGAGGCCCTTTTCATCAATTATTTGAAAGGGTCGTTGAAGCTCCCCCGAGCTCCATACCAGTCGTGGCAAATTCCAAAGAACGACCTATCCTTTGTCTCAACTGGTTTACACGATCCACTAGATTCAGAGATACACCGAAACCACTAACACTCTCCAAATTCAGCAAACAATCACCACGTAGTCTTCAAAACCCAACGATTCTTCTTAAGTGTACCCGAAACATACCCCATGCTCCCACTGTCACAAAATCCTCTGACTGGTTTAGACTTATGACCCCATTCAGCTACAATCTTTACTCCAGACTTCATGCTTGCAAAATAAACTCTCTTAGCAGCAGATTTAGCGAACCCGGCTTTGACTTGCTTAACCGGGTTGATCAGTCCCTTAGCAGGTACCTCCACCATGTACAATGACCCATGCTTATCACCATGAGTAATCACCCGGTTCCCATTGATTACCCTCCATTTACCACCACCAAACTTGACTTCCAGTCCTTGTTCATCCAGTTTACTAACATAAATTAATTTCTTCTTCAAACCCGGAATAACCTTACATTCTTTAGGGTCCATGTAGTTCCCAATGGAGTCACCAAATCAATATCACTCTTGTCTATTTCATCAAGCATTCTGCCATCAGCGAGATGTACCTTCCCAAAATCGCCTGTTTTCAGATTCACCATCATTTCACCGCTGTGTGCGGCGTGAAACGAAGAACCAGAATCCATGATCCAAGAGTCCACACTATTTTCAGCCTCAAGAATTAACACGTCACCATCGTTGACATAGTCAGCAGCAGTGTTCAGACTTCTCTTTGGACATTGACTCTTAACATGTCCATCCTCGTTGCTGATCCAGCACCTCACATCTTTCCGAGTCCGAGTTGAACTCTTACCCCAACTCCCACTGCCTCGGCTATTTTCCCTTCACCTGCTAACATGTAACATCTCAGAAAATGAATCAACATTTGCACTTTTCAGACGTGTATCTTCACCTATGACAATGTCTTGGATCTTTTCAAATGTCATTTCGTTAGCCCTCATAGAATTTGTAACAACAGTCAGTGTCCCGGACCAACTATGAGGCAGTTAAGATAGCAAAACCAAGGCTCGAGTCTCATTATCGAATTTTATTCCCACTGATTCTAATGTGGTCAGAATAGACATCAGATCATTAATGTGGGAGGTGACTGAGATTCCCTCGTTCATTCTTGTCATGAACAGTTCCCTTATCAAGAACACCTTGTTAGCTGCACACGACTTTTTATACATATTTGACAGAGCCAACATCAGACCACTTGTAGTGGTTTCTTTCATAATGTTATCGTCAAAGATAACATAATAGCCGCTCTAGCTTTCTTTGTTCTTGGAATTCCAAACTACTTCTTCAGCTTTCTCCATACTCTCCGGTTTCTTTTCCAGTACCATATCCAAATCGTTTTGACACAGTAATGCCTCTATATGCATTTTCCACCAACCAAAATCAATGCCATTGAACTTTTCGATCACAGTCTTCCCGTCTTCAGCCATAATAGCAAAACAGAGACAAAACCAAAAGAAACAGGCAAACTAAACAGTTGATAACCAGTCAACAAAAGGATAACAAACCTAATCGGTACTTCCAACCAAAACCCTAGGCTGGCGTAGGCGATTGCGGCGACGCCGACGGCAACCCTAGGCGGTGGCTGAAACCATAGGTGGTAGCGGTGCAGAAACCCTAGGCGTAGAAACCCTAGATGGCGGTGGTGCAGAAACCCTGGGCGGCGACATAAACCCTAGGTGGCCCCGACCCCGAACCCTGGAAACAGGGGGGAGACTTTAACAGTAATCAAGTGCCTGATGCTCTGATACCAGTTGTTAGGTATCTTTACACAGTGGAAACACACACACTTACACGTACGCACATGAAAGTAATAAGAACACGAGAATTTATAGTGCTCTAGTCAAGACACCTACGTCCACTTTCTGCAACTAGGTATTTTTATTAAGCTCAAGGGACAAGATTACAATACAATGACATGCTCTATATATAAAGATAATTAGGGTTTAAAGAAGCTTTAATGGGCCAGAGCCATAACTCTATCCAAAAGCCCAAAGGCCTTCACATCTCAACAACTTATACATAATTTCATGTTACTATTTATAATAGCATTGAGTTATTTTAAAGTAGCACTTTGGTTCTCACAGTTTTTACATTAACTAAGGTCCGTATTTGATCCTACTCCCATACACACATATATGTACGCACACACTAACACACACCCCACACTCATACATGGGATCACGTATATGTACGCACACACTAACACACACCCACACTCATACATGGGATGTATCTGTGAAGAGCACAGTTTTTATGTGGACACAAGGAACAACAATTATTGTTAATTTTTTCAATCTTACTTTTATTTAAAATAAGAAAATGGGTAAAATGTGATGTTTATTTATCTCTTGAAATTCAAAAAGAATATGAACAAACTTTGTTTATTTCTAGTACCTACGGATATGCAACTCATGTGTAAGTTATCTTACCTAGAGAACATGTGTAGGTAAACATTTTATAAACAAATTAATTTAAATGGTTTTCTTACATAACATACACATTTGTATGTAAAAAGTAAAAGTTTTTAATAATATAAACCATTAAAAAATTAAATGATTTAAATTTATTCTTTTTGTTCTCCCGATAATTTTGTGTTCTAATATATATGTATGCGTGTACGTACGTATGTATGTATGTGTGTGTGTGTATGTATGTATGTATGTATGTATATATGTATGTATGTATATATGTATGTATGTGTATATGTATGTATGCATGCATGCATGCATGCATGTATGTATATCTTGAGAACTCTATTCCGTTTTGTGGGAACATGTGTAAAAATGTGTTCTCACCGTTCTCACAAAAAAAAATGTTGATTTTTTATTTTTTAAGAACTATGAGAACTCTTTTCTTCATACATGCATAAAATAGTATTTTTACACATGCTTACACAACATATGTAAAAAAAGAGTTATCACAAAAAAAAGAGTTCTCACTTGATGCCTCCTTAATATATATTATATTTAGGCTAGGATATAGATGTGGTAATTTTTAACATTTTACTTATCATTGGATTTGATTTAGGTAAATTTTTTATCTTGAATTGGTTAAACACATTAAAAATCATAGTTAAAAACACATCAAATCACCCGAACAAGCCAAAGCTCGCATAAAGTGTATCTTCATATTGTAATACACAAACATCCTAAGTCACTGTTACTACAAAGAATATTTAACTCTAAATTATTTTATACAAAGTTAACTTCTTGAAAAAAGTACTATACCCTACCTAGTTGGTATTAAAAGTTACCTATTTTGTCATGCTACCTGACATCATGGTTCATGGATTTTAATATATTTGTAAGTGTACGCCTTTCTGTTTCAGAATAGTTAAGGCAGACTAAAAATTGAAACCTAAATGTAGTTATGAATCCCTCCTAGGGCTTTAGACTTGTATTAATTTCAATGGTTGAAATCATTTATTTTGGAAATCAGAAGATTGTTTTGTTTAACATTCTTTGCTATTCATGTGACGAGATTACAATTCAATGCAATGCAATGGTGAAATTGTTGCAATGAAATAGTGATCTGTCTAATTCTTGGATTTTGTACGTTATGTAATATTGGGCCAACATGCTATTTGATTTGTATATGCAGGTGATTGCTATATTAGATAAGATTAAGAGTGAGAAGAACACAATAGAAAATCCAGTGGTTGAGTCATCTGATCCGACTGAAGCCTGGGATGATGAGGATGGTGATGACATCATCTACGTGAAGTAGTTGTTTTAAGCTTGTTATTCACAACTTCATCCATGCTTTTCTCTCGTAGTGAGTTCTCACTCTTTATTAGATCAGTATGTATATAATTCATATATGTGTATAGTGGTGAGTGGTGTCTGCCTGCACTTGTTTTGGTTAATTATTTTACCTTAGAACCATATGGACCCCCGCATCCTTTTCTGCCATCACACTTCTTTTAGGATGTAGCTTGATCTTGCAAATGTATTTTGGAAATTTTTGTAGGTGTGTTATATGATTTGGCACCAAACTTCAGGGGTTGTGGGGTTATTAATAAACCTACACAGGAATTAATAATGAGAGTTACTTTTTTGTATTTTAATAGCTTGCTAATTAAGATTACTTATTGGCTAAGGTAAGAATTTATGGTAAGTCTAGGAAGTATTCAAATATAGATAGGCACTTTTTCTGTAGGTGTGTTCTAGAATATACTTTAATTGGGCCTTTATCACTACCTCTCAAACATGTTGGCACTTTCTCTTATTGTTTCTTTTGTTTAATTATTAGTAAAGCGTTAGTGATTTTTTCTCTTTGTATCAATTGGTATCAGATTATTGATATAGGTTATGCGCTAAGGGGAATAGTTGGAACAATGTTAGCATTCACCTGTTACTGTTCTTTGTACACCGATTATTATTGACACCATGACTAACAAGAAGATTGAAAACTGGAAGCTGAAGTGATGAACTACCCCAATTTCAAACTCAAGGGTAGGGGCGGGTCACCACCATATAAACCATATTGTTTGAAACTGCAGTTGACCCACCAACATGAAGAAGTTATGAAGACTTTGAGAACCGAACCACCAATCAATACTACTTTTCTCAAATATCAATTCTTAACATGAAAGAAAACAAATTGATTGTTCAAGAGGGAGTTAACCTAACAGCAAATGGAAATCCAAACTTAGTTGCCAACTAGGAACAAGGCACCTTAAATTTACGTGAGGCAAACACATACGGGTTGTTTTTCAACAGTCAACGAAATGAAGCTAAATCACCAACCACAGATCAACGGTACAACAGGGCGACTCGAGTGCCGGTCACCATGGCAACCACCATCTCGTTGTGTGCGGATTGCATTGAACGCCGTTGGAAGACATGAATGGCGGCCACCATAGACCATTGATACGTCACCAACTTGAGGACAAGTCGTTTCTTCGGGCGGGTAGTAGTGATACGAACCCAACAATCGGTATGTGGTGGGAATTAATTCAAAATATTAATAAGTGGGTGGTTAATCCAAAAATTCAGGAGATTGGAAAGTGGGATTCAAACTTCTGACTAGAATTAGAGCAGTGTCGCAAAAATCGGGATTAATCGCCGATTAAATCGACGATTAATCGGGAATCGACACATCACTTAGGAAATTTTGGCTAATCGGCCAATTAATCGCTAGGCGATCAATGGAGGTCAAAATCGGACCTAGGCGGTCTTAATCGGCCATAAAACTGTAATTGGAAATTCCGGTAGGGTTCCGGCGAGGTTCCGGCGACCTTCGCCGGAAGGTCAAAATTCCGGCCAAAAATTGAAAATTCCGGCTAAAATCTGGAAATTCCGGCCAGATATGTTAATTATATATAAAACTTAACTTTTTTATTAATTTTACATATGAAAATGTGTGTATTTATATATAAAACTGAAAATTATATATAAAAATCCCAATCCGATTAATCCCGAGCATACTCATTATCATGGTATCAGAGCTCTAATGTGATAACCAAACCCTAGCCACTAGTTTTCCCTTGTCGTCCCTCTCTTCAATCGGCGGTCTCCTGACCTGATTCTTTTCTTTCTCAATCCCTGCTGCCATGGATACTAAGTTGCACACTACTATCACCCTTACAAACTTCAAAAATTTCATCCCCTTCACATTTGGAAAGCGGTCAATATAATTCATCGGCTGAATTGTTTAGAATTCACTGCCATGCCTTTGAAGTGACAGACCACATCGATCCTTTGGTTGTACCTTCTGTCACAACTCCTCCCTGACAAAGAAAAGGATATCCCTACCTCTATCATCTACTTGGCTGCTGATGTTATTCTTTGGCATCGCTTGGATGCAATTGTGCTTCAATGGATATATAGCACAATATCTAACGATTTGCTACATACCATTCTAAAGCCTAACACAACTGCATCACAACTTGGTTGCTTTGGAAAATTTTTTTCCAAGATAATCAAAGTTCAAGAGTTGCTTATCTGGAACACAAATTTTGTTCGTTCACTTAGATACGTGTCTTTTCGTTACACTCATTCGGCCGGATCCATAAGAGTGTGAAGAGGTGTTTATGGGGATTGCCTCCCAAGGGGATTAGTATTAGCTTGTAATTTATCCTATCAGCAAACAAGCTTGCTAATGTTGGAGCCCCCGTCTCAAATCATACAATTACTGGCCGAATGAAAATTGTGAAGGCGTTGCCATATTCATCCAACAATCAAAGCCGCTACCTGATTTCTGTGAGGTAAGCTCTCACCTGATTATGGAAGAAACTCTCAATCTCATCAAGCTTCTAACATAGTTCAGCCCCCATTCGGGTCGGCAATGCACACTACCACCAACCCATCCCAGCCACCACATGGCCGCCTAAACAATCCATCTTTCAGTTCATAGGCACAAAACAAGAGATTCAGCCCTACTACACCCCTCATCGTGGACGTGGCTCGGATGGACGGGGAGCCTGGATGAGGCATTACATTGGGTATAATAATAACCTACAACTTGGTCACAACCCACACATCGGTGGCCTAATCTAATAACTTGGGCTTTTACCCAGAATCATAGATGGGCCTTTCTCCCATGTCCATACTCGACCTAATCATATGGCCACCCTTGCTTGCTTACCACCCCACCTCAAAATCTCGGACCAGCAATTCTTGGCAGCCGCCCGACCCAATCATATGCAACCTTTGAAGTCAGTTCAACACCAACAAATCTTGATCAGGCATTTTACAAAATAAGTCTAAAACCACCTTATCAGAATTAGTACTTAGATTCTAGTGCAACCTCCCACATGACTCACTCGCGAGTTAACCTCACGCCCTGTATCAATAATGATTTTCTCGAAATATTATTCTAGGTAGTGGATCTATAAATTCCAAACCACGGTATGGGACATCCTCCGTTTCATCATTTATAATTAAGCAATGTCCTTCACGCTCATCTCATTAAAAACCTTTTATGTGTTTGTAAATTAACAACTGACAATAATATTTCAATCTGACCCTTTTGGTTTCAATGCGAAGGACTTCTAGACGTGGACACCCATTTTGTGATATAATAGTAGTAGAGATCGCTACTTTCTTTAGCTTCAGTCATCCTATCAGCTTACAAGTCCATCATATTTTGCTTTCGTCTCTCAAGACCTTTGGTACTCATGTCTTGAACACCCAGGCGCTTTTATCTTAAAGTCCTTGAAACCATGTTTAACTAGTACTTCTAGTACTAAAAGTTCTTTAGTTTGTTCTTCTTGTGCTTTAAGCAAAACAAATAAAGTTACCATTTTATTTTTCGTCAACTTACATTTATTTACCATGTGATATTATGCATACAAACATATGGAGATCCCCAATTCTAAGCTCTATTGGGCATCGCTACTATCATTTATTTCTTGATGACAAATAAGTGATCTTTTGTTGACATATACTCTAGTTAAAACGTCACAAGTTTATTCTACCTTTGTTCAGTATTATAACCTTATTAAAAATCAATTTATTATAACAATTAAACAATCCAATGTGATAACAAACGAGAGTATGACAACTATTTGTTTCACACATTTTGTGCCGTTAATGGCGTTCAATTCTATTTATCTAATACTCACACTTCACCTCAAAATAGTAAAGCGGAATGAAAAATTTGCTCCATAAACAATAGCGTTCTTACCCTCCTAGCCCACTCGTGTTCCCAAAAGTTTTTGGCATCATGCCCCTCAAACATGCCACATCTCTTAAATATTATCGATAACAAAAGTCTATATCTTCTCACCCCCACTTATCTCTCATACAACCGTGCACATGGTTACACTCATCTACATGTTTTTGGGTGTTTATGCTATCCCCCTTTCCCCCATCCATAATTCATAAACTCACCAAAAGATCTACGCCTTATGTCTTCCTTGGACACCCTAGTAACCATCAAGGATACAAATCTTTTTAATATAAGCACTTGTCAAATGCTTATATTTAAACATGTTATCTTTGATGAAACTGCCTTCCCCTTCTCAAACACTCACTCTACCAGCCTTACCGAATACAAATTTGTCACCACAAACTCAGACCAAAATCCATTATTTTGGTCCGCTAGCCACCACTATCGATCCTACACATAACCCTTCCACACCCCTTCCTCAAACTCCACCATAATCACCTCCCTTAAAAACATATTCTCGCAGACCTAACCCTCCACAAAATCACTTTAGCCCGGCTGCCCAAACTCACTCACCGACTACAATAGTTCCCTATTACACCACCAACCGAAGCCACTCAGCCGCTTCCTACCACCTCAGTCGAGCCTATCCTTTCTCCTAATTCTTCCCACACGATTCCTCCTCCCCCTCCTATGCATCCAAAGCGGATAATTCAAACCAGAAGCTTGTCTGGAATTTCCAAACTTTGTAAACTTTTTTCTTTTCATGTATCCACATCGATCTCTCCCCTTCCTCATACTCCTATAGATGCTTTACGTAATCCGGATTGGAAACATGCCATGGCTGACGAGTTTCGGGGCCTCTATCAATAATAGCATGTGGGAGTTAATCCCTTGACACCCTTATATAAATGTTGTTCATCGTATATGGTTTTTTAGACATAAATTGAAATCTGAATGTACTTTAGAGTGTTACAAAGCCCATTTGGTTTATGATGGCAGGTTCAACAAATTAGAGTTGATTATGGCAAAAAATTAAGCTCGGTTGTCAAACTAGCTACTATACGAACATTTTTAGCACTTGCCTTGCATCAAAATGCATTTTTAGACATCAAAATGCCTTGCATCAACCTCCGGGTTTTCATGATGCACAATACCTAAATCACGTGTGTTAATTGAAGAAATCACTTTATAGGTTATAACAAGCACCATGCACGTGGTACCAATGGTTTGTTGATTATGTTAGGTTTCATTATAGCAAAGGTAATCACTTTATTTTCATATACAAATATGGAGTCCACACCGTTTATAATTTGCTATACGTAGATGACATTTTGGTTACTTCTTCTAACGTACTCCGCCACACCTTCATGAAATTATTAAAAAGCTAAATGTGCAATGAAGGATTTGAGACCTCTAGTTGCTTTCTTGGTATTTTTGTAACCCGCGGCGTGATTCTTTATTTTCATCTCAATAGAGGTATGCAACAGCGATACTTCAAAGGGCTCGTATGGTTTCATGTAATCTAGCGGCAACATCGACCGACATGAAATCAAAATTAAGTGCCACTTCTCGTTTACCTCTTGATGATGGTGGCACTCAATACTGCCAACTAGCCGACGCCCTTCAATACCTCACATTTACTTGTTTAGATATCAGCTATACGGTTCAACAAATTTGTACTCACATGCATGCACCCCGGATTTCACATACGAATGCTCTAAAAAGTATCTTTCACTATATTAAAGGAACTTCATCATATGGCCCCTTTATTCATAGACCCTACTCTCACACACAGATGGCGACTGGGCAGACTGCTAGACACGACGCTCCACTTACGGCTATTGGGTCTATTTAGGTGACAATCTTATTTCTTGGTCTTCAAAAAAGAAAAGTGGTCTCATCACGCTCAAGTGCTGAAGTTGAGTAACGAGGTGTTGCTAATGTGGTTTTCCAAACTTGCTAATTACGCAACCTTTTGTAGAACTCCATCACTCACCAACTCATGCCACCCTATTCTATTATGACAATGTTTGTGCAGTCTACCTATCAAGCAATCCTGTTTAGCACTAGCACACTAAACATATTGAGTTGATAGACACTGTGTGTTGGAAAAAGTCGCATGAGGCCAAGATCAAGTTCATCACGTGCCATCACGCTATCAGATAACTAACATTTTCATGAAGGGCTTGCCGCTTACTTTATCTGAAATCTTCAGAAACAATCTGAACAACCGCTAACCTTCTGCTTCGATTGCATGGGTCTATATATATATATGAAAATCCTTATATATATGGCTGATATACATGTAGATTAGAATATATTTGAAATTTGAATTTTGTGATTCTATCCATTCTTGGATAGGGATCATTGTACTATATATTTTTCTGAGTGATTAATGCAAATCAAGCAATTTAGCATACTAATTATCACTATGCTGTAAAGAATCATGTGTACAGAATCATGTGTACTTTCTTAAAAGCAATTTAGTTGATAAGCTTTATGTGTCACTTTTTTTTCCTTACCAGGACAATTTAGATAAGCTTTATATGGCACTCTTTTTCCTCACCAGAAGCAAGACGAGTCAAACAAAATCATGTTGGTCGACCAAAGCAGATACATTATATGATAGGAATCATGTGCTACTCTTTAGTTGTCTTTTGTAATTGTGGGTGGGGGATTAGTGTAATTCCTAGCTCTATAAATAAGGGTCATTGATCATGTGGTAAGGTAGGGAAGATATTAGTTAAGTGTTAGGCTCATTGCTTTGGCATAAGAAGGGCATAGCCCTAGACCACTTCGGTGGGTGTTATCCTTTGAAGATCCTTTGGATCGTCTTCTTCAATTCAATATACTTGAGTATTGATTTCATCATTCCTATATCTAGTTCGATACTTATCATTGGTCCGACCTGCCGCACCTCTGCTCTCCTTTCAATCTCACCTTCACTTTTCCGATCTACCATCTACTGTCAATTTCAATCTCCATTTTCGGACCTTTGTTTCAAATCTGCTATTCAGATCCAATTTCGATCACTAGAATCTGCTCTATTTCATTTGCAGATGTAATTCCATCTCATTCCGCTCAGCATCCAATTCAGTTCTTAATTCAGGATCTAATTCGTTGTTAGTTTTGATTATTGGATCTACAATACGATCTCTACTTCCGTGTCGATTTCAATTTCACTTTCAATTTCAGTTTCAATTTGATTTCACTTTTGATTATCGGATCTACAGTCCGATATCTACAATCCGATCTCTAAATTAGATTTTCGGATCCAATTCCATTTGCTCTACAATTCAATTTTGTTTCCCGATCCGAAGAACATTGGAGTGCTCATGGTGAAGTCCATTTGAAGGGTGTCCGTTCAAGCTCTGATGACAAATCAATGGCGCCATTTAAGTCTTCCGGTACTCCGGTTGTTGACGCTCAATCACAATTTCACAAAATTGGAATACTATCGGACCGATTTCAAGAACAATTGGGCTTCAGGACTGTTGAGTGCCATGGAATGGAGCTGAAAACAGCAGTAAAACTGGCTTCTTCAGGGGCTCTTACACACCTCCTAAATTGTTTGTTTTGATTGCCGATTCTAAACCACCCGACCCGTTTATACACCTTAAATCAGAATTCTTATGGAAGTTATTTTATAGTGGGTACAAGACTGCAAATCAGGTTGTTGTGGGTGTTGTTGGATCAATAATTTTGTCGGTAGTGCATGGGCAAGGTCGACCTCCTGAAAACGCTCTTGGGAAGCAATTGCTTTGTCATGTCGGTTGTTCTTTCTCAGTCTTCAGGGCAAGACTGTTTTAAAAGGGGGAGTAATGATAGGAATCATGTGCTACTCTTTAGTTGTCTTTTGTAATTGTGGGAGGGGGATTAGTGTAATTCCTAGCTCTATAAATAAGGGTCATTGATCATGTGGTAAGGTAGGGAAGATATTAGTTAAGTGTTAGGCTGATTGCTTTGGCATGAGAAGGGCATAGCCCTGGACCACTTCGGTGGGTGTTATCCTTTGAAGATCCTTTGGATCGTCTTCTTCAATTCAATATACTTGAGTATTGATTTCATCATTCCTATATCTAGTTTGATACTTATCATTATACTTTCAGTTTCTCCTAGCATCCGATGAATTGTGTATGAAGTAACACTCTGATAAATAAGAATAACTAAAACTAACCAACAGATATGTTGAATTATTCATGGTTTATTTATTACTTGTTCTTGTTTCTTGCTTCCTACTTGGCTGCAATTTTACTATACTGATGGTTCATGGATTCAATTTTTATCTTTATTATTGATGAAACATATCAAAACTGATCAGATGAAGTTGTTGGAAGCAACAACTGTTGGATTGTATTTGTATTGTGAAGATGGTGCAGCAGGAAACTGTGGTGATCTATGAAGATCATAAAGCCAAAGAGCAATTCAAAAATACCTCATGTGTGAAGATTGTGAAGCCAGGAGCATTCTAGAATGATCCTATGTATTGATAGAGAACCATAAAATAGCCAAATTAATTGTAATTGCATTCTGTTCTGCTGTCAACTGTTTAATCTGTATTATCCAGTCAATTTTATGTTTTTCTAAATTTCGAAATCGGTTCAGGATTTACATGTTTGGTTTACCTCGGTCCATACGGAGTACCCAACTGAAACTGACATTACCAGAAAAGTAATATTGAATACCAACAACTACATATACTACCCTGTTGCGGAATAGGTATGCGGGAATTTTCGGTAATTCCTGAATTGTGATCACCCTTAAATTAGGATTAGCTAAAACATTTTCTAAGAGTTTTGAGGTTTGAACTCTTGCTCTTTATTAAAGCTTGAAAACTTTAACAACTTATTGATATTAAATATTACAACACATAATGGGGTGAAATTATTCTAAAAAGAAGGGGAAAATAAGAAGGGAGATATGCATTATTAACTATTGATTTTAAATCTAAGGGTTAAGAAAATTTAACGATATAATGGTAACTAATTGAAACGTTAAATGATAAACTAAAAGTATTTTAGTCTTAGCTATATTTTCAAGTTTATTCATCTTTCTTAAACGCTTATAACTTTTACATACAATACAATTTTTTTTAAAAAATTTAACCATAAAAATAAATGTTTTTTATCTTTAAAACACGTATAATGTTGATATATAAAAAGAAACCAAAATTTTTATTTTATTTTAGCTTATTGTGTAATATTTATCAGATCATTGTGTAATATCATGTTATTGTATACTATTGGTCAGATAATTGTATCTAATGTTGATCTTATGTTTTCTATTGTGTTTTTCTAAAATAATATTTTTTAAATAACACAATGTTGAGAATATAATTTTTTTATGTTCTCCAGGCCATTGTATAATCCTAATCAGATTATGTAATTCTCGTCAAGCAACTCATTATGTCTAATGTTGATCATCGAGTCTAGTGCTTGTTATTGTGTTATCCATTGTCTCAAAGGGAAGCAACATAAAACTTTTCATAAGCCTAAGCTTGTGAAAACAAAAAATATTCCAAAAGTTGCTTCAAATGGGTCTTTTTAGACCCTCTTGCATCATGAGTATAGGCAAAAAGCAATATTTTTGGTGATCATGGATGGCTTTTCAATGTTTACATGGGTCTTCATCTTAATTCATAAAAATAAATCATCACAGATCATTAAATAGTTTATTACTAAGATTAAAAAAACCAACTTAATTTCAAAGTAAAATCAATTAGAAGTGATAATGACAATGAATTCAAAAATATTGATTTAGGTTTATTTTGTACACACAAGGGTAATGCCCATCAATTTAGTGCAACTAGAACTCTATAACAAAATAAGATAGCTGAAAGGAGGAACATAACACTGATCATGCTATCTGATGCTAAACTGCCAATTATCTTTTAGGTAGAAGCAGTTAACATAGCTTGCTATGTACAAAATTGAACCTTAATAGTAAAAGCAAGTAACAAACCACCATATGAATTGCTTTTTATAGAAAATTATTTATTCGTTTTTCAAATATTTTGGTAGTCATGTCTCGATATTGAACACCAAAGATGTAAGGATTCCTTAAGTCTGATGCAACCCAAAACATCCAAAGTGTCTCAGCAACATGCACTAAGTACTGAAGTGAAGAATGCTTCGGAAGTTTTACACAATGCATTAGAAAATACTCTAAGTGTAAAATCTTCCGAAGCCAAGACCAATATCTTCCGAAGCCAAACATGAAGTCTTTCGAAGCCTCAGAGACAAAGTCTTCCGAAGCTTCAACCTATGAAGACAAATTTCTTCCGAAGACTTTTAGTACACATGCTTTATCTGATGTACTGTTCCATAAAGCACCTTTTCCGCTGCATCTCTGTAAAGTCACCAACTTACATGAGTTGGTGAAAAGGTCCATGCTTTTGGTAACTGTACATTGAGGTCTTGAGTCTGTAACTTTCCACTTTATGTACTTTATCCTTTTTGTAATGTATAAGGATATGAGCTATGGCATGTCATAGTCACAAGGTCAAAAGGCAGATATGCCTTTTGATCCTACAATTGATTTTGTTAGTGTCTA
Organism: Flaveria ramosissima; assembly: GCA_025215565.1. NCBI lineage: Eukaryota > Viridiplantae > Streptophyta > Magnoliopsida > Asterales > Asteraceae > Flaveria > Flaveria ramosissima. The sequence goes on along the minus strand of JACVEC010000225.1, from coordinate 51,798 downwards.
GTCAATTGTATCCAGCTGGCTTTCAAAGTATAGCCGGCTGTAGGTTGTAGTATAAGTATTTCAAGTTCTTGTATCTTTCTTTACGCTTTGTAACACTTGTAAAAGAACTTGAGAAAGCAATATACTGCCTCCTTGAAACCCATACTCTCTTGTTCTGTCTCTTGCTTTACTTGTGTTCTTTGTATCACTTTGGTTTACCCAGTTCACTGTTTGATTAAAGTTTAGTTAATCTCCTCTTTGTGTTGTTGTGTTGTAATTGTGTTAAAGCCCTTAAACGGTCCTGCAATTGGTATCAGAGCATTCTAGGCTCTTGATATAAGATCTAACCATCTTAAGATCCCTCACACACACAAAAACTAAACTCTTCAAATGGCTTCCATCTCAAAGACTGATATGGAGACTGGAACCATGAACAAATCCCCACTGATCACTCTTGATGATTTTGACACCTGGTGCATGAGGATGGAAGGCTTCATCAGGTCTCTTGATTCAAGAATGTGGGAATCTGTTGAGAATGGACCTTTCATACCAAGCACCCCCTCTGCTACTGGTGCTGGTATGATTCCTAAAGATGTGGCCAACTACTCAGATGAAGATAGAAAAAGAGTAGAGATTGATAGGAAGGCCATGACTGCTCTTCAGACTGCTCTCCCAAACTCTGTATACAGAGATTTTAAGAAGTGCAAGACAGCCAAACAGCTGTGGGATGCACTGAAGCTGATGTATGAAGGCTCCTCTGAAGCCAAGGAGAACAAGAAAGATCTTCTGAAGCAGCAGTTTGAAAACTTCACCTTCAAAGCAGGTGAAACCATGACCCAACAATACTTCAGGTATGTTGAGATTGTGGATACCCTAGTGGATGGAGGAGTTTCTCTTGAAAACAGGGACATTGTAAGGAAGTTCATGTCCTCACTTCCTAGGTAATGGACACACTATTGTGTGGTGATCAAGAGGACTGAGAACCTTAAAACTCTTACTCTGACAGAGTTGTATGGGATTCTCAGTGGATACCAGATGGAGATGAACATGCAAGGTTCATCTGGCAACTCCAACAATCAAATGGGTTTAGCCCTTCATGTGGTTGAAAGGGACAACATAGAACCCCAACATCATCTCATATGCTACCCTGACAACTCACAAATGGGTCCTTTCATCACCTTCCCGGAGACACCAAGGGAGAACTTTACTCAAGGAAGCCCGTTCCAAGAGACAAGTTCTTCTCAAGCCTTTGTGTCTACTGATGAAAGCTATGGGAATTATCTTTTCACTCTTGAAGACCTGGACTGTATCCATCCAGATGACCTAGAATACATGGAGATAGTTCAGCAGATGGCTCTCCTCACTCACAGAGCCAAGAAGTTCTACAAGAGGACAGGAAGAAGATTTCCAAGCAATGCTACCAGTGGAAAGTTTGGGCTGGATAAAAGCAAAGTTAAGTGTTACAACTGTAACCTTATGGGTCACTTTGCTAGGGAGTGTAAGGCACCTAAAGCAAATGGGGGCCAAACACAACCCAGACCAAACTACACTAACAAAGCCCCTCAGGCTGAGAAGACAAAGCAACATGCTGCTGTTGCTGTTGAAGAGGGAGGCTTTGACTGGAGTTTTCAGGTGGAAGATGCTTCTCCAAACCAAGCACTGATGGCTGACCATGATGAAGCCAAGGTATTGGAACATCTCTGCACTCCTGAATGCATTGCTAATGTAAATAGATACAGGTCCTACAACTTAGAGATGAGATCTGATCTTGAGTCATTAAACATATTAAAATCTGATTTTAGAAAGTCTGAAAATGATTACAAGTTAAAGATAGAGGACTTGGAGAAAACCATTTCAGTACTAAAACATGAACATACAGATTTTAGAACTCAGATCCAAGATCTCATAACTAAGTTGACTGAGTGCCAGGCTGAGCTTGTGATCAGCAAAGCCAAGGCAGAGAAAAGTGTTCTTGAAGAAGAGACCTTCAAGAACATGATATCCTCATCCCTGCACAACAAAGTCTGTTATCAAAATAGACAGGGACTGGGATCAAATGAGATAGCTCCTCCACACACAATCTTGTCTGTAAGATCTTCTAGGTGTGGAACTTGTGAAGATGAGCTTCCTCTCATAGATCCTATAAGTGAGGATGATGAAAAGTGATAGTGAAGAATTCCTCTGAGAAGAGTGAAGAAGAGGATTCTTCCAAGGGCCACTATCCTTCTGAGGAGAAGAAATCAACTGTGATGACCAAGTCCAAGAGAAAGAACTTGATCAGGAAGAGCAAAAGGAAAGCAAAGAAGGCTCAAGAAATCAAGGCTACTTTTGATGCTAAGCAGAAACAAATGTTTATCTCTGCAGGTTTCAAAGTATTAAGGACTGAAGACATCAACCAAGACTCCTCAGCTAAGAGTCCTGGTTCATGTTCAAATCATCTCAATGCAAAGAAGAAGACTGAGCTGCTGTGTACCACTGCTGCACAGCCTGGACCATCAAACTCCAAGAACACTTCAAAGCCCAAAAGAACTGTATCAGCATCTACCAAGATGAAGGTGGAGAAGGGATGTGACCAAAGCCAGTCTTGTTCTCAAAAGGAGACTCCTTTGAAGAAGAAAATGTTATGTGTCATGTGTGAAAGTACTTCTCACATTGCTAAGGATTGCCCATACAATCCTAAAAGTACCATCCACATGACTAATACAAAGACTTCAAAGAGTCTCAAGAATCTCAAGCTTCGGAAGAAAGTTGTTTCCTTCGGAAGCTCCAAATCAAAGAAGAAGGTAAATGGAAAAATTACCTTCGGAAGCAAAGTTGGTCTCGGAAGAACAGGGAGTTCTTCCGAAGCACTGAAGTCTGCTGCAGTGACTGTAGACTCTTCCGAAGGTTCAGTCATCAAAACTTGTGAAGTCCCAAAAGCCTCTAAGGTTTTGAAGGTCAAGTCCAAGACTCCAAAGGTGGTGTGAAAGTCTAAGAATGACCAAATGATTGAAGTTTCTTCTCAACAACAGCTGAAGATCCCCATAGTACAACCATAGGATCTATTACTGTTGCATTACCTTCTACTACACTTAATGAGCCCAAGACAAGTAAGGCTTGGGTTTCCAAATGTAACTAATCATTTTCTTTGTGCAGGAACCTCAAGACAAACAGGAATGTCTGGATAATTGACAGTGGCTGTTCCAGGCACATGACAGGCAATAGGTCTCTACTCCATAATTTTGAGAGAATTGATGGAGGACCAGTTGCTTTTGGAGGAGATGAAGGTGGTTATATTTCTGGAAGGGGTAAGGTCACAAATGGTAAGCCTAGCATTGAGAAGGTAAACTTTGTCAAGGAGCTTGGGTACAATCTTCTGAGTGTATCCCAATTTTGTGATCAGAGTCATAACATGCTCTTTACTGAGCATGAGTGCATTGTTCTCAAGCCTGGAGTGGTCATTCCTCATGAGCATATCCTGCTCAGAGCCCCTGGGAAAGGGAACATGTACAAGATGAATTTGCAAGAAACATCTCCCTCTGGAGAAGTTTCATGCTTTCTATCTAAAGCAAATAGTGATGACTCTTTCCTATGGCATAAAAGAATGTGCCATGTAAACTTTAAGAACATGAATAAATTAATTAAACATGATCTGGTAACTGGAATGCCAAAGAAAGAGTTTACAAGTGATGATCATTGTGTTGCATGCCTGAAAGGGAAGCAACACAAGGTATCTCACAAGCCTAAGGAAAAGAACTCCATCACTACTCCCCTACACTTGTTACATATGGATCTCTTTGGCCCCACCAGTGTAATGAGTTTAGGAAGGACCTCTTATGTTGGTGATCACAGATGACTTTACAAGATTCACTTGGGTCTTCTTCCTTAGAACTAAGGATGAAACCCCTGAGATTCTGAAGAATTTCATCTTAAAATTGAGAATCAATGTGATCACAAGGTCAAAACCATAAGATGTGATCAAGGAACTGAATTCAAGAACCAAATCCTTGATACATTTTGTGATGAAAAAGGTATTACAAGACAAATAGTGCTCCCAGGCTCCACTCTCCTCAGCAAAACGGAGTTGCTGAGAGGAGAAACAGGACACTTATTGAAGCTGCAAGAACTATGTTTGTCTGACTCTAAACTGCCTATCACCTTCTGGGCAGAGGCAGTTAATACTGCTTGCTATGTGTCAACAGAGTTTTAGTAGCTAAGACACATGGTAAGACTCCTTATGAACTTTGGCACAAGAGGAAACCTTCATTGGTTTTTGAGGTCATTTGGATGTCCCTGCACCATCTTGAATACCAAAGATCAAATTGCCAAGTTTGCTGAGAAATCAGATGATGGACATTTCATTGGATACTCTTCCCAAGCTAAAGCTTATAGAGTATACAATCTCAGAACTAGAATTGTTGAGGAGTCAGCCAATGTGACTTTCAATGAGCACACACCCTATGTGGCTGGTTCTGGTCCGGATTGGCTGTTGATGTTGATTTAGTTACCCACTGTTTTAACAAATCTTGTGAGCATGTTTCTGGATCTGCAGAAAATTTAAATACAGGTGATCCTGACCCAAGATTTGAGCTAGGAAGACCCTCAACTCACATCTTCAGCTCCAGTTGGAACTACTTCAGCAAATGAGGTTTCTATCAGCACAACAATGACAAATTCAGCTGATACATCTGGTAGCCTTCAAATTCCAGCTCAGAGGCTTCTCAACCAGATAAACACCTCAATTGTAGAAGACAACAATGGTGATGGTGATAGTGATCAGGAATTTCTTGATGCTAATAACCATACCATAGATGACAACATCAATGATGTCAGACACTCATTGGATCAAGTTAATCTTGATAAGTGTGATAATGTGGAGGGTGAATCTTCCAGGCCAGATCTAAATTTCTCAAATTTGGATCTTTCTCAACAACTTGCTGCGATCCCTCAGCTAAGGATCCACAAGTCTCACCTACCACAAACATTATTGGAGATGTTGTCACAGGGGTAAGAACAAGAGGACAAACCCATGAAGCAAATGTTTGTCTTCACTCTTGTTTCTTATCTTAGATAGAGCCCAAAAAGTTGATGAAGCTCTAAAGGATGGAAGTTGGGTTGAAGCTATGCAACAAGAGTTGCTTCAATTCAAAAGGCAGAAAGTTTGGAACCTTTGTCCTCTTCCTCATGGGAAGACTATCATTGGAACCAAATGGGTTTTTAGGAATAAGAAGGATGATAGAGGAATTATCATCAAGAACAAGGCAAGGCTAGTTGTTCAAGGATACACACAAGAAGAAGGGATTGACTACACTGATGTCTTTGCTCCTGTAGCAAGACTAGAAGCTGTTAGGATATTCCTGGCATTTGCTGCATCCAAGAACTTCAGGTCTACCAACTTGATGTAAAGTGTGCTTTCTTATATGGAGTGATTGATGAGGAGGTTTATGTCAAACAACCACCTAGTTTTGTAGACCCTGATCATCCTGATTATGTCTACAAGCTTGACAAAGCTCTTTATGGGCTGCATCAGGCACCCAGGAAGTGGTATGAGACACTGTCTGAGTATCTTTGTAAACATGGATACAGGAGAGGTACTATAGATGGAACTCTCTTCATCAAAGGACAGGAAAATGACTTATTGCTGGTTCAAGTATATGTAGATGACATCATCTTTGGTTCAACTAATCCAAAGCTCTGCAAAGACTTTGAGAAGCTGATGAAAGACAGATTTGAATGAGTTCAATGGGAGAACTCAACTTCTTTATGGGAATTCAAGTGAAGCAGGTTGAAGATGCATCTTCATAAGTCAGTCAAAGTATGTTCAAGACATACTCAAGAGGTTCAACATGACTGATTGTAAGATTGCTAAGACACCCATAGCCAGAAACCACTCCCTTGGTCCAGATCTCGAGGGGGAGTGTGTAGATGAAACCTTTACAGGGCTATGATTGGGTCTCTTATGTATCTTACAGCTAGCAGGCCTGATATCATGTTTGCTACATGTATTTGTGCAAGATATCAAGCCAACCCTAAGATGTCTCACTTATCACTGTGAAAAGGATTTTAAGATACCTCAAAGGTGCTTCAACACTTGGTCTATGGTATCCAAAGAATCCTAATTTCAATCTGTATTCCTATACAGATAGTGATTATGGTGGTTGCAACATGACTGCAAAGTCTACATCTGGGGATGTCAATTCCTTGGTGGAAGGGTTGTCTCATGGCAATGCAAGAACAATCCTGTGTGTCTGCATCAACTGCTGAGGCTGAATACATTGCTGCTGCAAGCTGCTGTGCTCAAGTGCTTTGGATTCAAAATCAGATGCTAGACTATGGATTTAACTTCAAAGAGACTCCTATCCACATAGACAACAATAGTGTTATCTCTATCACTGAGAATCCTAGCATCCACTCAAGGACCAAACACATCAACATCAGGTATCATTTAATAAAGATAACTATGAAAAGAGATTAATTAAACTAGTCAAAGTTCATACAGATGAACAATATGCTGATCTGTTCACAAAAGCTTTTGATGAACAAAGATTTAAGTATCTGATATCAGCTATTGGGATGATTAACTTTGAGTAGACTTTTTCTAAACTAATTCTAATTATTTCTTCTTAAAATATGTGTGTCCTAAGTTGTCTAGTTCATCTTTCATAAGCTCATGTTTTCTTTGATGTAAAATTCTTTTGAAGACTTTCCTTAGATTCTTGAAAATTTTCTGATACTTTCGGAAGATAAAGTTTATCTTCGGAGAAAAAACATGTCTTCAAAATAAATAACTGTCTAAGAGATTTTACCTTCGGAAGAATTCAAATTCATCTTCCGAACTTAAAATTCCTATCTCAGACACTTATTCATTTTAAGGACCTTTTCCTTCCGAAGCAAAATAACATTTGAAGCTTGTTCTTCTTATACAAACATCCAAGGGTTTATTTCTCTTCGAAGCATAAATTTTTCAAGACTCCAGGAAAATCTTCCGAAGCCATTTTTAGCTTCGGAAGCTTTTTGTGAATCCAAGGATCGTCAACAGGAATTATCAGTGTGAATCGATGTCAAGTCAACGTTAGCGGAATTAACGTTGATTTGGTTTAATTGTGTTTAAGCAACTTTAAATATCAATGAAATATCAAGAACACACGAAACAAAACACAATTAATGATTAATCAATATTTTATTATAATGTGTTGATGATTACAAAAGAATTGAATGTACGATATCAAAGAATGCTATGATGTTGTGTATGTTTAAGTTGATCGAAAGACTTTTGATTGATTGTTGTATTGCTATTGCTGTTCTCAATCAATCAATCGTCTAACTCAATCATGCTTGAATCGAAACCTAGGATCCATATTTATAGACAAAGGTGTTTCAGTTATAGGAAACACCGGATCTCTTGGGATTTGATTTGTTTCTGTTAAGGAATCATCGGATTTCTCGGGATTCGCATAACCGCCTTGTTGACTTGTTGACTTGTTGTACCACTTGTATAATACAAGTGTTTGGACTCCGCAGGAATATAGTCTTCAGTAGTAATTTTGTTCTTCCGTAGATAATGTTCTTCCGAAGGTAATGATCTTCCGAAGGTATCTTGTTCTTCCGAAGGTATTGTTCTTCCGAAGGTATTGTTCTTCCGAAGGTATTGTTCTTCCGAAGGTATCTTGTTGTTCATCCGCAGAAGATCTTTGGATGCATAATTACTTGTAAGAAATATATCTACGGAAGAACAAAATTTCATCCGTAGATGTTTCTTACACTTGGTCAATTTGTGAATTTGACCAATTATAATTTTTGTTCCTGCAACCATACATAAACCAACACATATATAAATGGGTTAACCTATATATTTAATGCATACACAATAATGAAATACAAACGTTCATTACAGATATTAATTCAAGTACTAAGCCTATACATAATGACTAGATCTACTGATTCTAGACCTAACAATACTCCCCCTTAGGCTTAGCTACTTGCAATCAGTTCTTCAAAACTGCAAGATCCTTGATTCTGGCAATCATCTTGTTGTAGAAGTAGGAAACAGCAGTCTTCTGATCATCATACTTATAGTTGATCTTCATCTTGCTGATCTTCTTCAGAGTCTCATAACTGATTCCCAGAACATCTTCCTCTGTAGTGAGTGTGTCTAACACCTTGTTGTTATTCACCACTTCTAGCTCATCTTGTTCTGTGATTCTGAGTTCTGTTACTTCATCAAAGGTTGTTCCCTTCAGCAGTCCAGCATTAAATCTTCTTCTTTTATATGCTTTGGCATGTAGTTTGTCTATTACTTGAATCACATGGACATGTAGGAACAGATCATTTTGTGCTTTTTCATCAGTCAGCTTGGAAAGAATTTGTCATTAAGGTATGAGGTGTAGCTGGGATGGAGCAGTTTGATTTCCACAGGATCAAAGATCCTGATCTTTTCAGCTTTCTTGTTCTCAGCATTTCTCAGTAGGACCAACTCTTTTGTCTTCTCAACATATCCCCATTCAGTGATTGGGTATGTGAATTGAGTCCCTTCAATGCATTTAAGTGCTGCTTTGTTTCTGTTGTAGCCAATCCTCTTCAAGAATTCATCATCTACATGTTCTGAGGCATTGGTCTTGAATCTTTTGAGCCCTTTGATTCTCTTTTGATGTTCTACATCTTCTCTTTTGGCTTCTATAAGCACATCATCTTTAAACTTTGTTTTCAACTTTCCCACTAGGGTTGAGAAATCTCTTCCTCTAGGGTGAATTGGATAATTGCTGATGATTAAACTTTGAAGATCTTTGATGTCATTCTCTGGCAGACTCACCACTGAGAGTACATCATGGAAGTATTCAACTCTTCCAGATGTTCTTTTAATAACAGCACAATCCCAGTCTGGATCATATTTCCAGGCCATGATCTTGTTTTCTTCCACAGAGCTGGGAGTTGTGAGGTGATCTATCAGTTGAATTAGAGTGGACTTTTGCTCAGTTATCTCTCTAACTGCAGTCCCAAGTGGCCATACTTTTCCGGGTATAACTTCTCTTGGCTCTCTAATCAATTTCTCCTTTCCTTTGTGCTGATCTTTAGGTTCAACTGTTATAGGTTCAGCAGGAAGTTTGCTTTGTGTTGTTCATAAGATGGATGTGGAGCTTCAGTTCTGAATTTTACTCCAGTATCTAGCTCAACTTTCATCACATGCTCCATCATCCTTCTGAGTTCCCCTACTGATCTTCCTTTAAGCTCATGAGGTTTGTAATTATGTCCTTGTAACCAGCAAGTCATGTTGTATTTGCTTAGCTTGGCTGTGTCACAATGTCCCAACTCCTTCTTTGTTTTCTGAATTGATTGAAAGGTGCTGAAGGCTTCATAATCACAATTTGGAATCATAAAGCATGCAAGCTCAAATTCTTTTAACAGGTTCTTCATCTCTGTCATGTTTAGTCTTTCAACCATGTCATAAGGGAAACCATGGTTTATAAGTGTCATGAACATGGTTGATTCAGGCCTCTCTTCAAATATGTCACTTGTAGTCAGAAGATCATCAGCCTTTGAGACTTTTGTTTTGATGGAGAGTCTTCTTTGATTAATTCTTCCCACTCTTTATCACTTTCATCTTCCTTTTGAGAGAGGGCTTCTCAGTAGATAAATCTATGAGGGGGTGTGTTCAGGAGAAGTCAGCTTTTGTTTCTTTGAAACACTTTCATAAGTAGTTGGCTTCTTCTCAGCAGTACCAAGGTACTTTTTTTCCTTGAGTACAAGATCATTTCTTTTGATGCCTCAGGACCTTGTTTTGTTTGAGCAGTTGAAGCCTTAGCATGAGATTCCAATGAACTGATCTTCAATTTAAGTTGCTCAATTTCTTCTTCTTTTCTCTTTATAATGTTTGACTGAGCAGTCATAGTGCCAGATGCTTGTTCAAGTCTCTTCATGATCTTTTTTCTTTTCTTCTCAGACTCTGCTGACTCTTTAAGCTCAGCTTCCTTGTCTAGCAGAGCATCAATGACTTCTTTATCACTTTGAGCATCTTCTCTCAGTCTTTTTATTCTTGCTTGCTGTCTTATCAATTCTTCATCCTTTTCTTTTATCATCCCTTCAGCTCTTGTATTCTTTCCTTTCTTTTATTTGATTTGAGCACCAGCTTGTTGTACTCAGCCACCAGATAGCTTTTGCTCACAGGAATGTCATCTTCACTTAGATCATCTTCATTATAAGCAATCACATCAACATGATCTGCTTCTGTATCTACTTCCTGATGCTGAGACTCAATCTCATCTTCTTTCACTTCCTCATGATCAACACTTGCTGAGCTTGACTTTGGTTCAGTGGCTTGATCTTCATGCTCTTGAAGAGTTTGTTGTTGTTGCTGATCAGTCACTGGAGAAACTTGTTCAGTTTCATTTGAATGCACAGGGGATTCAGTCTTGGATAATGACAGTTTAACTGTACTTGCTTCTGAGACTAATTCTGTCTCCCCAGTGTAGATGCTCTCAGTATCTGAATTTGTAGGTTGTTGGTAAAGTTGCATCTGAAGCTGATTTGGTGATTGGGGTTGAATGAGAGATATTGGTTCAGTATTTTGACTGGCTGGTGATTGTGTTTGGGGTGTTTGTTGTTGTTGTGGTGATAGGTGGAGGATTGGAGAGATAGGTTCTGTATTTTGGCTGTGAGGAGATGGTGGTTGATGTGGTTGTAGTTGTTGAGGTGATGTTTCTGGTGATGGAGTGTCTTGAGCAGAGCTGGTAGCAGAGCTCTCTTCACCAATTTCCCAAACAAGATCTTGAGGTATGTCTGCATTAGCATCAATCACATGAGCAAACATGTCTATGTCACCTCCTTCATATTTCCCTGAGATTTTGTTTAGCACAGATCTGCCAAGGTGTGCTTGGATAAACACACCACCCTCCACAGATGTTCCAGGCAGGTCTGCATTAATGATGAGCTGAATGAATCTTGGAAACATATACATCTTATCAGCCTTCTGTACTCGAATGTGATCACACAAACAATTGAAGATGTACTTTGAATAGTTGTAAGTCCTTCCCTCAAAGATGCCAATGATACCAGATGATATATGTCTTGAAAATCTGTCAAGCCCAGATTTTCTGTTTGACATACACTTCAGATAAGTGTGACACAAAAATCTGTATGGCTTACAGAGTCTTCCCTTCTTAATTTCTCCCTTTTCAAAGTCTCCATCATACCCCATTAGGAGAAAAACTTTTCTCTATGTATTCATTATCAAATACATCAGGGTGTCCAACTTCAACATCTCCCAGTTCTAGAACCCTTCTTATTGTTTGTTCGTCTATTCTCAGCCTTCGATTCTTTACTTCTGCAATAATGCCTTCATCATCTTCTTCTATATGTGCAGAATTCCAGAAATCACTGATATGCGAGCATAAATCGTCGGCTCTGCAGATAGGGCATAGAATATCCTTGATCTTCTCAAATATCTCATAATTTCTTGACATCCTTCTGACACAGGATCGTCAGGGTTCAAGAAAGCACACACATTATGTTCTTTTGCAAATCGTTGATCCATCTGTTCATAAGAAAAGACTTCGTTAGAATCACATTATTGATATGAGAATACGAACAGTTGTGAGATAAAACAAGAATCAACTGGTTCATTCTTGATGATTACGACATGTTTTACCTTAATAAACGCTGATTAAGAACACAACTATATGTTTGCTTAAGGTTTTGATTTGGTAAATTTTGAATGTTGAGGAAGTGGGAAAAGTTTTGTTGAGTGAGATTTTCTAGGTCTGAAAAAGTGAACGGAAAAGTGAATAATGAATTTGACAAGTCAAACCTCATTATTTATACCCTCAGACATATTAATTTTCTCTGATTTATTCAGTGGGTCCCACATTGTATTCTTCCGTAGAAGTAATTTCTCATTAATTAAGTGGGATCCACAATTTACTCTTTCGTAGTACATCTACGGATCAACAACTTCTACTGATGTGAAATTGTAATCATTAATTTATTGATCTTTATTCATCCGTAGTTTACCAATCTACGGATAAACATTAATATACTTATATTGATTTACACACAGTTGTATGTATGGCCCAACTCCATTGGTTGAACCAATTATTGCTATAGGACCTCGTTGGCTTTGTATACATGACAATTTAGTACAAGAAAATTTAAAATAGAGATTTTTACTAAAAAATTTCATGTAACCAACAGCTAAGATGATGCTCAGATTTCAATTTCTTCAAATTGATAATGATATAGACATTGCTGCTGCTGCTGATTTAGATGCTTCATGAATTCTACTCCCCCTAAATTTGTGATTAATGATGAACATAAGCATTTATCATAAATTTCTTTAAGAGGAATAACATGAACTTTAAATATATGATAATGATCAGATACACATAAGATGGGATCATACTATAATGCTAAGCCTCTTCCTGATTAGTTATGTTGTATAGTTGATACTAGAACAAGTAAGTATATTGTCCATATAAATCCATACAAGAGCTCATGTATCAACTAGGCATGCTGTTTATCATGTTTTATTGTTTTAGAAATAACTGTCACGGGCTTCACATTTGATTCACAAAGGTGTTGTCCTCCTTTTGCAAGTCAAATCATCACTTTTTCACACTTAAGACTATGTACTTTAAATTATAATAGCTATCTTGAGATGTATTTGGCATCTCATTGATGCAATGTTGATAAAGCTCAAGATAATATACAGTTGATCACTTAGGATTCTTTTGAGAGCTTTAGATATGATCATCATCAGGTCACCAGGTCTTTACTCACGTAAAACAGAGGTGCCTTTAACCCAGGTCTTTGTTCACACAAAACAGAGGGATGATGATGAGCATGATCTTTTCACCTTTGATACTGATATTCAGTATGGTGATCATACACCCAGGTCTTTGTTCACACAAAACAGAGGGAGTATGATTTGCAAAGATAGATAGTAAAAGTGTTTTACATAGTGTGTTTAGATGAATGATTTGATCACATTAGGATAAGACTCACTTTTTTTTCTCAAAATGAAGTTTCCCACAGACAATTATTATAGTATTATGTTTTGCATGCACTAAGTTTTGTTTCCACTCAAGATGAACCTACTCACATATCAAGAAACTTGTTGAGATATATTGTTATTTGTTTATGCAGAAATAGGCAAAGCTATAGTGTACTATCATTTCCCATGCATAAGTCATACTGATGCATTATTGCACACAGCATGTTGTTTGTTTAGACTTGATTTAATCTAAGTTAATCATACCTAGAGACTCAATCAGAAAATTAAATCTGACTGAATCAAAGGCTTTAGTGAATAAATCAGCAAGCTGATTTGATGTATCCACTTTGACTAACTTAATCAATCCCTTTTCTGAGCAATCTCTCAGAAAATGATACCTAATCTCTATATGTTTTGTTTTACTATGTTGCACAGGATTAGCAGTGATAAACATAGCAGCAGAATTGTCTATATAGATTGAAGTTTGAAGAAAGTTGTAACCATAGTCAAGCAATTGGTTTTGTAACCAAAGTACTTGAGAACACCCAGCTGAAGCAGCAATGTACTCAGCCTCAGCTGTGGATACAGAAACATTTGTTTGTTTCTTGCACTGCCATGACACTAGCCTGGGTCCAATGAATTGACATCCACCGGTTGTTGATTTTCTATTGTTGTTACATCCACCATAGTCACTGTCTGAGTATGAGTAGAGTGTAAAGTCTCCATCCTTGGGATACCATAGACCAAGTCCTGGTTTTCCCTTGAGGTATCTGAAAATTCTTTTGACAGCAGTTGAGATGTGACTCCTTTGGATCAGATTGGTACCTAGCACATACACACACAGCAAACATAATATCAGGTCTACTGGCAGTTAAGTACATAAGTGAACCTATCATAGATCTAAATAATTTTTGATCAATAGATTTTCCAGTGGGATCAGGAGCAATCTTATCAATTGTTGATGCTGGTGTTTTGCATGAGGATACTTCAGCAAGATTGTATTTCTTCAGTATTTGATGTATGTATTTTTCTTGATTGATGAATATTCCATCTGCTTTTGATGAACTTGAAGGCCAAGGAAGAATGTTAATTCACCCATTGAGCTCATCTGAAATTCAGATTTCATCAGTTCTTCAAAATTCACACACAATCTCTTATTAGTTGATCCAAATATAATGTCATCAACATATACTTGAACTACTAAGAGATCTTGATGTTCTTGTTTGAGAAAGAGTGTCTGATCAATAGTTCCTCTTTTGTAGCCATGCTTGAGTAAGAAAGATGATAGTGTTTCATACCATTTTCTTGGTGCTTGATGAAGACCATATAAGGCTTTATCTAGTTTGTATACCCTGTGAGGATAATGAGGATCTTCAAATCCGGGGGGTTGAGACACATAAACTTCCTCATCAATTTTCCCATATAAGAATGCACACTTGACATCCATTTGATACAACAGTAAATTTCTTTATGATGCATATGCCAAGAACACTCTTATTGCCTCAATTCTTGCAACTGGTGCAAAAACTTCATCATAATCTATGCCTTCTTCTTGAGTGTATCCTTGTGCTATCAACCTTGCTTTGTTTCGGACAATAATCCCTCTATCATCCAGTTTGTTTTGTATAGCCATCTAGTTCCAATAGGATGTTGACCTTCAGGTAAATCAACAAGAGACCATACTTTTTGCTTTCTGAACTGTTGAAGCTCTTCTTGCATAGCTTCAATCCAGCTATTGTCTTTTAAAGCAGCTGTAATGTTTGGAGGCACCACTTGAGAAAGAAAACAGTTGAAAAGACAAAGGTTGGCTGTACCACTTTGGCTCCTTGTAGTTCTCTTTTCAGGATTTCCAATGATATTGTTAAGTGGATGAGACTTATGAATTCTCATTGAGGGAGTTGACTCAACTGGAATGGATGATTCCAGATTAGTCATTTCCATTGCCTCTGACTGATTCATCTCAATTTGAGAATTCAAGAAATAATCAAATTGAGTCTCTGTTGATTGAGCTACAGAAGTATCTGCAGTTGGATTTTGCTCTTCCGCAGGAACTTCTGCGGAAGTATTTTGTTCTTCCGTAGGAGCTGCTCCGGATACATTTTGGTCTTCCGAAGGAACTTCTCCGGAGGTATGCTGATCTTCCGAAGGACCTCTCCGAATGCATTTTGGTCTTCCGAATGAATTTCTCCGGATACATGCTGATCTTCCGAAGGAACTCCGGATGCATTTTGGTCTTCCGAAGGAATTTCTCCGGATATATGCTGATCTTCCGAAGGAACTCCGGATGCATTTTGTTCAATTCCACATGTATATCTGCTTGCTGCTGAAGTATTTTCACCTGAAGATGGATGTATCCTTGGGGGATCAGCAGATAAAGTTACTTCAGTCATAATAGGTGGAACAAATGGATAGCATACTTCATCAGATCCTGCATTTGTCAAATGATCATAGTTAAAAGATTTAGACAAAGCATCTATGTCAAATAACCATGATGAACCTTTAACTGACTTAGTAAACACATTTTCATCAAAAGATACATTAGGGGTCTCTTCCACAATGTTATGTTGTGGAATATACACTCTATATGATTTTGATGTTGAAGAGTATCCAACAAAGAAACCATCATATGCTTTTTCTGAAAATTTTCCTAATGACTCTTTTATGTTCAAAACAGTTACTTGACATCCAAATACTCTTAGATATCCTATGTAAGGTTTTCTTTTAAATAGGAGCTCATAAGGAGTTTTGTTATGTTCTTTGACAATTAATGTTCTGTTTTGAACATTGCATGCAGTATTCACAGCCTCAGCCCAAAAGGTAATAGGTAGTTGTGAATCAGCTAGCATTGTTCTTGCTGCTTCAATGAGAGTTCTGTTTCTTCTTTCAGCAACTCCATTTTGTTGTGGAGTCCTTGGTGCACTGAATTGTCTTGCAATACCTTTGCTCCTGCAAAAAGAATCTAGTTCAAAGTTGACAAATTCAGTACCATTATCACTCCTGAAAATTTTGACTTTTGTATCAAGTTGATTCTCAATCTTGATGACAAAGTCCATTAATGTTTCTGATGTTTCACTCTTTTGTTTTAAGAAAAACCCATGTAAATCTAGTGAAATCATCAACTATCACCAAACAATATTGCCTTTTTCCAATGCTCATTACATTGGTTGGGCCAAAAAGATCCATGTGAAGCAATTTGAGTGGTGTAGTATTAGTATTGATTGTTTTTGGTTTATGTGACACTCTGTGTTGTTTTCCTTTGTAACAAGAAGAACAATGAGTTGAGCAATGGAACTCTTTATTTGGTAATCCAATGACCAGGTCATGTTTCACCAATTTATTCATGTTCTTCATGTTAGAATGAACAAGCCTTCTATGCCATAATTGTGACAAATCTTCTGAAAGTTTAGATATAAGGCAAGTTTCATGTTTTGTGAGTGAAGTGTTGTTCATATCCAAAACATAAGTGTTTCCTTTTCTTGCTGCTTTGAGGAGAATCCAATCTTCAGGGACATTAAATCCTGGCTTAAGAATGTAACAGTTAGTGTCATCAAACAATGTAGTGTAGTTTTGATCACAGATTTGAGATACACTAAGTAAATTATACTGTAAGTTTTTACAGTAATTTACTTTATCAAATTTAAGTACACCATTAGTTATCATTCCTTCACCAACAATTTTACCTCCCTTTTTATCCCCACCAAATGCCACATAAGAAGCATTTTTATGTTTAAAATCATGGAGAAGAGAACAGTTTCCTGTCATATGCCTGGAACAACCACTGTCAACATACCACATGTTGTCAGCTCTCCAATATTGTTCCTGCAATCAGAAATGAAAATCAGTTAGAAGTGACAACCCAAGTCTTAGTGATCTTGGTTTATCAACAGGATCTAAAACAGTTATTCTTTCATGAACAATTTTTGAAAGTTTCAGTTTCAGATTTAATTGATTCATTCTGATTTGATTTAGATGAGGATGATTCTGCTGAATTGATGTTGATGATAGATGATGATCATATTCATCATTGTCTGACTTTACTCAGAGTAACTTCATTTGTTGAGTCTTTTGTTTTGACACTGAACCTTTAAATGTTTCACTATCTTTTGTTTTTGAAAGAGGTATATGAATGCCTTTGTCAAATTTATCAAAGAATGAATCATCATCCTTTGATTCTTTGTCTGACAAATCTACTCTTTTGTGTGGTGTTTTTGACTGCTGAAAAGATGGTCTTTTCCGCAGTATATGAACACTTGATGCTGATTTGTCCTTTGGTTTTGCTTTTGATTTTTGTTCAAACTTCTTCAGTTTTGAGCTCTTTGCAGAATCCGTAGATTGAGAATCTGATTCAGATTTGTCTGATTCTTTCTTCTTTGAGCTTTTTGTCTTGTTCTTTTTGTTGAAATAACATTCCTGTGTGGAATGATTATTTTTGTTGCAGATAGAACAATGTTTGTTGAAGTAACAATCAGTAGTCATATGATTGTTCATATTGCAAATAGAACAGTAGCTGCTGAAGTAACAGTCTTCAGTGTTGTGATTTTTCATGTCACACCATTTGCAATACTTTTCTTCTGATTCTTTCTCAGAATCATTCCTTTTGTTTGCTGATCTTTGTTGTAGCTCTTTCTTCTTTAGCTTTGAATGTGCTTCACCTTTTTCAACTTTGTGCACATTTTGATTGTTTGGGGCTGAATTTCTCTTCCGTAGATCAGCAGCTGAAGTTTTCTTGTTCAGTTGATGATCTACTGAAGCCTTTTTATTCTTTCCTTTGAATTTTCCCCTTTCCTCAGTGATGACAGATTCATCAGTCAATTTCTTGGAGGAGTCTTTCATACTTAGTTCTCTTGAAGACCTTCATTCATTGAGCTATCCTCTTGCAGATGGTCTTCAGCATGTTTCTTGTTTAGGAGGGTATGACAACTTTGTTTCTTCAAGCACTTTGGGATATGGGCTTTCATTGAAATTTTTACCATTGCTTTTTTGATCACATCATGTTCATCAGAATCATACAAGTCATCACACTTATCATAATCAAATTCTGAATCATTTTGATCTAATGATTCTGATTCAGATGATTCATTCACTCACCCGCAGCTTTATCATAATTTTAGTTTTAGTTGAATCTTTTTCAAACTAGTGCCAGGCACAAAATGATTTGACAGAGTGTTTGTCATTGTTGTAGGTAAGGATGTGTAATTATCATTTATAGGTGTGCAACCGCATTATAACCAACCCAGACCTTTTCTTTTCTTTGATTCAATATGAGAAATTTAGTAATTTCTCATATTGCTGAGATGATAATTGAAACTTCTGAAGTTTCACTTCAGTTGATGCATGATCAGCCATGGATTTTGTTAAGGAAGTGGTCAAATGCTCAACTTGGGCTTTTAGGCTATAATTTTCAAAACAAATTTTTCTAAATCCTTTTGCAAGGAATTAATTTTTATTTGATATAATTTATGTTCTCTAACATGGGATTCATTCAAAATCATTGTTTCTTTTACTTTATCAGCCAACTGTTGAGCATGGACTCTATATCGTTCAACTTCCTCAACACATGTTGATGAACACAATCTTTCTTTTACCTCTTTTGCCATTGGGGGAACTGTTTGATCCATATGGGCCATCAAAGCTTGATTCTCTTCCAAAACTTCCTTCTCATACAAACTCCAGTTACACGTTCCATCTTGAAGTATGATCAGCCCTGACTCCTTTGAGTTACTAGGTCCTGCTGATTCTTTGTGGCTGGTGGGGAAGCATTGATCAGTTGAGATTGCTTGTGCAGAGGTCTTTGAGAAGATTGTTGATTTTGACGATTGTTGAATCTGATGTTGTTGATGATGATGTTTTGATCTCTGGTCTCTGTTGTTGATTGCATTCTCTTGAGAATGTCCATAGACATTGCATTTGTAGCATCTCACTTTTTTTTGTCAACACCAATCTTTGATGTTTTGCTTGCTGAAGCCAAGTTCTTATTTCTCCTGAGATATTGCTTAGCTCTATAAGCAATCATGGCCATCTGCCATTGTAGATCCATCTCTTCCACTACATCTGGAGGTAGTTCTTCTAAGTCTTGTTGGCAGATATTGGCTGATGTTAGAGAGCTTCCCAGATATGCTTGAAAACTTGAGCTAAAAGCTGCAAAGGCTGCTCTTTGTTCTTCAGAGTCCAATATCACAGTTATTGGTTCTGACTGATTTGCTGAAAAGGAAGACTTAGCTGTTGCTGCAGTTGTATCTTGTCTATCAGTAGTTCTTCCTTTATTCTTTTGCTGCTTGTCTTGAGATGATTTCTTTGAGGGTTTTGAAGCATAGAAGCTAACTTCCTCCTCATCATCACTCCTAGCACAAGAGTTATCACTTTCATTGTTTGAAATAGATGCACTTCCTACATTATTTGTTTCTTTGAAGTGATAGGGTGAGACATGAGTTCTCACACTCTTGTTTCTTGATTTTTCGTCCATTTCAAGAGCTTCCACTTTTGCAACCAGAGTATCTAAGCCAGTTGCTTTCAGATCTATAGTGTTCTTGAACATGGACACAATATGCTTCCAACTTTCTAGCAAAGTGTGGAGCATTTTCTTGTTTAATTCCTCACTAGTATACTTCAACTCTAGAATATTCATCTCAGTGACTAACTGTATGAATCTATGAAGTTGTTGAGGAATTGATTCACCCTCAATATGATGAAAAGTTTCATATTGTGATCTGAGGGTGTCTCTCTTCTATACTTCTTATCTCATCACTCCCTTCGCAGAGAGTGTGAAGTATCTTCCATAAGGAGTGTGCTGTTTTATAGTTCTCACACCTGATTAATATCTCTTCAGGTAAAGCCATACTAAGCAAACTGTATGCTTTTATATCGACTTTAACCTTTTTGACATCATCAGGTGATAGATCTTTTCGTACTGATTGGTTGATTTTTGTCATTATAATCCGGCCCAAGAGTGGGTGGAATATAAGGACCTTCAGTGATGGAAATCAACAAGTCAGAATCAATATAGTTTACATGATTCCTGAACTTGATTTTCCAAGACTTGAAATCTGCTTTTGTTTCCAACTTCGGAGGTTGGTAAGATGAACCACTGAAGTTGCTCATGATTTTAACAAGATCTGCTATTCAATTGATTTAAATATAGAAACAAGTTAATTAAAAACGATTGCTGTTAAACGAAATCAAACACAATTAAAACACAACTAACACTGATAGATCAATTGATCTAAATCAATGAGCACTTGGCTCTGATACCACCTGTGAATCCAAGGATCGTCAACAGGAATTATCAGTGTGAATCGATGTCAAGTCAACGTTAGCGGAATTAACGTTGATTTGGTTTAATTGTGTTTAAGAAACTTTAAATATCAATGAAATATCAAGAACACACGAAACAAAACACAATTAATGATTAATCAGTATTTTATTATAATGTGTTGATGATTACAAAAGAATTGAATGTACGATATCAAAGAATGCTATGATGTTGTGTATGTTTAAGTTGATCGAAAGACTTTTGATGATTGTTGTATTGCTATTGCGGTTCTCAATCAATCAATCGTCTAACTCAATCATGCTTGAATCGAAACCTAGGATCCATATTTATAGACAAAGGTGTTTCAGTTATAGGAAACACCGGATCTCTGGGGTTTGATTTGTTTCTGTTAAGGAATCATCGGATTTCTCGGGATTCGCATAACCGCCTTGTTGACTTGTTGACTTGTTGACTTGTACCACTTGTATAATACAAGTGTTTGGACTCCGCAGGAATATAGTCTTCAGTAGTAATTTGTTCTTCCGTAGATAATGTTCTTCCGAAGGTAATGATCTTCCGAAGGTATCTTGTTCTTCCGAAGGTATTGTTCTTCCGAAGGTATTGTTCTTCCGAAGGTATCTTGTTGTTCATCCGCAGAAGATCTTTGGATGCATAATTACTTGTAAGAAATATATCTACGGAAGAACAAAATGTTCATCCGTAGATGTTTCTTACACTTGGTCAATTTGTGAATTTGACCAATTATAATTTTGTTCCTGCAACCATACATAAACCAACCTATATATTTAATGCATACACAATAATGAAATACAAACGTTCATTACAGATATTAATTCAAGTACTAAGCCTATACATAATGACTAGATCTACTGATTCTAGACCTAACACTTTTTCAATCAAAACTTCAGAAGACAAATTACCTTCGGAAGCTTTTCGAATTCCAAGAAAACTACTTTTTTGAGCAAAAGTAAACTAACTTTTCAGAGGTGGGACCGACTTCCGGATTTCAAAGTTTATCCTCTTTCATTAACTTTGGTTCAAATCCCTTTTCACATAAATACCCAACGGTTCCCCCTCATTCCCACTATCTTCCTCAATTCTACTATTCCTCTAACCTAATTCTCTAAACCGCCTTTGCTTTCTACCTTTCTTCACCCTTAAGCTTCTGAATGGCCAACCTTAACCGCAAAACAACCCAGATTTCTCCATGCAACTTCACAGGCAACATAATCAAGTTGCTCTGTTAAGCTCTGAGAAAGATGCAAGTGTCTCAGAGATTTGCCAATTCTTGACTCTATCCAACTATTTCACCTCCCTGACCATTGATCCTACTCTATATGAGGATCTGTTGGTCCATGTGATCGATGAACAGTACAATTGATAGGATAATTTGATCAATATCAAATACACAACCAAATAACAAACAATTGAGAAGAGAATATGATGAATCAAGACATAATTGATATTCAAATGAACAAACTCACTCAATAACAATAAGCACAATTGTATTTCAATGAAGTAACTGCTTAGAAATGATAGTTTGCAACAGAATTCCACGATTAGGGTTTTGCAAACTTACCATACAAAGTGAAATGACAATAGTATATATAGCAGTCATAGTTTCGCTGACAGTTTCGCTACCAGCGAAACTGTCATGCCGAAACTATAGTTTCGCCCGGCAGAACACAAGTTCGCCAGGTAAACCAAAACAGCAAATAGTGAGCAAAACTATAGATTCGCTCACAGTTTCGCTGGACTGCCAAAACTGCTAATTACTAACAAAATACAAAATGAAACTAACAAAAGTCCTATTACAATGTAAAGTAAACATCTATACTAAAGTGAGTCCAACCTAACATGATCTTCAGGATCACTTGCTTGAATTCTGGAAGACCTGCCAAGAGGTCATTATGGATGGGGAGAAGGCACTGTCTGCCACAGTGCAAGGGAGGACAATCTTCATCACTCCGGCCATCATTAACCAACACTTACAGCTGGATGATGAAGAAGGTGAGGTGTCCTTCCCAAAGGAAGCTGTTAATCATTCCTTTGAGCAGATGGGCTAGATTTCTCTGTAAAGACCTTCAGGAAAGGGAAGGTCTCATCCCGGTGGAAATACCTGCTCCATGTGGTTATCCACAGCTTATCAAACAAGCATGGTGGATGGGACCAGATTCCTGAGGATCTCTTCTTTATAGTTCATGGAATGGTTCAGGGGGTCAAGTTCAGGTATTCACAATTTGTTTATACTAATTTACTTGCAAACTTAGACTCCTTAGAGTATTACATGTTTCCTAGATATGTTCAACACATTCTCAACTGTGAACTGGGCTCACAGTTGAGGGAAACAAGTAATATTCTTAAATTGGGACAGATGAAGTCCGGCATCTTTAAAATAATGAAGAAGTCAACTGTAGGCTTCTCAGGGGTAGAAACAGCCCTAGTCCCAAAAATGTTAGAGCTCATTGCTCAAGGTGACAACCTAGCAACACAAGCTAGTGTTGAACCCACACCTCTTTTATCCTTACCCCTAAAAAAGACCAGAAATCACCCTCACCTACCAAAGAAAATCCAAACGAACCCCTGCTCAGGCTATTAAGTCTGTGCAGGCCCCCATATACTCAACCTTACAGGAAGAAGTGGATACTAGAGCTCCCACTTCTCCTGAGGAGCAAACCACTCCCATTACTTCACCTATCAGGGCTGAGGTTCCTCATGCTCACCCTGATGAGCTCACTAGCCCAACAGCCTTAAGCCTTCACTCTGAGTCTCAACACTCAAATGAACAACCTTCAGGGGACAGCTACCATCCCCAGCCTTTGGATCTCAACCAACCAATTCCCAACCTATCATTCTATACTGATGAAGACTTAGGATTCAGTGAGTACCATGAGTCTCTCTT
This sequence comes from Flaveria ramosissima, assembly GCA_025215565.1. NCBI lineage: Eukaryota > Viridiplantae > Streptophyta > Magnoliopsida > Asterales > Asteraceae > Flaveria > Flaveria ramosissima. The sequence goes on along the minus strand of JACVEC010000225.1, from coordinate 28,686 downwards.
CTCCTCCCCTACTCAAAGAGAGATGAGTACCTCTAACTCTCCTCAGTCTATCCCACATCAGTCACCTATTACTGAGGTGGACACTTCTGAACTGTTTCAGGATGTCCATATGGAAGAGGCTCTCACTTTTGAAAGTGATTACATCATTAAGACCTCAACCATGGCAACTCAGCCCACTGGCATCTCAACTGAGGCTGCCAGTGAGCAGAGGAAAACCACCAGCAGCCAGAAACTCAAGCTGGTGGTGAGAGAGAGGACTTTGGTCCAATCATCTCATCCCCCAATGATTCTTCTGATGAAGATGAGGGGAATTTGAGACTAAAGGTGCAGAAATTGTCAAAAACATGCACCTATTTAGTCTCTAAGGTTAGTCACTTGGAATCTCAGGTGACTACCTTACAAAACAGGGTCAATGATCAGCAACTTCAGATTTCATATCTGCAGGAAAAACTAGCTGGGAGACCTTTAAGGAGAGCTCAACCAGGAACACAAGAACCTGTGGAAGTGATTGACTTATCCTCCAGCTCACCTATGCAAGTGGGTGATGCTACCAAAAAGGGGGAGAAAGTTATTACAACCACAGAACCTGGGAGTTCTTCAAAGAGAATGGACATAGAGGACTCACCATCCTCACTTGCTGTTGTGCATTCTCAGCAACTTCCTCAAGTTCACATTAATGTGGACTCTATAGACTCACTCATCAGGAGTCTCTTTGAGGAAGGTATACCAAGGGCTGTCTCATCTCCACCACAAGGAACTGGCAACTACATCATAAGGTGGAGTTATGATGATGACAGAAGAGCCCTTATACTTCACAGAGTTCAAGGCCAACAAGAACTTTTTCAGTTCCAAAGCCTGAGCTTCTATGAAAGACTTGATTTAGTCAACATGCCACTTGTCAATCCAAGCAATTCAAGACAAGCTGACAGGCTGGCTCAAAGAATCCAAGATAGGATCCTTGCAGAGTTCTCTCTAAGAAGGAGACTTAGGCAATCAGGCAATATCATCGGTCAACTGGATGTTGAGGTGGACCCTAAGATTAGTTTCATAGGGGAAACCTTGACTGAAGGCCCAGTGACAGAACCTGAAACCCCTGTCTCATCATCAACAACTGCTGCAGAGGTCCAAACTCCATCTGAGACACCTGCTGGTGAAGGTGTTTCTCAGCCTCTCTCTGGCCAGAGCATGGAAGCTACACCAAGCAATGAAGGCCAAGCCTCAATCCACCCTGAGTCACAAAGGTCTGTTGGTGACAAAGGGAAAAGGATAATGACTCCTGAGGAAATTGAGGAGGAAGAGAGAGAGAGGAAAAGGAGACTAAGGGGAAAAAGTTCTTCTGGGTCATCTAGCTTCATGCAAGCTGCAATCAGGGCTGCCCCCAGACCAAATACTCAGGATGATGAGTTAAGGGCAGTCAGGATTACCTACTTACAGACCAGGAACTATGATATTGATGAAATCATCTCCCTCCCCTTAGAAGAGTTAAATGAACTGGCTGACATGGAAGTGTCAAGAGAGATGAAGGAGAAAGAGGATGCAAGGTTACTTCTCCAATTCAAAGAGGAGAAGAGACAGAAAAGACTTTACAAGCATGCTCCCACTCTCTCTCCAGTTCAAGAAAGTCCTGTACAGGAAGATGTGGCTCCACAAGAACCTCAGGTAGATAAAGAAGAAGATAGGATCAAGATGATCAACTATCTGAGTGCCACAGGCTTCTATCAGGCAGATGCACTTCTTCCCTTGTCCTATGACTTCATTGAGTTCGAGTACCTAAAGCAACTTGAGCTTGAGCTAGTCAAAGAAAGAAAAACAACCAAAAGGAAGCTAAGGGAAGAAGCTGCAAAGTCAAGAGCCATCATTCAAAAGAATGCAAAGAAGTCCGCTGACAGACAAAGAATGATGAGCTTCTTGAAGCTATATGGATTCTCCGGAAGGAGACTTGGCCCCATGTCTCTATCCACTATGGATGAGCATATAAGGGTGATCAAGCAGAAGATTAAAAGTGGAGAACTTATTGACCAGCACTCTCTTCCAAGTCAAGTCCCACCTGAAGTGGAGGTCAAGTTTGAACAACCAGAGACACCTCAACCAAAACCTCCAGCTGAGCCTCAGCAAACTTCATCTTCTGATCCAAGGCAGGGTCAAACTCCCTCTCCTTCTGAACCTGTGAGGGAGGAACACCCAACTGAGAAAGACACTAATGATCAACATGGTGCTGCAGACCAGTCTTCTAAGTTAAAGTCATCTAAGAGGGAGAAGAGGATGGCTTCTAAACCAAAGACTAAGAAGAAGAAGCCAAAGTCATCTACCTCTGCACCTCAGGCTGAATCAGATCAACCTGAGGAAGTGCATGATGAGGCAGCCCAATCAACTCCTATGCAAGTGGCTCCTCTAACAACTGAGACACCCATCTTGTCCTGGACTTATTCTACCAATCCAGAAAGATGGAATGTCATCAGAGATCAAGGTGTTGAGAATGTCTACTCATGGCAAGACATAATCAACTTACCTCTGCATGATCTCTTTGAGATGAGAAGATACTATGAGAGTCTTGATGATCCTGACCATCTAATGAAGAAAGGAATGGTCTTGATTGTACTGAAGACTACCAACATTTGAAGATCTTCTAAGTGTTTTGGTAGCATCAGCCTAGGGGGAGTTTGTAAGGATTCCTTAAGTCTGATGCAACCCAAAACATCCAAAGTGTCTCAAGCAACATGCACTAAGTACTGAAGTGAAGAATGCTTCGGAAGTTTTACACAATGCATTAGAAAATACTCTAAGTGTAAAATCTTCCGAAGCCAAGACCAATATCTTCCGAAGCCAAACATGAAGTCTTCCGAAGCCTCAGAGACAAAGTCTTCCGAAGCTTCAACCTATGAAGATAGATTTCTTCCGAAGACTTTTAGTACACATGCTTTATCTGATGTACTGTTCCATAAAGCACCTTTTCCGCTGCATCTCTGTAAAGTCACTAACTTACATGAGTTGGTGAAAAGGTCCATGCTTTTGGTAACTGTACATTGAGGTCTTGAGTCTGTAACTTTCCACTTTATGTACTTTATCCTTTTTGTAATGTATAAGGATGTGAGCTATGGCATTTCATAATCACAAGGTCAAAAGGTAGATATGCCTTTTGATCCTACAATTGATTTTGTTAGTGTCTAGTCATTTGTATCCAGCTGGCTTTCAAAGTATAGCCGGCTGTAGGTTGTAGTATAAGTATTTCAAGTTCTTGTATCTTTCTTTATGCTTTGTAACACTTGTAAAATAACTTGAGAAAGCAATATTCTGCCTCCTTGAAACCCATACTCTCTTGTTCTGTCTCTTGCTTTACTTGTGTTCTTTGTATCACTTTGGTTTACCCAGTTCACTGTTTGATTAAAGTTTAGTTAATCTCCTCTTTGTGTTGTTGTGTTGTAATTGTGTTAAAGCCCTTAAACGGTCCTGCAAAAGACCATTTAAGAAAGTTTGCTTCCAAATCTGATGAAGGATTCTACAGGATCGGTTTTTTTCACTCAACACAGATATTAACTCTCAAATTCACTAACTCACTCGGTTTGATGATACAGAATCCTTACAGAGTTGATAATAATATACTAAGTAAGATAGAACACAAGAAAATAAATTTTCAAGATACTTGTATATATTACTTCTCAACTCAAAGTATAACAAGACTCTTACAAGCATATTACATGAGTTACAACGAGAAACTATATATACTACTACCTATAGCCGAATATATTTTGATACAGCTGGAAACCTATGACTAAAGCAAATACTATATTGCTAAAGGTAAGGTATCTTAGATAAAATAATATCTAAGATTTGGTAGTCATGACATGTCCATGACTTACCTTTTGTCACCAACTAAAGTCGATAACTGTACTAACTGATAAGAAATGAATAGTGTATTAAAGTATGGTCAACTATATGGGTGTGGGAAAAGCATCATGGTATCTCAGAGATTTGCAACGGAGTGTCAGAGGGACCATACTTATGTCCACTGGTTCATAGTAGGTTCTTCTGAAGGTTAATTGGCTTCGGAAGAACAAGTTCTTCCGAAGCCACTTATACTTTGGAAGAGGCTACTTCTTCCGAGGCTTGAGACATTCTTCAGGCCTTCATACTTCGGAAGTCATTGTCTTGATTTCTTCTAAGTGTTCAACTTCGGAAGAAGGAAGACTTTGTCTTCAGAAGTTGGAGTTCCTCTTCGGAAGCTCTTACAGACTTGACCTTCGGAAGCTCAGCATTTGCCTTCGGAAGTTCTTCATCAGTTGCACCCAAAATTGTCTAAGTGGTTTTTTGGTTGCACCAGCCTTACTTGATCTAACAAACTCCCCCTAGGCTGATGCTATCAAAACCTCACTTGTTTATACATCTCAAAGCTTTCAGTTCCAGGGAGAAAAGATATTTATCTATCTCTTTGTTTTTCCAGATGTAGTGCTGAGAAGTTTGTACAAATTATTTGTGGACAGGAGATCCAGTCTGTCACTTTGAATGATATGTACCCTCTGTTGTGACCCTCTGAAGAGAGTTAGTTGACGGGAGTTGTACTCATACTCCCATCTAACTATAGACTCCAGTTCAGGAGCTTCAACCATTTGAAGAAAGGCTTTGCCTTTGCTTGCTGATCCTTCCTTTTCATCTTTCTCTCTCAGCTTCAACTCTTCTTCAATCTTGGCCCTTACGGTTAGCTCAGCCAGATGAAGACTGCTAAGATGATTTTTGATGGAGCAACTATCTTAGAGTTGGAGGGATTGGAGAATGGTTTTACTGCTAACTCAGCAATATCAAATCTGCTGAAGTGTAGCAGAGAGGAGGCGCTAAGCCTTTGGTCTCACCATTCTCTCTTTCCATAACAAAGTTGTGAGAAGAATCTTCGAACCTCTACTGAATTATTTTCTTTCTAGTCACAAAAGACTGACTTGTTACCTTGTCCCCTTTCTTTGAATCCAATAGAGTCAACAACCTTCTTCTTAGCTTCTTCTCTTCTTCACTTAGCGAGTCAGAGTTGAGGCCAAGGAGTTTAACAGCCTGGTCCATTGTTCCTCTTGGCAGATCAAGGAATTGTTCTCTAGTGAGGGAACATGAGGATCCATCAATATAGGTTAGCTTGATTGACCCCTCCTCACAAGAGATATCGCTCAGAGTAGTACATTTGATGAGCTTCGTCTTAATCTCCTTGAATTCTTCTAAGGAAAGAGGTTTGGAGGTCTGAGAGGATGACTTAGGTGATTGTTGGGTAGGTAATGATGTTTGGGTTCTAGAAAGTGTTTTAGGTTAGAGAGCAAATACTTTCGGCTCATTCCCTTAATCGTTTTACAAATTTCACTGCCCAAAGTTTCCTTCGTCTTCAATTTACCCAAATTCAATCTCATTTCTTTGCAACTTTTCACAAAATGGCTCCAAACCCTTAGCACAACCAAGTCGCACTCCTTGACTCTCCAAGGATGCTGACTTCTCTGAAATCATCTCCTTTCTTACTTAATCCATCTATTAAACTTGCCCTAACTGTTATCTCCCGTTTATTCAAACCACATGGCCGAATTTGGGGGAAACGGACAGATTGTAACCCTGAACGGAGTTAGGGTTCTTAGGTGAACCATTTGTGGTCAGAAAATGATCATATCTGAACAGATCATCAGGGAGCATCTAGAGCTTCATGATGAAGGCTCTCGTACCGAGTTCGCCAAAGAAGACCTAGATGACACATATACCCAGATGGGATGTGGTGGTGATGTGAGCACGTAAACTGTGTAGAACTTTCCTACAACTAAAAGTTCCTGCTTCACATAGTCCTTTACTGTTTGTCAAACAAGTCTGGGGGATGGGATCAAATCCCTTATGAACTAGGATACCTAGTTCATGGGTTGGTAAAAGGCCTCCGGTTCAACTATTTAAGTTTTGTGCTGACCAATCTGATAGGGAACCTTCAAAGGGAAACATTTTACATGTATCCTCGGTTCATTCAGCAATCATCAACTGGGAGTTGGACCAGAGTAAGCTTGTATGTGCAGCTGCTCTACCTGCCCCTCACATGAGGCCAGTCATCTTCAAAGTGCTGAAAGAGGATGTCCACCAACTTTACTGGAAGACACACTGCACTTCTTCCAGGTATGATTGAGCACATAGCTCCTGGTGACATCCTGTTAACCCCACAGGTGATGAACCCACACCATCAATTACCTCACAATACCAAATCTACCTTCCCACCCCATCAAAATTACTTATTAGAGACGATCCAAACGAACCCTTGTTCAATCTACTCTGATTGAACAAGTTCATCCTGTTGAATCTAAAAAGGCTAGAGTGGAAACATGGGCTCCCACTCAGTCTAAGGTCCCACCTTCCTTTACAATTGACCTTAATATGGGAATTGAGTCTCCTCACTCTCAATCCCATAAGCCCCAAACCTAAGCTAAAATTCTAAGGATGAGTCACTATAATCTCCTGAGCAGCCCAAAAGGATAGCCCTCTCATAGGCTCAATGTCATTAGACATTGATCAAGGTCTCGGGTCATTAGGCATAACCTCTATATCCTATACTGACCTTTTAATAAGAACTGATGAGGAGATTATGTCTCTTCAAGGCCATGAGGTTGATCCACAACACCCACTTAAGGATCAACTGAGCCTAGAGAGACCTCTGATCTCTAGCCCCCATCAGCAATCCCAACTGAGGTAAGTCCCACTGGTGTGGAGAGGACTCATGTAGATTCAGCTGCCACTACTGAAGGAGCCTCATTGGACCTCAGGACAGTGGTAACATATCTGAGACTGAATCTACGGAAATCTTGCCCTTTGATGACTCTGAAGAGACATCATTAGGCAAGGGAAACTAGGGAGCCAAAAAACCACATCTGGTGGTGAGGATGCACATACTCGGTATGTTACATCATCTCCCCATGATTCTTCTAAAGAAGATGAGGGAAGTCTGTAACTCACCATAAGAGACCTACTTTCTAAAGTCTCGAACCTTGAATCTAGGGTTAAGAGTTTAGAGGATAGGTCTGCCACTCAGCAACTTGAGATCAAAAATCTCAAGGCTAACTAGCTGAGAACAGACTGAGAAATCTGTTAGGCATGTACCTATTCAAGTCTCTTTGACCTCTTCCTCTAGCTCATCAAGCTCTCAAGATGATGCTACCAAAAAGAGAGAGAGTGTTCAGAGACAAGCACATGAGGAACCACAAAGTTTACCTCTTTCTACTTTGACTTCAAAAATATCCTGCTCAACAAGCCAACAGTTTTCCCTAAGCCTCCTCCAATCATTCTTCAAGTGGACCTAAGGATGCTCAAAGATCTAAACATGTTCTTTTCCAAGTTCCTGATGGGATCATCTATTGAACAGCCAAGTCCAGATGTTGTTGTGGTATACTTTGGAACTGAAGAGCTTCAAAGGTTGAATGCACCATCTACCATTGTCAAGGAAGTTGGTCAACCTAAGGTCCACATTGAACCTGAGATTGAATTCAAAAGGGAAATGATGACTGATGCCCAGCAACTGAAACAGTTGGGATAGATAGTGCAAATCCACAGACTTCCAAAGCTGAAGTCAAAGCCTCGGAAGAATCTCTTCAAATTTCTGAAGCTGAGATAGAAGCTAGGGAAGGGTTATTTTCATTGTCTGATGATCTAATTATCACAGATGCAATTCTTGCACTAGCATTTGAGGTAAATAGTGAGGACTTTTTCAACCTACCCCTTACTCAAACATCACCATTACCATATGCTCCAATCACCACCTCTCAACCTGAAACCTCCACACAAGAACCTCCCAAGTCTCAAACTTCCGAAGACACTAAAGGGAAGTGGAAGATGACTGCGGAAGAACTGCTAGAGGAAGAAAGGTTGTAAAAGCTAAAAAAGAAAAGGTAGACTCCCTACTGGGAAGCTACTAGCTGCAAGTAGCAAAGCAGATTTAGCCAACCAGGAGGCTATCAACAATAGAAGAAGGGTGGAGATCATTGACAAACTTGTCAATCTAAGAGCTACTAATGAATATATGCTCCTGCTATCATTGGAGGAGCTGGTTGAGTTAGAAAAGGCAACCCTGTTGCGGATTGAACAAGAAGAAGAAGCAGCAATGTTGGCCTTAGAGGAAGAAAGGAAAAGAAAGGAAGAAGAAGCTGACCAACAGCTTAGGAATGAGAGGATAGCTTTCCTAAGCTCCAATGGATTCTCTCTGGGGAATTAACTCCTCACAACAATGATATGATCTTGTGGATTTCAAGAAAGAACAAGATCAAATGGAGAAAGAGAGAAAGAAGGCTGCTAAGGAAAAGCTAAGGAATAAGAAGAAGAAGGAGGAGGAGGAGGAAGAAGCTGAACTTGCAGCTGTCAAGAAGATGGGTGACAAAGCCTGGAGCGACATGTCAGTGACATCAAGGCTGACATTCGCTCAGGAAGAAGGAAAGAGATATACATAAGAGTACAGGGTATGACTTCCAAACCACACACCTCAACCTCAACCTCAACCTCAACCTCAACCTCAACCTCAACCTCAACCTTAACCACAACCACAACCTCAACCTGAACCAATCCCTTTCCATTTTCTCATCAAAACCGAGCCAACCATTGAGCCATACACTCCTGAACCTACACCATCAACCTTACCCTCTTCCTCACCTACTCAATTACAACAACCACCTCAACTACCTATCCTCTAACCTAAAACACTTTCTAGAACCCAAACATCATTACCTACCCAACAATCACCTAAGTCATCCTCTCAGACCTCCAAACCTCTTTCCTTAGAAGAATTCAAGGAGATTAAGACGAAGCTCATCAAATGTACTACTCTGAGCGATATCTCTTGTGAGGAGGGGTCAATCAAGCTAACCTATATTGATGGATCCTCATGTTCCCTCACTAGAGAACAATTCCTTGATCTGCCAAGAGGAACAATGGACCAGGCTGTTAAACTCCTTGGCCTCAACTCTGACTCGCTAAGTGAAGAAGAGAAGAAGCTAAGAAGAAGGTTGTTGACTCTATTGGATTCAAAGAAAGGGGACAAGGTAACAAGTCAGTCTTTTGTGACTAGAAAGAAAATAATTCAGTAGAGGTTCGAAGATTCTTCTCACAACTTTGTTATGGAAAGAGAGAATGGTGAGACCAAAGGCTTAGCGCCTCCTCTCTGCTACACTTCAGCAGATTTGATATTGCTGAGTTAGCAGTAAAACCATTCTCCAATCCCTCCAACTCTAAGATAGTTGCTCCATCAAAAATCATCTTAGCAGTCTTCATCTGGCTGAGCTAACCGTAAGGGCCAAGATTGAAGAAGAGTTGAAGCTGAGAGAGAAAGATGAAAAGGAAGGATCAGCAAGCAAAGGCAAAGCCTTTCTTCAAATGGTTGAAGCTCCTGAACTGGAGTCTATAGTTAGATGGGAGTATGAGTACAACTCCCGTCAACTAACTCTCTTCAGAGGGTCACAACAGAGGGTACATATCATTCAAAGTGACAGACTGGATCTCCTGTCCACAAATAATTGTACAAACTTCTCAGCACTACATCTGGGAAAAACAAAGAGATAGATAAATATCTTTTCTCCCTGGAACTGAAAGCTTTGAGATGTATAAACAAGTGAGGTTTTGATAGCATCAGCCTAGGGGGAGTTTGTTAGATCAAGTAAGGCTGGTGCAACCAAAAAACCACTTAGACAATTTTGGGTGCAACTGATGAAGAACTTCCGAAGGCAAATGCTGAGCTTCCGAAGGTCAAGTCTGTAAGAGCTTCCGAAGAGGAACTCCAACTTCTGAAGACAAAGTCTTCCTTCTTCCGAAGTTGAACACTTAGAAGAAATCAAGACAATGACTTCCGAAGTATGAAGGCCTGAAGAATGTCTCAAGCCTCGGAAGAAGTAGCCTCTTCCAAAGTATAAGTGGCTTCGGAAGAACTTGTTCTTCCGAAGCCAATTAACCTTCAGAAGAACCTACTATGAACCAGTGGACATAAGTATGGTCCCTCTGACACTCCGTTGCAAATCTCTGAGATACCATGATGCTTTTCCCACACCCATATAGTTGACCATACTTTAATACACTATTCATTTCTTATCAGTTAGTACAGTTATCGACTTTAGTTGGTGACAAAAGGTAAGTCATGGACATGTCATGACTACCAAATCTTAGATATTATTTTATCTAAGATACCTTACCTTTAGCAATATAGTATTTGCTTTAGTCATAGGTTTCCAGCTGTATCAAAATATATTCGGCTATAGGTAGTAGTATATATAGTTTCTCGTTGTAACTCATGTAATATGCTTGTAAGAGTCTTGTTATACTTTGAGTTGAGAAGTAATATATACAAGTATCTTGAAAATTTATTTTCTTGTGTTCTATCTTACTTAGTATATTATTATCAACTCTGTAAGGATTCTGTATCATCAAACCGAGTGAGTTAGTGAATTTGAGAGTTAATATCTGTGTTGAGTGACAAAAACCGATCCTGTAGAATCCTTCATCAGATTTGGAAGCAAACTTTCTTAAATGGTCTTTTGCAGGACCGTTTAAGGGCTTTAACACAATTACAACACAACAACACAAAGAGGAGATTAACTAAACTTTAATCAAACAGTGAACTGGGTAAACCAAAGTGATACAAAGAACACAAGTAAAGCAAGAGACAGAACAAGAGAGTATGGGTTTCAAGGAGGCAGAATATTGCTTTCTCAAGTTATTTTACAAGTGTTACAAAGCATAAAGAAAGATACAAGAACTTGAAATACTTATACTACAACCTACAGCCGGCTATACTTTGAAAGCCAGCTGGATACAAATGACTAGACACTAACAAAATCAATTGTAGGATCAAAAGGCATATCTACCTTTTGACCTTGTGATTATGAAATGCCATAGCTCACATCCTTATACATTACAAAAAGGATAAAGTACATAAAGTGGAAAGTTACAGACTCAAGACCTCAATGTACAGTTACCAAAAGCATGGACCTTTTCACCAACTCATGTAAGTTAGTGACTTTACAGAGATGCAGCGGAAAAGGTGCTTTATGGAACAGTACATCAGATAAAGCATGTGTACTAAAAGTCTTCGGAAGAAATCTATCTTCATAGGTTGAAGCTTCGGAAGACTTTGTCTCTGAGGCTTCGGAAGACTTCATGTTTGGCTTCGGAAGATATTGGTCTTGGCTTCGGAAGATTTTACACTTAGAGTATTTCTAATGCATTGTGTAAAACTTCCGAAGCATTCTTCACTTCAGTACTTAGTGCATGTTGCTGAGACACTTTGGATGTTTTGGGTTGCATCAGACTTAAGGAATCCTTACAAACTCCCCCTAGGCTGATGCTACCAAAACACTTAGAAGATCTTCAAATGTTGGTAGTCTTCAGTACAATCAAGACCATTCCTTTCTTCATTAGATGGTCAGGATCATCAAGACTCTCATAGTATCTTCTCATCTCAAAGAGATCATGCAGAGGTAAGTTGATTATGTCTTGCCATGAGTAGACATTCTCAACACCTTGATCTCTGATGACATTCCATCTTTCTGGATTGGTAGAATAAGTCCAGGACAAGATGGGTGTCTCAGTTGTTAGAGGAGCCACTTGCATAGGAGTTGATTGGGCTGCCTCATCATGCACTTCCTCAGGTTGATCTGATTCAGCCTGAGGTGCAGAGGTAGATGACTTTGGCTTCTTCTTCTTAGTCTTTGGTTTAGAAGCCATCCTCTTCTCCCTCTTAGATGACTTTAACTTAGAAGACTGGTCTGCAGCACCATGTTGATCATTAGTGTCTTTCTCAGTTGGGTGTTCCTCCCTCACAGGTTCAGAAGGAGAGGGAGTTTGACCCTGCCTTGGATCAGAAGATGAAGTTTGCTGAGGCTCAGCTGGAGGTTTTGGTTGAGGTGTCTCTGGTTGTTCAAACTTGACCTCCACTTCAGGTGGGACTTGACTTGGAAGAGAGTGCTGGTCAATAAGTTCTCCACTTTTAATCTTCTGCTTGATCACCCTTATATGCTCATCCATAGTGGATAGAGACATGGGGCCAAGTCTCCTTCCGGAGAATCCATATAGCTTCAAGAAGCTCATCATTCTTTGTCTGTCAGCGGACTTCTTTGCATTCTTTTGAATGATGGCTCTTGACTTTGCAGCTTCTTCCCTTAGCTTCCTTTTGGTTGTTTTTCTTTCTTTGACTAGCTCAAGCTCAAGTTGCTTTAGGTACTCGAACTCAATGAAGTCATAGGACAAGGGAAGAAGTGCATCTGCCTGATAGAAGCCTGTGGCACTCAGATAGTTGATCATCTTGATCCTATCTTCTTCTTTATCTACCTGAGGTTCTTGTGGAGCCACATCTTCCTGTACAGGACTTTCTTGAACTGGAGAGAGAGTGGGAGCATGCTTGTAAAGTCTTTTCTGTCTCTTCTCCTCTTTGAATTGGAGAAGTAACCTTGCATCCTCTTTCTCCTTCATCTCTCTTGACACTTCCATGTCAGCCAGTTCATTTAACTCTTCTAAGGGGAGGGAGATGATTTCATCAATATCATAGTTCCTGGTCTGTAAGTAGGTAATCCTGACTGCCCTTAACTCATCATCCTGAGTATTTGGTCTGGGGGCAGCCCTGATTGCAGCTTGCATGAAGCTAGATGACCCAGAAGAACTTTTTCCCCTTAGTCTCCTTTTCCTCTCTCTCTCTTCCTCCTCAATTTCCTCAGGAGTCATTATCCTTTTCCCTTTGTCACCAACAGACCTTTGTGACTCAGGGTGGATTGAGGCTTGGCCTTCATTGCTTGGTGTAGCTTCCATGCTCTGGCCAGAGAGAGGCTGAGAAACACCTTCACCAGCAGGTGTCTCAGATGGAGTTTGGACCTCTGCAGCAGTTGTTGATGATGAGACAGGGGTTTCAGGTTCTGTCACTGGGCCTTCAGTCAAGGTTTCCCCTATGAAACTAATCTTAGGGTCCACCTCAACATCCAGTTGACCGATGATATTGCCTGATTGCCTAAGTCTCCTTCTTAGAGAGAACTCTGCAAGGATCCTATCTTGGATTCTTTGAGCCAGCCTGTCAGCTTGTCTTGAATTGCTTGGATTGACAAGTGGCATGTTGACTAAATCAAGTCTTTCATAGAAGCTCAGGCTTTGGAACTGAAAAAGTTCTTGTTGGCCTTGAACTCTGTGAAGTATAAGGGCTCTTCTGTCATCATCATAACTCCACCTTATGATGTAGTTGCCAGTTCCTTGTGGTGGAGATGAGACAGCCCTTGGTATACCTTCCTCAAAGAGACTCCTGATGAGTGAGTCTATAGAGTCCACATTAATGTGAACTTGAGGAAGTTGCTGAGAATGCACAACAGCAAGTGAGGATGGTGAGTCCTCTATGTCCATTCTCTTTGAAGAACTCCCAGGTTCTGTGGTTGTAATAACTTTCTCCCCCTTTTTGGTAGCATCACCCACTTGCATAGGTGAGCTGGAGGATAAGTCAATCACTTCCACAGGTTCTTGTGTTCCTGGTTGAGCTCTCCTTAAAGGTCTCCCAGCTAGTTTTTCCTGCAGATATGAAATCTGAAGTTGCTGATCATTGACCCTGTTTTGTAAGGTAGTCACCTGAGATTCCAAGTGACTAACCTTAGAGACTAAATAGGTGCATGTTTTTGACAATTTCTGCACCTTTAGTCTCAAATTCCCCTCATCTTCATCAGAAGAATCATTGGGGGATGAGATGATTGGACCAAAGTCCTCTCTCTCACCACCAGCTTGAGTTTCTTGGCTGCTGGTTTTCCTCTGCTCACTGGCAGCCTCAGTTGAGATGCCAGTGGGCTGAGTTGCCATGGTTGAGGTCTTAATGATGTAATCACTTTCAAAAGTGAGAGCCTCTTCCATATGGACATCCTGAACAGGTTCAGAAGTGTCCACCTCAGTAATAGGTGACTGATGTGGGATAGACTGAGGAGAGTTAGAGGTACTCATCTCTCTTTGAGTAGGGGAGGAGAAGAGAGACTCATGGTACTCACTGAATCCTAAGTCTTCATCAGTATAGAATGATAGGTTGGGAATTGGTTGGTTGAGATCCAAAGGCTGGGGATGGTAGCTGTCCCCTGAAGGTTGTTCATTTGAGTGTTGAGACTCAGAGTGAAGGCTTAAGGCTGTTGGGCTAGTGAGCTCATCAGGGTGAGCATGAGGAACCTCAGCCCTGATAGGTGAAGTAATGGGAGTGGTTTGCTCCTCAGGAGAAGTGGGAGCTCTAGTATCCACTTCTTCCTGTAAGGTTGAGTATATGGGGGCCTGCACAGACTTAATAGCCTGAGCAGGGGTTCGTTTGGATTTTCTTTGGTAGGTGAGGGTGATTTCTGGTCTTTTTTAGGGGTAAGGATAAAAGAGGTGTGGGTTCAACACTAGCTTGTGTTGCTAGGTTGTCACCTTGAGCAATGAGCTCTAACATTTTTGGGACTAGGGCTGTTTCTACCCCTGAGAAGCCTACAGTTGACTTCTTCATTATTTTAAAGATGCCGGACTTCATCTGTCCCAATTTAAGAATATTACTTGTTTCCCTCAACTGTGAGCCCAGTTCACAGTTGAGAATGTGTTGAACATATCTAGGAAACATGTAATACTCTAAGGAGTCTAAGTTTGCAAGTAAATTAGTATAAACAAATTGTGAATACCTGAACTTGACCCCCTGAACCATTCCATGAACTATAAAGAAGAGATCCTCAGGAATCTGGTCCCATCCACCATGCTTGTTTGATAAGCTGTGGATAACCACATGGAGCAGGTATTTCCACCGGGATGAGACCTTCCCTTTCCTGAAGGTCTTTACAGAGAAATCTAGCCCATCTGCTCAAAGGAATGATTAACAGCTTCCTTTGGGAAGGACACCTCACCTTCTTCATCATCCAGCTGTAAGTGTTGGTTAATGATGGCCGGAGTGATGAAGATTGTCCTCCCTTGCACTGTGGCAGACAGTGCCTTCTCCCCATCCATAATGACCTCTTGGCAGGTCTTCCAGAATTCAAGCAAGTGATCCTGAAGATCATGTTAGGTTGGACTCACTTTAGTATAGATGTTTACTTTACATTGTAATAGGACTTTTGTTAGTTTCATTTTGTATTTTGTTAGTAATTAGCAGTTTTGGCAGTCCAGCGAAACTGTGAGCGAATCTATAGTTTTGCTCACTATTTGCTGTTTTGGTTTACCTGGCGAACTTGTGTTCTGCCGGGCGAAACTATAGTTTCGGCATGACAGTTTCGCTGGTAGCGAAACTGTCAGCGAAACTATGACTGCTATATATACTATTGTCATTTCACTTTGTATGGTAAGTTTGCAAAACCCTAATCGTGGAATTCTGTTGCAAACTATCATTTCTAAGCAGTTACTTCATTGAAATACAATTGTGCTTATTGTTATTGAGTGAGTTTGTTCATTTGAATATCAATTATGTCTTGATTCATCATATTCTCTTCTCAATTGTTTGTTATTTGGTTTGTGTATTTGATATTGATCAAATTATCCTATCAATTGTACTGTTCATCGATCACATGGACCAACAGATCCTCATATAGAGTAGGATCAATGGTCAGGGAGGTGAAATAGTTGGATAGAGTCAAGAATTGGCAAATCTCTGAGACACTTGCATCTTTCTCAGAGCTTAACAGAGCAACTTGATTATGTTGCCTGTGAAGTTGCATGGAGAAATCTGGGTTGTTTCTGCGGTTAAGGTTGGCCATTTCAGAAGCTTAAGGGTGAAGAAAGGTAGAAAGCAAAGGCGGTTTAGAGAATTAGGTTAGAGGAATAGTAGAATTGAGGAAGATAGTGGGAATGAGGGGGAACCGTTGGGTATTTATGTGAAAAGGGATTTGAACCAAAGTTAATGAAAGAGGATAAACTTTGAAATCCGGAAGTCGGTCCCACCTCTGAAAAGTTAGTTTACTTTTGCTCAAAAAGTAGTTTTCTTGGAATTCGAAAAGCTTCCGAAGGTAATTTGTCTTCTGAAGTTTTGATTGAAAAAGTGTTAGGTCTAGAATCAGTAGATCTAGTCATTATGTATAGGCTTAGTACTTGAATTAATATCTGTAATGAACGTTTGTATTTCATTATTGTGTATGCATTAAATATATAGGTTGGTTTATGTATGGTTGCAGGAACAAAAATTATAATTGGTCAAATTCACAAATTGACCAAGTGTAAGAAACATCTACGGATGAACATTTTGTTCTTCCGTAGATATATTTCTTACAAGTAATTATGCATCCAAAGATCTTCTGCGGATGAACAACAAGATACCTTCGGAAGAACAATACCTTCGGAAGAACAATACCTTCGGAAGAACAAGATACCTTCGGAAGATCATTACCTTCGGAAGAACATTATCTACGGAAGAACAAAATTACTACTGAAGACTATATTCCTGCGGAGTCCAAACACTTGTATTATACAAGTGGTACAAGTCAACAAGTCAACAAGTCAACAAGGCGGTTATGCGAATCCCGAGAAATCCGATGATTCCTTAACAGAAACAAATCAAATCCCAAGAGATCCGGTGTTTCCTATAACTGAAACACCTTTGTCTATAAATATGGATCCTAGGTTTCGATTCAAGCATGATTGAGTTAGACGATTGATTGATTGAGAACCGCAATAGCAATACAACAATCATCAAAAGTCTTTCGATCAACTTAAACATACACAACATCATAGCATTCTTTGATATCGTACATTCAATTCTTTTGTAATCATCAACACATTATAATAAAATACTGATTAATCATTAATTGTGTTTTGTTTCGTGTGTTCTTGATATTTCATTGATATTTAAAGTTTCTTAAACACAATTAAACCAAATCAACGTTAATTCCGCTAACGTTGACTTGACATCGATTCACACTGATAATTCCTGTTGACGATCCTTGGATTCACAGGTGGTATCAGAGCCAAGTGCTCATTGATTTAGATCAATTGATCTATCAGTGTTAGTTGTGTTTTAATTGTGTTTGATTTCGTTTAACAGCAATCGTTTTTAATTAACTTGTTTCTATATTTAAATCAATTGAATAGCAGATCTTGTTAACATCATGAGCAACTTCAGTGGTTCATCTTACCAACCTCCGAAGTTGGAAACAAAAGCAGATTTCAAGTCTTGGAAAATCAAGTTCAGGAATCATGTAAACTATACTGATTCTGACTTGTGGATTTCCATCACTGAAGGTCCTTATATTCCACCCACTCTTGGGCCGGATTATAATGACAAAAATCAACCAATCAGTACGAAAGATCTATCACCTGATGATGTCAAAAAGGTTAAAGTCGATATAAAAGCATACAGTTTGCTTAGTATGGCTTTACCTGAAGAGATATTAATCAGGTGTGAGAACTATAAAACAGCACACTCCTTATGGAAGATACTTCACACTCTCTGCGAAGGGAGTGATGAGATAAGAAGTATAAGGAGAGACACCCTCAGATCACAATATGAAACTTTTCATCATATTGAGGGTGAATCAATTCCTCAGCAACTTCATAGATTCATGCAGTTAGTCACTGAGATGAATATTCTAGAGTTGAAGTATACTAGTGAGGAATTAAACAAGAAAATGCTCCACACTTTGCCAGAAAGTTGGAAGCATACTGTGTCCATGTTCAAGAACACTATAGATCTGAAAGCAACTGGCTTAGATACTCTGGTTGCAAAAGTGGAAGCTCTTGAAATGGACGAAAAATCAAGAAACAAGAGTGTGAGAACTCATGTCTCACCCTATCACTTCAAAGAAACAAATAATGTAGGAAGTGCATTTATTTCAAACAATGAAAGTGATAACTCTTGTGCTAGGAGTGATGATGAGGAGGAAGTTAGCTTCTATGCTTCAAAACCCTCAAAGAAATCATCTCAAGACAAGCAGCAAAAGAATAAAGGAAGAACTACTGATAGACAAGATACAACTGCAGCAACAGCTAAGTCTTCCTTTTCAGCAAATCAGTCAGAACCAATAACTGTGATATTGGACTCTGAAGAACAAAGAGCAGCCTTTGCAGCTTTTAGCTCAAGTTTTCAAGCATATCTGGGAAGCTCTCTAACATCAGCCAATATCTGCCAACAAGACTTAGAAGAACTACCTCCAGATGTAGTGGAAGAGATGGATCTACAATGGCAGATGGCCATGATTGCTTATAGAGCTAAGCAATATCTCAGGAGAAATAAGAACTTGGCTTCAGCAAGCAAAACATCAAAGATTGGTGTTGACAAATCAAAAGTGAGATGCTACAAATGCAATCTCTATGGACATTTCTCAAGAGAATGCAATCAACAGTCTTATCCAGAGATGAGACAACATCAGCAGCATCAACAACATCAGATTCAAGCAAATCAACAATCTTCTCAAAGACCTCTGCACAAGCAATCTCAACTGATCAATGCTTCCCCACCAGCCACCAAAGAATCAGCAGGACCTAGTAACTCAAAGGAGTCAGGGCTGATCATACTTCAAGATGGAACGTGTGACTGGAGTTTGTATGAGAAGGAAGTTTTGGAAGAGAATCAAGCTTTGATGGCCCATATGGATCAAACAGTTCCCCCAATGGCAAAAGAGGTAAAAGAAAGATTGTGTTCATCAACTTGTGTTGAGGAAGTTGAACGATATAGAGTCCATGCTCAACAGTTGGCTGATAAAGTAAAAGAAACAATGATTTTGAATGAATCCCATGTTAGAGAACATAAATTATATCAAATAAAAATTAATTCCTTGCAAAAGGATTTAGAAAAATTTGTTTCTGAAAATTATAGCCTAAAAGCCCAAGTTGAGCATTTGACCACTTCCTTAACAAAATCCATGGCTGATCATGCATCAACTGAAGTGAAACTTCAGAAGTTTCAATTATCATCTCAGCAATATGAGAAATTACTAAATTCTCATATTGAATCAAAGAAAAGGTCTGGGTTGGGTTATAATGCGGTTGCACCACCTATAAATGATAATTACACATCCTTACCTACAACAATGACAAACACTCTGTCAAATCATTTTGTGCCTGGCACTAAGTTTGAAAAAGATTCAACTAAAACTAAAATTAATGATAAAGCTGAGGTGAGTGAAACTGAATCATCTGAATCAGAATCATTAGATCAAAATGATTCAGAATTTGATTATGATAAGTGTGATGACTTGGATGATTCTGATGAACATGATGTTGATCAAACAAGCACTGGTAAAAATTTTCAACTGAAAGCCCATATCCCAAAAGTGCTTGAAGAAACAAAGTTGCCATACCCTCCTAAACAAAGAAACATGCTGAAGACCATCTGCAAGAGGATAGCTCAATTGAATGAAGGTCTTCAAGAACTAAGTATGCAAGACTCCTCCAAGAAATTGACTGATGAATCTGTCATCACTGAGGAAAGGGGAAAATTCAAAGGAAAGAAAAAGGCTTCAGTAGATCATCAACTGAACAAGAAAACTTCAGCTGCTGATCTACGGAAGAGAAATTCAGCCCCAAACAATCAAAATGTGCACAAAGTTGAAAAAGGTGAAGCACATTCAAAGCTAAAGAAGAAAGAGCTACAACAAAGATCAGCAAACAAAAGGAATGATTCTGAGAAAGAATCAGAAGAAAAGTATTGCAAATGGTGTGACATGAAAAATCACAACACTGAAGACTGTTACTTCAGCAGCTACTGTTCTATTTGCAATATGAACAATCATATGACTACTGATTGTTACTTCAACAAACATTGTTCTATCTGCAACAAAAATAATCATTCCACACAGGAATGTTATTTCAACAAAAAGAACAAGACAAAAAGCTCAAAGAAGAAAGAATCAGACAAATCTGAATCAGATTCTCAATCTACGGATTCTGCAAAGAGCTCAAAACTGAAGAAGTTTGAACAAAAATCAAAAGCAAAACCAAAGGACAAATCAGCATCAAGTGTTCATATACTGCGGAAAAGACCATCTTTTCAGCAGTCAAAAACACCACACAAAAGAGTAGATTTGTCAGACAAAGAATCAAAGGATGATGATTCATTCTTTGATAAATTTGACAAAGGCATTCATATACCTCTTTCAAAAACAAAAGATAGTGAAACATTTAAAGGTTCAGTGTCAAAACAAAAGACTCAAACAAATGAAGTTACTCTGAGTAAAGCAGACAATGTGAATCATGAATCTACTTCATCAACATCAAATTCAGCAGAATCATCCTCATCTAAATCAAATCAGAATGAATCAATTAAATCTGAAACTGAAACTTCAAAAATTGTTCATGAAAGAATAACTGTTTTAGATCCTGTTGATAAACCCAAGATCACTAAGACTTGGGTTGTCACTTCTAACTGATTTTCATTTCTGATTGCAGGAACAATATTGGAGAGCTGACAACATGTGGTATGTTGACAGTGGTTGTTCCAGGCATATGACAGGAAACTGTTCTCTTCTCCATGATTTTAAACATAAAAATGCTTCTTATGTGGCATTTGGTGGGGATAAAAAGGGAGGTAAAATTGTTGGTGAAGGAATGATAACTAATGGTGTACTTAAATTTGATAAAGTAAATTACTGTAAAAACTTACAGTATAATTTACTTAGTGTATCTCAAATCTGTGATCAAAACTACACTACATTGTTTGATGACACTAACTGTTACATTCTTAAGCCAGGATTTATGTCCCTGAAGATTGGATTCTCCTCAAAGCAGCAAGAAAAGGAAACACTTATGTTTTGGATATGAACAACACTTCACTCACAAAACATGAAACTTGCCTTATATCTAAACTTTCAGAAGATTTGTCACAATTATGGCATAGAAGGCTTGTTCATTCTAACATGAAGAACATGAATAAATTGGTGAAACATGACCTGGTCATTGGATTACCAAATAAAGAGTTCCATTGCTCAACTCATTGTTCTTCTTGTTACAAAGGAAAACAACACAGAGTGTCACATAAACCAAAAACAATCAATACTAATACTACACCACTCAAATTGCTTCACATGGATCTTTTTGGCCCAACCAATGTAATGAGCATTGGAAAAAGGCAATATTGTTTGGTGATAGTTGATGATTTCACTAGATTTACATGGGTCTTTTTCTTAAAACAAAAGAGTGAAACATCAGAAACATTAATGGACTTTGTCATCAAGATTGAGAATCAACTTGATACAAAAGTCAAAATTTTCAGGAGTGATAATGGTACTGAATTTGTCAACTTTGAACTAGATTCTTTTTGCAGGAGCAAAGGTATTGCAAGACAATTCAGTGCACCAAGGACTCCACAACAAAATGGAGTTGCTGAAAGAAGAAACAGAACTCTCATTGAAGCAGCAAGAACAATGCTAGCTGATTCACAACTACCTATTACCTTTTGGGCTGAGGCTGTGAATACTGCATGCAATGTTCAAAACAGAACATTAATTGTCAAAGAACATAACAAAACTCCTTATGAGCTCCTATTTAAAAGAAAACCTTACATAGGATATCTAAGAGTATTTGGATGTCAAGTAACTGTTTTGAACATAAAAGAGTCATTAGGAAAATTTTCAGAAAAAGCATATGATGGTTTCTTTGTTGGATACTCTTCAACATCAAAATCATATAGAGTGTATATTCCACAACATAACATTGTGGAAGAGACCCCTAATGTATCTTTTGATGAAAATGTGTTTACTAAGTCAGTTAAAGGTTCATCATGGTTATTTGACATAGATGCTTTGTCTAAATCTTTTAACTATGATCATTTGACAAATGCAGGATCTGATGAAGTATGCTATCCATTTGTTCCACCTATTATGACTGAAGTAACTTTATCTGCTGATCCCCCAAGGATACATCCATCTTCAGGTGAAAATACTTCAGCAGAAGCAGATATTACATGTGGAATTGAACAAAATGCATCCGGAGTTCCTTCGGAAGATCAGCATATATCCGGAGAAATTCCTTCGGAAGACCAAAATGCATCCGGAGTTCCTTCGGAAGATCAGCATGTATCCGGAGAAATTCATTCGGAAGACCAAAATGCATCGGAGAGGTTCCTTCGGAAGATCAGCATACATCCGGAGAAGTTCCTTCGGAAGACCAAAATGTATCCGGAGCAGCTCCTACGGAAGAACAAAATACTTCCGCAGAAGTTCCTGCGGAAGAGCAAAATCCAACTGCAGATACTTCTGTAGCTCAATCAACAGAGACTCAATTTGATTATTTCTTGAATTCTCAAATTGAGATGAATCAGTCAGAGGCAATGGAAATGACTAATCTGGAATCATCCATTCCAGTTGAGTCAACTCCCTCAATGAGAATTCATAAGTCTCATCCACTTAACAATATCATTGGAAATCCTGAAAAGAGAACTACAAGGAGCCAAAGTGGTACAGCCAACCTTTGTCTCTTCAACTGTTTTCTTTCTCAAGTGGTGCCTCCAAACATTACAGCTGCTTTAAAAGACAATAGCTGGATTGAAGCTATGCAAGAAGAGCTTCAACAGTTCAGAAAGCAAAAAGTATGGTCTCTTGTTGATTTACCTGAAGGTCAACATCCTATTGGAACTAGATGGCTATACAAAAACAAACTGGATGATAGAGGGATTATTGTCCGAAACAAAGCAAGGTTGATAGCACAAGGATACACTCAAGAAGAAGGCATAGATTATGATGAAGTTTTTGCACCAGTTGCAAGAATTGAGGCAATAAGAGTGTTCTTGGCATATGCATCATAAAGAAATTTACTGTGTATCAAATGGATGTCAAGTGTGCATTCTTATATGGGAAAATTGATGAGGAAGTTTATGTGTCTCAACCCCCCGGATTTGAAGATCCTCATTATCCTCACAGGGTATACAAACTAGATAAAGCCTTATATGGTCTTCATCAAGCACCAAGAAAATGGTATGAAACACTATCATCTTTCTTACTCAAGCATGGCTACAAAAGAGGAACTATTGATCAGACACTCTTTCTCAAACAAGAACATCAAGATCTCTTAGTAGTTCAAGTATATGTTGATGACATTATATTTGGATCAACTAATAAGAGATTGTGTGTGAATTTTGAAGAACTGATGAAATCTGAATTTCAGATGAGCTCAATGGGTGAATTAACATTCTTCCTTGGCCTTCAAGTTCATCAAAAAGCAGATGGAATATTCATCAATCAAGAAAAATACATACATCAAATACTGAAGAAATACAATCTTGCTGAAGTATCCTCATGCAAAACACCAGCATCAACAATTGATAAGATTGCTCCTGATCCCACTGGAAAATCTATTGATCAAAAATTATTTAGATCTATGATAGGTTCACTTATGTACTTAACTGCCAGTAGACCTGATATTATGTTTGCTGTGTGTGTATGTGCTAGGTACCAATCTGATCCAAAGGAGTCACATCTCAATGCTGTCAAAAGAATTTTCAGATACCTCAAGGGAAAACCAGGACTTGGTCTATGGTATCCCAAGGATGGAGACTTTACACTCTACTCATACTCAGACAGTGACTATGGTGGATGTAACAGCAATAGAAAATCAACAACCGGTGGATGTCAATTCATTGGACCCAGGCTAGTGTCATGGCAGTGCAAGAAACAAACAAATGTTTCTGTATCCACAGCTGAGGCTGAGTACATTGCTGCTTCAGCTGGGTGTTCTCAAGTACTTTGGTTACAAAACCAATTGCTTGACTATGGTTACAACTTTCTTCAAACTTCAATCTATATAGACAATTCTGCTGCTATGTTTATCACTGCTAATCCTGTGCAACATAGTAAAACAAAACATATAGAGATTAGGTATCATTTTCTGAGAGATTGCTCAGAAAAGGGATTGATTAAGTTAGTCAAAGTGGATACATCAAATCAGCTTGCTGATTTATTCACTAAAGCCTTTGATTCAGTCAGATTTAATTTTCTGATTGAGTCTCTAGGTATGATTAACTTAGATTAAATCAAGTCTAAACAAACAACATGCTGTGTGCAATAATGCATCAGTATGACTTATGCATGGGAAATGATAGTACACTATAGCTTTGCCTATTTCTGCATAAACAAATAACAATATATCTCAACAAGTTTCTTGATATGTGAGTAGGTTCATCTTGAGTGGAAACAAAACTTAGTGCATGCAAAACATAATACTATAATAATTGTCTGTGGGAAACTTCATTTTGAGAAAACAAAGTGAGTCTTATCCTAATGTGATCAAATCATTCATCTAAACACACTATGTAAAACACTTTACTATCTATCTTTGCAAATCATACTCCCTCTGTTTTGTGTGAACAAAGACCTGGGTGTATGATCACCATACTGAATATCAGTATCAAAGGTGAAAAGATCATGCTCATCATCATCCCTCTGTTTTGTGTGAACAAAGACCTGGGTTAAAGGCACCTCTGTTTTACGTGAGTAAAGACCTGGTGACCTGATGATGATCATATCTAAAGCTCTCAAAAGAATCCTAAGTGATCAACTGTATATTATCTTGAGCTTTATCAACATTGCATCAATGAGATGCCAAATACATCTCAAGATAGCTATTATAATTTAAAGTACATAGTCTTAAGTGTGAAAAAGTGATGATTTGACTTGCAAAGGGAGGACAACACCTTTGTGAATCAAATGTGAAGCCCGTGACAGTTATTTCTAAAACAATAAAACATGATAAACAGCATGCCTAGTTGATACATGAGCTCTTGTATGGATTTATATGGACAATATACTTACTTGTTCTAGTATCAACTATACAACATAACTAATCAGGAAGAGGCTTAGCATTATAGTATGATCCCATCTTATGTGTATCTGATCATTATCATATATTTAAAGTTCATGTTATTCCTCTTAAAGAAATTTATGATAAATGCTTATGTTCATCATTAATCACAAATTTAGGGGGAGTAGAATTCATGAAAAGCATCTAAATCAGCAGCAGCAATGTCTATATCATTATCAATTTGAAGAAATTGAAATCTGAGCATCATCTTAGCTGTTGGTTACATGAAATTTTTTAGTAAAAATCTCTATTTTAAATTTTCTTGTACTAAATTGTCATGTATACAAAGCCAACGAGGTCCTATAGCAATAATTGGTTCAACCAATGGAGTTGGGCCATACATACAACTGTGTGTAAATCAATATAAGTATATTAATGTTTATCCGTAGATTGGTAAACTACGGATGAATAAAGATCAATAAATTAATGATTACAATTTCACATCAGTAGAAGTTGTTGATCCGTAGATGTACTACGGAAGAGTAAATTGTGGATCCCACTTAATTAATGAGAAATTACTTCTACGGAAGAATACAATGTGGGACCCACTGAATAAATCAGAGAAAATTAATATGTCTGAGGGTATAAATAATGAGGTTTGACTTGTCAAATTCATTATTCACTTTTTCCGTTCACTTTTTCAGACCTAGAAAATCTCACTCAACAAAACTTTTCCCACTTCCTCAACATTCAAAATTTACCAAATCAAAACCTTAAGCAAACATATAGTTGTGTTCTTAATCAGCGTTTATTAAGGTAAAACATGTCGTAATCATCAAGAATGAACCAGTTGATTCTTGTTTTATCTCACAACTGTTCGTATTCTCATATCAATAATGTGATTCTAACGAAGTCTTTTCTTATGAACAGATGGATCAACGATTTGCAAAAGAACATAATGTGTGTGCTTTCTTGAACCCTGACGATCCTGTGTCAGAAGGATGTCAAGAAATTATGAGATATTTGAGAAGATCAAGGATATTCTATGCCCTATCTGCAGAGCCGACGATTTATCGCTCGCATATCAGTGATTTCTGGAATTCTGCACATATAGAAGAAGATGATGAAGGCATTATTGCAGAAGTAAAGAATCGAAGGCTGAGAATAGACGAACAAACAATAAGAAGGGTTCTAGAACTGGGAGATGTTGAAGTTGGACACCCTGATGTATTTGATAATGAATACATAGAAAAGGTTTTTCTCCTAATGGGGTATGATGGAGACTTTGAAAAGGGAGAAATTAAGAAGGGAAGACTCTGTAAGCCATACAGATTTTGTGTCACACTTATCTGAAGTGTATGTCAAACAGAAAATCTGGGCTTGACAGATTTTCAAGACATATATCATCTGGTATCATTGGCATCTTTGAGGGAAGGACTTACAACTATTCAAAGTACATCTTCAATTGTTTGTGTGATCACATTCGAGTACAGAAGGCTGATAAGATGTATATGTTTCCAAGATTCATTCAGCTCATCATTAATGCAGACCTGCCTGGAACATCTGTGGAGGGTGGTGTGTTTATCCAAGCACACCTTGGCAGATCTGTGCTAAACAAAATCTCAGGGAAATATGAAGGAGGTGACATAGACATGTTTGCTCATGTGATTGATGCTAATGCAGACATACCTCAAGAGCTTGTTTGGGAAATTGGTGAAGAGAGCTCTGCTACCAGCTCTGCTCAAGACACTCCATCACCAGAAACATCACCTCAACAACAACAACCACATCAACCACCATCTCCTCACAGCCAAAATACAGAACCTATCTCTCCAATCCTCCACCTATCACCACAACAACAACAAACACCCCAAACACAATCACCAGCCAGTCAAAATACTGAACCAATATCTCCCATTCAACCCCAATCACCAAATCAGCTTCAGATGCAACTTTACCAACAACCTACAAATTCAGATACTGAGAGCATCTACACTGGGGAGACAGAATTAGTCTCAGAAGCAAGTACAGTTAAACTGTCATTATCCAAGACTGAATCCCCTGTGCATTCAAATGAAACTGAACAAGTTTCTCCAGTGACTGATCAGCAACAACAACAAACTCTTCAAGAGCATGAAGATCAAGCCACTGAACCAAAGTCAAGCTCAGCAAGTGTTGATCATGAGGAAGTGAAAGAAGATGAGATTGAGTCTCAGCATCAGGAAGTAGATACAGAAGCAGATCATGTTGATGTGATTGCTTATAATGAAGATGATCTAAGTGAAGATGACATTCCTGTGAGCAAAGCTATCTGGTGGCTGAGTACAACAAGCTGGTGCTCAAATCAAATAAAGAAAGGAAAGAATACAAGAGCTGAAGGGGATGATAAAAGAAAAGGATGAAGAATTGATAAGACAGCAAGCAAGAATAAAAAGACTGAGAGAAGATGCTCAAAGTGATAAAGAAGTCATTGATGCTCTGCTAGACAAGGAAGCTGAGCTTAAAGAGTCAGCAGAGTCTGAGAAGAAAGAAAAGAAAAGATCATGAAGAGACTTGAACAAGCATCTGGCACTATGACTGCTCAGTCAAACATTATAAAGAGAAAAGAAGAAGAAATTGAGCAACTTAAATTGAAGATCAGTTCATTGGAATCTCATGCTAAGGCTTCAACTGCTCAAACAAAACAAGGTCCTGAGGCATCAAAGAAATGATCTTGTACTCAAGGAAAAAAAGTACCTTGGTACTGCTGAGAAGAAGCCAACTACTTATGAAAGTGTTTCAAAGAAACAAAAGCTGACTTCTCCTGAACACACCCCCTCAATAGATTTATCTACTGAGAAGCCCATCTCTCAAAGGAAGATGAAAGTGATAAAGAGTGGGAAGAATTAATCAAAGAAGACTCTCCACCAAAACAAAAGTCTCAAAGGCTGATGATCTTCTGACTACAAGTGACATATTTGAAGAGAGGCCTGAATCAACCATGTTCATGACACTTATAAACCATGGTTTCCCTTATGACATGGTTGAAAGACTAAACATGACAGAGATGAAGAACCTGTTAAAAGAATTTGAGCTTGCATGCTTTATGATTCCAAATTGTGATTATGAAGCCTTCAGCACCTTTCAATCAATTCAGAAAACAAAGAAGGAGTTGGGACATTGTGACACAGCCAAGCTAAGCAAATACAACATGACTTGCTGGTTACAAGGACATAATTACAAACCTCATGAGCTTAAAGGAAGATCAGTAGGGGAACTCAGAAGGATGATGGAGCATGTGATGAAAGTTGAGCTAGATACTGGAGTAAAATTCAGAACTGAAGCTCCACATCCATCTTATGAACAACAAAGCAAACTTCCTGCTGAACCTATAACAGTTGAACCTAAAGATCAGCACAAAGGAAAGGAGAAATTGATTAGAGAGCCAAGAGAAGTTATACCCGGAAAAGTATGGCCACTTGGGACTGCAGTTAGAGAGATAACTGAGCAAAAGTCCACTCTAATTCAACTGATAGATCACCTCACAACTCCCAGCTCTGTGGAAGAAAACAGATCATGGCCTGGAAATATGATCCAGACTGGGATTGTGCTGTTATTAAAAGAACATCTGGAAAGTTGAATACTTCCATGATGTACTCTCAGTGGTGAGTCTGCCAGAGAATGACATCAAAGATCTTCAAAGTTTAATCATCAGCAATTATCCAATTCACCCTAGAGGAAGAGATTTCTCAACCCTAGTGGGAAAGTTGAAAACAAAGTTTAAAGATGATGTGCTTATAGAAGCCAAAGAGAAGATGTAGAACATCAAAAGAGAATCAAAGGGCTCAAAAGATTCAAGACCAATGCCTCAGAACATGTAGATGATGAATTCTTGAAGAGGATTGGCTACAACAGAAACAAAGCAGCACTTAAATGCATTGAAGGGACTCAATTCACATACCCAATCACTGAATGGGGATATGTTGAGAAGACAAAAGATTGGTCCTACTGAGAAATGCTGAGAACAGAAAGCTGAAAAGATCAGGACTTTTGATC